>JABSTQ010009556.1:0-305390 GCA_013358835.2 Ixodes persulcatus
GTGGTCAAATATCTGGGGATGGGCATTGAGTCGTGATGTTAAGGTAAAAATTTCGTCCACTCCACGGATTCATGTGCCTTGTCCATCTAGCGAGGGGTACAAGGCCTTCAAAAGTTTATGTTCGCAAAAGGGGTGCGTCGGTATTGACGTCTCATTTTACATCAGGCCTCTCAATTTAAAGTGAACTATAAATGATATATCTGAGATTCGTTTGGGTGTACTACCGCTCAGCAAGTATATGGTTCTGTCTCAAAAAAATCTAATCTGATGTTGAGCGCACCTTGGGTCTCCACCGACGATTCTTCAGAACGAGACCCAACCGGGACACTAGGGAGGAGCGGCTTAAGCAAGGGAGGATACATATACGACAGCTTCTTGCTGACAAGTAATGAAAATAGATATATGGTGGGTGTTTCATTTGCTATGCCTTTTGGAATGTACATTCTTTTTTTTATGTTTCAAGATTTCTGCAGAGTTCAATTTCAACTATTGTAAAATACCGAGCATGCGCCCAGATCGCAGAAGTGCCTACCCTCTGTTTTCGGAACGATCCGCAAATAAGCAAAAGGCATACCAGACACCCCATCCACCTGTTTTCAGCCATGCTCAAAGTAATAAAAGAACACCTCAAGTGCCCAGGTGCCGTGGCGTTCATGCCACAATAGTGACGGTCGCGGAGCTGACAGATCCGTGCCTAGCACAAGTAATGGCATGGCCTTTGGGAACCAGGGAATCGAGATTAGAGAAGTAGCACAGAAATTGGAGGCAAGCAGCGAAGGTGAGCAGAGTTAACGGAAAACAAAGATGAAGGGGGTCCCGTGGCATGAGGCATCTATGTCCCGTGCATGTAATTTTGAGTGTACTGTAGGCGGCTACTCAAGAAAATTGTTACTTGTGTGTAACTAATCGCAAATCTCTGTTGCAGTTTCCATGGCCGCCTACAAGCCAGCCAGTTCATTCTCGTTCAAAGGTGAGGATTCCAGATTTTCTAGTTTGCTCTGAAGCAGCAATACTGAAGCCAGACAAGCGGTACGGCATATTTAATTGACGGAGCTAAGAACAACTGGGGACGCTTTCACTGAAGCTTGTTTTGCTGCAGTACACGCATGTATTGCAGCAAAACAAGCTTCAGTGAAAGCTGAAGCTTTGCTGGTGGCAACAAAATGTGTACCCAGTTTTGTCACAAGAGGCATATTATGTCACGTACATGTAATTTTGAATTTATTTGGCTTAGTGTGCTGTAGGTGGCTGGTCAAAGAAATTGGTACTTGGATGCAACTAATCGCAAATCCTTCTGGCAGTTTCCACGGCCTAAGAGCCAGCAGGTGCCAGTTTGTTGTTCCTCAAAGGTGAGAATTCCAGATTCCCAAAGCAGGAATACTGAAGCCAGACGACCCGAACAGTATTTTTAATTGATGGAGCTCAGAACGACTGGGGGCTCCTGCATTGAAGCTTATTTCTCTGTAACACACGCGGGCGACATTGACGTGTTCCCAATTACGTCGCAAGAGGATATCTATGTCCCGCACATGTAATTTTAAATCTTTCCAACTTAGTGTACTTTACGTGGCTACTCAGAGTAAGTGCTACTTGGACGCAACTAATCGCAAATCTCTCTTGCAGTTTCCACGGCCTACAAGCAAGCAAGCACCAGTTCGTTTTTCATCAAAGGTGAGCATTCCAGATACTCTAGTTGGGCGCGAAGCAGGAATAGTGAAGACAGATCAGCGGATACGTATACAGTCTAAGCTCGTTATAACAGACCTTGATTTTGACCAAGGTTTTGGTCTGTTGTAAGAGGAGTATGTTGTATGCAGATATGAAGTTGAGTCAATGGCATGTACAGGAAAACCAACCGAACTTCACAAATCGGTATGTTATATCCAAATGTCTGTTGTAACTAGGTCTGTTGTAATGAGCGTAGACTGTATTTAATTGACCGAGCTCAGAATGACCCGTAGCAGTGGCATTGAAGCTTATTTTTCTGCAATCAACACAGACATAATTTTGAATCTATCCGGCTTAGTGAAGGATTGCTTCTTGTCGCGAACTAATCACAAATTTTTATCTTGCAGTTTCTATCTGGCTGCAGCTAGCAGGTGCTGTTTCATTAAAAGGTGAATCTTTGACATTCTGTTTTCAAACATCAAGTTTTTGAATGAGGGTCTTAAACAGTTAACTTTCTTTTGCAGTAAATGCCAGATCCTCCAGTTCAGGAATATGTTAAATATATTTGGTATGGATAAGCCCAGTGTTTTGCTTCTTTATTCATAATTTGACAACAGCAACATTTTTTATTTTATCACTCAGAAATACACACAAGGAGAGACTGCGTTGCAAAGGAATGTTGTGCTGAACGTGATATTCCAACTCGTATATAGTTTTATTGGTAGCCGATAGAATATATTTGATTCTAATATCCATAATACGCTAAGTACACTGGAATCATAAACCCTTATTCGATCTCCATACGACACGGGGATCCAATAAGGGTTTATACGGTATGGGGTTCCAATATTTTTAGCGTATTATGGATATTGGAATCCCATAACAAACCCTTATTGTAAGACAAGACAATAAGTGCAATGGTTTCCAATACACTATCCATATCGTATTGTAATACAATAAAAGGGTATTGTTTACCAATATCCATAATACGCTGTTCATATTGGGGTTCTCCAATAGGGGTATAGGATTCCAATGTTTTTAGCGTATTATGGATATTGGAATCCATAACAAACCCTTATTGTAATACAATACAATAAATGTAATGTGTTCCAATACACTATCCATATTGTATTGCAATACAATAAAAAGATATTGTTTACCAATATCCATAATACGCTGTTTATATTGGGGTTTTCCAATAGGGGGCAAAGGTGAAGAAGAAGATTTGAGGAAGAAGAAATATAGAACTGAGTTGAAAGTCAGCGCTGCGAGTCTGTTTGCTTCTTGTGTGCATGTGAGTGTGACTGTTCATCCGCGCTGTTCCATCCAAGCATGAATTACCAACTTGCCCAAGCATCCACATTATCAAGCTTTCGCATTCATTCGAAAAGGGGCAAACACGTTCAGGCCGAGGTGACTTTAAACAGTTGAGCGTACTTCCAAAGAGCGGCGCTGCTCCAGAGGAATCTGCTACGTCACGACTACGTAGCAGATTCCACAACGTTGCTAGACTACCTCCCAAATAGGCTCCGCATGCATCCACCAGGTGCACATTGGAAGATCGTTTATTTAGCTTTAAAATTAGTTTTCTTGTGCCTTTCAACGGAAAACTGGTGTTTTTGAGATTAGGGTGCAACATGCAACACATTCAAGCAAGAAAATGAGCGCTGAAATTTCGCTTCAGTACCCCTTTAAAGAGTGTAAAGCCCCTCTATCCTGGAAAAGTGGCGCCATTCATTGTTGTGGAAATTCTCGAGACACGTGCCGCGCGCCACTTCTGGGAAGAACATGGCGTCTGAAATCTAGCTCAGTGCAGCTCAGTGCTGCGCTGTGCCGCCATTGACTCCGTAAGTGTTACGTCATGGGTCCAAACAAACCGTTGCTAAGGTCGTTGTTATGGACAATTACATGTGGCTAGGTTTCGCTACGAAAACCTGACCGTTCAAAAATCAGGAGTAGGATTTAAACTTCTAAAAATCACAGGTATAGAAAGCTTGAAAGTCATACATGCTTCGACAGAAGTGTGCCGGTAATCGCTTGTTTCTGAAATATTTACGACTGCAACTTCCGGTCCTCAAGACGCCTGCAGCAGACGAAGAATGCAATTAGTATGCCGTCTGCTATACGCCCGCCGGCCAAGGCGGCGCCGGCGTCTGAATCGTGTAAATAAAGACGATATTCTGATATTGCCTTTGTTTTAAATATAATGAGTTTCAGACACTTACAAGGATTCATAGTGGGGTGCGATGCAAAATATGGTTTATCGAAAGTCCGGGCGTCGATCGAGATGATCGTCTGCTAAAAGTTCGCATTGCACCCGTGAGAAAAGCACTTCAGGCGATCGGTTGAAATTCCAAATTTTGTTTGCGGACTCGCGTTATGGGAGGGTGCTTCGTACCTGGTTGTAATTATCGCGTGGAGAAAGATTCTAGCAGTTTGTTCAGATTTCCGCAAGACCCCGAAGGGCGAAAGAACTGAATACAAAAACATAAGGTGAGTTTATTACAGATTGTACTCGCATCGCGGGTTCGATGGACATCTTCACCAAAAGAGCACATCCACGGAATTCGATATATACCAAGGGGGAAAAAAAAAGCAAAATACTGCGAAATCGCGATAGACATGCACTTCTTTAACAACCTGACAACCTCAATGATAATAATAACAAACGACTTACCTCGACGACGTACGATTTGTTTCTCATGCTGGCCTGCACTACGCCGGTAATGCACTTTAGGTCATCGTCGTAACTGATCTGCATGACGTGGTTTGATTTTACGGCATTTTCACCCCTCTGAATTAAGCTGGGTTTTTCACAGAAAAAGACGCACATTGCAGACGCCGCCAAACGACGCCGCCAAAGACGCCGCCAAACTAAAGTTATGGCGGCGTCACGCATGCGCCGAATGCTTAGTGAGATCGGATGTATTGAAATCAAGTATGCTGTTTTTTGTTTTGGTTTTATCTGCCATTACCCAGCAGCGCCCGGAGGCATTATTGTAAGGGGGGAGGGGGGGGTGAGAGTACAGTTACATCAGTCATGATCATGTTGATACGCTCACAAGGAAAAAGAAAGTTCATAAAGGAGGTACGGGCTTAAAGGGTTACTCCGGTTATTATTTGAGTTACCTCAAGTAACTTTATTTCCCGAATCCCCAGCTTTTACCATTTCTCAAATGCTATGTAATATCACAAAGTTCCTAATAGTTATTGGCAAATCGGCAAATGGAAATGATGCAAAAAACCAGCATTCAAATCTACCCGCACTGTTGAGTGCCTTGACGCCAGTGGCAGGCAGGCCCATCAGTCAAGCAAGCAGTCCAAAAAATAGAATATGCCGATCGTGTGTTCCGTGTCGGTGCGAGGGTACAAGAGCGAGCTTCCAAAGCATTAATTTGAGAGAAGAAAAGTGCTTGAAACCAGTTGGGAACAAATTCAACAGTCCAAAGATTGAAGCCCTGCCTTCCGCTGGCGTCACTTTTTTATTCTTGCCAGTGGCCGGACTAGCAGTTTGAAAAACACGGTGAGGACTAAAATTATAAATTCAATAACTTCGCTAAAAACAATATTTTGACCTAATATTAGGATACTATTTTAGCAATTTTCTTGGTGTGTTCAGCCAATTTTCAGGCAAAAAGGGGATCATGAAATCGCCGGAGTAAACCTCTAAATGATTAGCCCGCCGTTGAAATTAAAATTAAAAGCAAGCAATTCTCATCACTGAAAAAGTAGTCAGATGTATTAAAAAATATGAGCAACGCAAGACGACTGTCATTAACCGGAATGTCAATACGAACGCTGGCAGTCGCAGTTTCGTTATGCTTAGGGGGATTCAACCGCTCGTCACTCAATGGGCAAATTTCGCTACACAAACCTGAGTTTCTGGAATGCACGATAGTATTCATTCTTTTGGGGGTTACTTATGATAACGTAATGAAGGTTGTGCGGCCCTTGGATTTTTCTTTTAGAGCTCTGGAGATTTTTAATAAAATCCAGAAATATGACCGTTTTGACTGTTTTTAGCGCGTTTTGAGGCATTTTTGAAAATACAATTATTTAGAAGACAAACGTGACAAAACGCTTGGCCGTACGTACTAGGGGTGCCTATAATCTTAATTTTAAGACCATGACGAGAAAGCCAAATCTTGTTGTATTTGCGTATTTGTGTAAATAAAATCACCCTGTTAATTTTATTTCGAACTTGATAAACGAGATGGCGACACTAGTACTAAATGCCAGTGTTGGCGGTAGCGCGTTACAAGTAACGGCGTTACCGGTAACGCGTTACTTTTTTTTGGTAACGTAGTAACGTACTCGTTACTTTTCCAAAGAAGTAACGAGTAACGTACTTACGTTATTTAATTTGAGTAACGTGTAACGGAATTACGTTACGTTACTTTACTTTCTAGAACTTAAAAAAATTAAATTTCAAAATTCAGCTGTTGCTGAAGTTCAACAGCGGAGTGTGCTTCGGGTAACGGAGGAACTTGTTCACAGCAACTATCTGTACTTCGACATGTTGTGAATAAAATGTATTCAAAGTTTCAATCTCGGCTGGTCTTAATTTCTGTGCTAATGAGGGAGGCCGGTTCTTCTGTTAAGTTCCGTGCCAACATGTTATAAATCAGCTTCATATATACTTCCGCGTTTTTTCTTGTAACTATTCGGGTGAAACCCTAAAAAAGAGAGGGTAATTAAGTTTCCGCATGGACATATTTTAGCTATGGCGCTTACGCACATATGAAAGGTCGAAACAGCAAAAATGTTTTAGTTCGTGAAGAAAAAGTAACGCAACAGTAACGTGCGTTACTTTTTATCAGTAACGGTAACGGTAACGCGTTCCTTTTATTTTGAGGTAACGTAGGTCGGTAACGCGTTACTTTTATTTGCAAGTAACGAGTACCGTATTTAGTTACTTTTTTTCGGTAATGCCTACAACACTGCTAAATGCCTCAAACCGGAGATTTTCTTGCTTTTGTTGTTGTTTTTCTCTCGAGCTCGAATTCGACCGCGATGTCTCGTTGCTCGTGGATCGGTAGCACGTGTAGCGAAAGCTCACGCTGTAAAGCTCACTGATCGTGGATTCAATCCACCGCCTCTGTCCGTTTCAATCTGGATGAGCATCGTACCAGCGTGCTGTCATGTATCCAGTCTTGTACGCGTTACTAAAAAAACGTAATCGATTACAATTACTATCACTCTTGGCTAAAAAGTATTCGATTAGATTACTTGATTACTCGACAGCCAAAGTAATTGGACATTACTTGAAGAAGTAACCGTTACTTTTCTGATTACTTTATTGTGTGAAGACTTGCATGTTTAGCGCTCATAACAATGAACTACTTCGAACCTATATTTCACATTTTCACAAGTATTGAAGAAGAAAAAACGGGTTCCCTCTTCGTGGTCGTTGCACCTTCAAATTGCGGACACAAGCATAGAATTCGTTTGAAGAAGTTTAAAGGAGCTGTGCAACGATATTCAATTGGAATGTTTTTCACTTCACACGAGCTTACTGGCACTAGTGGGACTCAAGGATACTCGCATGCAATGCCACTGGTCAAGAAACTCCTTTGCTGCGGTGTAATTTCAAGGACAAAAGCGATCATTTTCATTCAATCTCTCCTTTGCAAAATTCGATGACGTAACGTGGGGATCGCAGTACACCCATATGACGATATTTGAATGCGGTTCATAGATTGGACCCGAGCATTGCATGGGCACTCGACTTGGGCTCGTGATAATTGATAGCTCGAGAAGCATTCGGGTAGTGGCCCGTGTCCAATCGCCGCAACGACGACAATAGCCGAGCCATAACAATGTCTGGAACTCAGCGCGTGTCCTGTGCTTTTCCAACCCCAGCGCGTGGCTATGATCAACATTGGCGGCATATAATCGGCTCCAGTTCACGTGGCCGCTTGTTCTGGCTGCGAGTTGAGGGCGTGAACGCTGCTCGTTTTTCTTTAATTTTTTTCTGGGACTTCTATTGCGTGGGGTGAAAAACGAACGCGTGTTTCATAGGTCATTAACGTCAGGGATCCGTTCTAAGCGGTATTTGCGCAAAGTAAAAAAATTGTTGCATAACCCCTTTAATGATTTGGGCGTTCGCCAGTTTGGGGTGGGGGGGGGGGGGGGGGAGGGGAGGAGGGAGGAGCGGAGGGGGTTCTAGATCTTGATTGTTGCTCATTTTACAATTCACATGTGGATGAACTCGCATGTTATACAAAAGAGCAGCAGCTCCAGGATTTGAAACGGATCATGTGTAGTATCCATTAGGGGAAGAAATCGCCCCGACCAGTTCTCAACTCGAAACCTTGCTTGTCACAAAGACAACGTAGGGGAAATAGGAAAATATTTGAACTGGCTTTGTTATATTTTGCATCCGCTTTAGACATTCTTCGGTTCTGGTTCTCGTACGGGCTCGTAAGCAGGATTTTTTTTTTTATTATTTCTGTGTGTGCTTGCGTGAGGGCGCTAGTTTGAACGAAGGACTTACAAAGCTACATTCTGCTCCCTCAAACTTCGCCCTGAATGGCCTTTGTCACGCACTGGGGCTTTCCTGGGGCTTCCCAGTCCCAGTCCCAGCGCGAAAAAAAAAAACGAACATTCCACAGAAATTGTACATACAAAGTTGTTGACCTCGTTTCCTATAGTTTCCTACAGCTCCGCAAAAATCATTCTTTTTTCTGTTCGAAAAAAGAAACAAATTTTATTTTTTTCATTTCATTTCATTTCAGGGGGTTAGAAGTAATTTTTATTACTTCAAAAAGTAATCAGATTACTCTTGTGATTACTGCCTAATCAAAGTAATCAATTGATTACAAAATTACTTCAAAAAGTATTCGATTACAAGTAATTTGATTACTTGTAATGCGTACGGTACAAGTCTGCATGTATCACTATTGCGTGATGCACGTTTAAGATGTCAGACAAGCAGTGGTATACTGCACTGTCTTTCATCTCCAACGAAGACACCAGATGCTCTCAGAGCTGACTAACTTCCCGCTGTATAAACATAGACACAACAGAATTACAATAGGTGAGCGGCGTTTGGCCACTTCCGGTTCCTTAGGAATTTTTGTTAAGCTTTTGACAAACGATGACGATCATCTGCAAGGCTGTCTAAGTATGGTTCTGAAAACTACAGTCTGGAGATTTCATAATTATGCTTGCACAGGCTTGCAGCTCATTGTCGTTGCTGGCCACTAGTGAAACGAAATTTCCTAAGGAACCGGAAGTTGTCAAACGCCGCTCACCTATTGATGGCTCCGTTGGTCGGCACTTTTTGAACGTTGCAAAAAAAAGTGTAACTATACTTTGTTTCACCTTATGTTGTACCGCAGCGAAGGCTAGAAGCGCGAGCTCATAGCGTTGGCAGCTGCCCTTGGTGCACGAGAGCTTGTGCCGCCGAGATGTGCCCTAAAGCAAGGAGCTCGCGCTTGTAGCCTTTCCTGCGGTACAACACAAGGTGAAACAGAGTATAGTCATCAGCAGACTCCTGGCGAAAGGCCTGATAAGGCTGTGAAGGCGATACTTTTGTTGATTCTATTTTTTTTGTGTGTGTGTGCTATGTTAGCGCGCGTGGTCAAACGCTTGCATACGCTATACAAGCGTGGCTCGTAAGCACCCTAAGGTTGTGCAGGGTTGAGCAGAGATATCGTAGGGTGCCTCAATGTCCTTCTTTTTAGGGTGATGCCACCCTTTGCAGTACCCGTCCGACAGCACGCGCTCACGGGGAAAATACAAAAAAATTGACGAAAACAAAATGTCGCCATAGCACAGTCAGCGCCACAAACGCATGCAGGAACACGCTCTTTCACGCGCTTCTGAACAAAAAATAAAAATAAACGTGCGGGACAAAATGGCGAGATGCCACCACCCTAAGCAAAAGCGCACATGAAGGCACCCTACTAATATTTATTTGGAAATAAAAAAAAATAGTTGAATGAGTTGCAAAGAAGGCTAAAATACTTATTCCGAACAACATTTATTTTATGAAACGTTATTTCAGATATTCTCAATCTCTGCAGACCTTGTTTGGTGGCTAGTGGATATGAAAAACAACAAAAGAAGCATGAATTCTACTATTTTGAACAATTACAAAATATTTTCATAACCAACAAACAGGTGCTTACTCTGAGATGCAAATTGAATTTTGACGTTAGCGTTTTGGCGCCCAAAACAATTTTTTTTTTTTTTAATTTAACACTTCCCGTTTTGCGGATTACTAAGAAAAGCAAACGGGCCATCAATAGGTAGAAAATACGTTTCTACCTAAGGTGAGGCGTACGTTTCTTTTTTTTTTTTTTCTCTTCACCTTTCTAATATTTAGGCAAAATCAAATGAACCTCACAATAACTTTAGTGTCTTCAGTAAGTAACCTCGGGAGTTCACTATGCTATTATTTGTTACGAACACCTCTTTCAACAGTGATCTTACTATGTCACGGTGGAACGAAGCGGTGCTACTTTACCTGTCTGGAAACAAATTGGGGTGTGTGTATGTTTATACAGCCTAGAACATAGTCTGCGTCAACGGGCGACTTGTCTCCCAGCTGTAGGTTATCAATTTAGCCAGTGCAGTACAACCGGTAGCCTGGGGTCTTTAACGTACATCACGCAATAGTAATAATACACGACCGCACGCCGGTACGATGCTCATCTAGATCGAAACGGGCAGGGGTGGGGATTGAACCCAGGATCCCTGGGTTATACAGCGCGAGCTTTCGCTCCACGTGCTCCGAGCTGGTGTGCTCTAAAGTCACTGGATCCTGTGTGCTCTAGCCCACTCGGCCACCGATCCTTTTTTTTTTTTATTTATTGCACTTGGCCACCGATCCCTCTTTATCTGTCTGGACTCAAGCCTTTCGATGTGTTTGCGTTTGTCTTGCAAGTGGCGTTAAATGCCATGGTGCACGAGGCCCGTGTCTCGAGCGGCTCTTGGAAGCAGTTGTCGGAGCAGTACTGAAAGGAGCGGCACTTGGAAGCGAATGGCAGCGGAGCACCCGCTCCTCGCACGTGTCTTGCGTGTTTCCGCAACAATGGTTGGCGGTACTTGAAAGCCTGAATTTTATCAAATGAATTTAGTCTGCAGTTGTCGGCGCAGTACTGAAATGAGCGGCCCTTGGAAGCGAATGGCAGCGGAGCACCCGCTCCACGCACGTGTCTTGCGCGTTTCCACAACAATGGTTCGCGGTACTTGAAAGCGTGATTTTTATCAAATGAATTTAGACTGCACTTGCCGGCAGCGCCTTCAACTTATGGAATTTACGAGGATAACTCGAGTGCAACATGGCTTTGTGTATTTGGGTGGTTCTTTTTCGCTGACAGGCAAACAGACGGAAGGTGTCCTTTCTTGCCATACCCGTTGCCAATCTTGTCAGCTGCTGTGCACTTAGCGAGCGATTGTGGACGAGTAGTAGAGCCGCGCCACTTGCTTGGAGAGAACTCCTTGGTACAGTTTACTGGTGGGAAACGGTTGCTTCTTGTTGCTTGTGTGGACCTCTTCGACGAGGCCCCCACCTCTGGACGTGCAGAAGTCTGGACCTCGCCACTAAATGAGCGGTGCTTAGGGTCGGCACTCTGTTCCCCAATATTGCTGTAGGCGCCGCCATCTTGGTGCTTGTACAGAGCAGACGCAACTGCCGATCGTCATGATTCAAAAGTGCGACTTCCTCGGCATTCGATTCTGTGTTAGGAAGCTCATGTAATATTGCTTTGTTCTGTCACGAAGCATTTAAACATTTGCGGGGGACGTAAAAGCGTTTCCTGTGATTTCAGATAAATTTTCAGATAACTGGCAGCCATGATATTAAGTCACAATATGGACAAGTGTTTTTACCCTGAAGCGTAGCTTATTTAGTGGCACTAGGGAAGATTATGGCGGAACAGCGCAGCACTGAGCTAGATTTCAGACGCCATGTTCTTCTATATATAGTGCCACTAAATAAGCTACGCTTCAGAGTAACTACACTTGTTCATATTGTGGCTTAAAATCATGGTTGGCAGTTATCTGAAGAATTAACTGAAATCGCAGGAAACGCTTTTCCGTCCTCCACAAATGTTTAAACAGTTTGCGACAGAGCAAAGCAATTTTATATGAGCTTCCTAACACCGAATCTAATGCTGAGGAAGTCGCACTTTTGACTCATGACGATCGGCAGTTGCGTCTACTCTGCACAAGCACCAAAATGCCGGCGCCCACAACAATGTCGGGGAACAGAGTGCCGATACTCTAAGCGCAGCTCATTTAGTGGCTCTAGCTCTTCCGAGAAGTGGCGCGCGGCACGTGTCTCTAGCATTTCCACAAAAGTGATTGGCGCCACTTTTCCCAGGATAGATGGGCTTTACTCCACACAACCTGAGAGCGGGTTTGCAAACCAGTATTCAGGCAAAGAGCAGGCCGATATACGACATAGGAAGTGCAAAACTGCTACTTTATTTCTTTTTTTTTTTGTTTTCGAGCTTTAAACTAAGCTCAATCTTTTTTTTTTCTTTCTTTTTTTGCAAAACAACGTTTGCGTGTTAAATGTGGTGGTCGAAACGGCCGCAACGCCGCACCTTGTGCTTTCGATAATTTCGAACGTGGATGGAACTTCGAATTCATTATGAAATCAGAGCTTATTCTACGTTTTGTAAGCCACTGTAATCTACGTATGTTATGACTCGTATCTCGCGCCGCCTGTTGGCCGCTTCCTGCAGCGGCGGACGCAGAGCGAAGAAGATCTAGCTCGAGGTCGGCGGCGAACAGCCCGTGGCCCGAGCCCACCCCGAGCGCCCGACCTGCATGCGCAGCTGCGAACATGCAACTCGTTTGTTCCGGAAAAATTCTGCGCCATCTATGAGGAAAAGGGTACAAATACTGAACCAAAGAATTTAGTGCCCATAATAAGTGGCGCACGTTCTTTCCACGAGCCAGCAGCCGCCGGTGTGCGCGAGCACACGCAACGAAAATGGCGTCAAAGACCTCCATTCGCGCTTAAGAGGACAGTGAAATGCATGGGCTTCGGGCCAAAGGAGAATAAAGACAGGCTTTTCATCTCTACAAGTGAAAGCTACGTGCTTGTTAGACCAATTAACCGCTTACCTTTTACACCAGACACCACAGTGTAGATGAAAAACTTGTCTTTATTCTCCTTTGGTCCGAAGCCCATACATTTCACTGTCATCTTAACCGCGAATGGAGGTCTTTGACGTCATTTTTGTTGCGTGTGCTCGCTCACACCGGCGGCTGCTGGCTCGTGGAAAGAACGTGCGCCACTTATTATGGACACTAAATTCCTTGGTTCAGTATCCCTTTAAAGCAATAAAACCGGATTGTAGGACATCACCTTAAAGGGACACTGACACCCCCCAAAATGTTTTTTTCCTTTTTTGTCAGGCGATTCATTATGGTGTCGGAATACTACCCAATTAATATTTTGCTACAGAGTCACGCATCTTTTTAATAAAGCCAAAAAACGCAACTGCTCGAAACCGAAACGGAAACTCCCGCACCGCACGGGGAAGTGGAGAGGACAGAGTGAGTAGCGGAAGTCACGTGACTACACCCGACCGCGCGGTTTTTTTTTTTTTTTTTTTCTCTTTGCACGTAGCAGACGAAATGCGTTCCTTCGCCGTGCGATTTCCTTGCAGTTATGTTTGTTCCGCTCGCTGTTCTGTACTTCAAGATGAGTTGTTTTATACATTTAAATGTTGGCAATTAGTAGTGAGTGCCCGAGTGCCATGGTGAATTCCCGTTATCGGCTCCGAAAAGAATGCTCCCAAGATGTTGGGTGAAGAGTTGCCTCACATGTCCTGCGTCTGAAAGTGGCATTGTGCGGCAGAGTGCACAAGTTTCCGAAAGATCAACGGGTCGGGATCAATGGCTGGGCGCACTTCCTGTAGAACAGTTACGGGAACCTCGAAAAGCGGACGCTACCCGATTCATATGCTCCTTGCATTTTGTGGAAAGTGACTACATTGAGTTTGCAGGTGTAAAAAATGGAATCCCATGCCATTTAGTTCAGCGACGTATCGTCCACAACAATTGTTTTTTTCAGTGATAATCGTAAAAAAAGAAATGTAAACATCGCAAAATACTTTACAAAAAAAAAAAATGTTACACCCACACCAGGGATCGAACCCGTCGCCTCCGCGAGCGAAGCAGACGTCTTTCCACTGTGCTACTGAAGGAACTCTATCATGCGAAGTAATACAGCGGGTAGGCTGTATGTCGGAAGTTTGCTGCCGATTTCCCTTCAATCCATGCACTCCCGGCTTGAAGTCGGGCAGCACCACGCAGAGGCCACATTCGCACTTCGCACCTGGTAAAGAAACCGTACTCCTGCGTATTCAACTCGAAGTACGCACTTCGTGCTTGACGTTTGAGCGAGCGATGTCTTCGGCAACGAGAAGGGACGACGGCTCGGCGACGTCTTCGTGCAATCGGCTTGCTGGTCGGGCGTGTCGTACGGGATGAATATCAGTTCTTTTGATCGGTCCAAAATGTCTCTTTCGAAGGAAGACAGAATTCGCCGGTACCGTGAACGACAGTTCTGAAGTAGAGGTCCAACGCCCGTCGTCCGCTGCCATCTGCTAGTCCCACGATACACGAAACGACGCCATGTTGAGAATTATGCAGTGAACGCACAGAATGCTTCCGGTTGTCTGTGCTACCTTTTTTTTTTTTTCAATCAACGTATTTGCAGCTTTTTGGAAGCCACAAAAAATGGGTTTCATATATTTTTTTCTATTTTTAATCTTGACTGTGTGCCTTCAATGACCCACGACTTTGATTAAATTTGGTGGTCGCGTCGATACCTTAGAAAACGGCCCGTGACCACGGAAAAGAGAGTGAGCGCGACTCAAACCGGCCAGTTCTCGATCGGCGGTTTTCGGGCGGAAAGAAACCGAATTTCGAGCCGCAAATTCTGTTCTGGGTAGTTGGGCTCTCATATGTCACGTACAACTAAAAACCTCGGCGATTGTAAATACCCTGTTAGTGTTCCTTTAATAAAAATACGCTTAAAGCAGTAAAACCGGATAGTAGGACATCGGCTTAATAAAAACATGCTTAAAGCAATGAAACTGAATAGTAGGACATCGGCTTAATAAAAATATGCTTAAACAATAAAACCGGATAGTATAGACATCGGCTTAATAAAAATATGCTTAAAGCAATAAAACCGGATAGTAGGACATCGGCTTAATGTATACAGCTTGAAAACTCAACTGTCAATAATGAAATAAATGCTGTTCAGATGATAAAATTCGTGTACAGGTCGGCGATTTTCTTTGCCATATGGCTAGAAGGTATCTACTAGCAGGAATGGTGAAAGGCACGAAAAATTTTGGCCCACATTACTTCCACGATTTCGTTCGTGCTCACTGGACGAAGCAGTCGAGGCTGTTCGAACAAATTGGCAAAAATAAGTTAAAGAAACGCGAATGGCAAGTTAAAAGAAAATATTCTCGGCTTATCTTTTATATCTTTGAGGTCACGCCAAATTTATATCTTATTTATTAAAAGCATGATCGTGCACTCTTCTTACGTTAAAAAGAGTGCGGGGGAAAAGGGAGTTGCAAAAGCAAGAGCACGCAATCTCGGGAACTCAAAGCTCTATTATGCGAGATTCCGTCCCGGCTATCGAGATAACACGGGCTGACCCAGCAAGCACTTTCACGGAATGAGTAAACGACCCGTTGTTTTACCAAGCGGGCTTTTGTTGCGGTAACAGCACACGTATTCGCACGCATGGATGGCGCTGCTGCAGATGTAAAACATGACTAGTATAGATAGTGATTTCTTTTTGCTCCTTTGTCTTAAAAAAATATATATATCACAATGTAAAATGCACCAGTGTGATGCTACTCTTGTACTGGGACTGCATAAAATAGCACTGCAGTTTAGTTTCTTTGCTTGTGGTGCTTGCAAATTTTGGCCTGTTTTTACCTGTTTTTACCTCAAGAAAAAAGTACGTTTTGCGCATTCTTCCTACGCGGCGCGAAATAGTTCTTACGAGATTCGGTTGTCGGAGGAAAAAGCGATGCTTCTGGCGTTTGGAACGTGTACGTCTTGCTAAGATAACATGTATCTAATCTAAAATTCACCTACATATGTCTTCATTATCCACATAAAGGGGAAAATTAGTAATGTTCCGCGAGGAGCCGGACTCGTTTTACTTCGGTTCTTGAGGTGAAAACAGGTATAGTATCACTGAAATCAATACTAATTATATAATGAAAGCGTATCTTTGAAAGTAATTGAATTACATTTCTGAGTAATATGTATTGTACTATCCTAGAGATATTTTGCGGGGAAGGTAACCTGAGTAGTACTCTAAATACGTTCTGAAGCAGGTAATTAGTAACTTATGTTAAATACTATTGTACAGTACCGTACAACACGGCTCCAGAGCCACACGCCGAAGTCAAACGTGTTGATCCCTTTTGCCCATTGGCAGACCCGCAATTAGAAAAAGCGATTCTGGAGCGTGCCAAAACGACGATTGAAAGTCAAACACTCTCACAGTATTTCTAATACATCATCCCCTGTCCAATGCTATCACTCGTTCAATTAATCCCTAAGGTTCATAACTTATCAAACACGCATTAGATTTTTTTTCTCCCTCTCTACGAAATGGTAGTAGCAGAAAACAATTTTAGAAATACGAACAAGCTTCACATGCTCAAATCGGAGCATATCCACGCCACGGTGCCCTGCGCTGGGGTTGGCAAAGCCATGCAAAGCACAGTGCACGTGCTGAGATCCACACGTCGCTAGGATTCTGCAGTTTCCGTCATTGCAGCAATTGAACGCGAGCCGAACGTCAGCGAGGCATTGATTGTCACGAGCTCAGATCGAGTGCTCACGCAGTGTTCGTGTTCAGTCTGTGGGCCGCATTTAAAAATCATCCAAGTCTGAAAATCACCGCACGGCTAATCAACAATGCTACCACCATATATGCGCGGAAAAGGTTACCTTACAGGGGCTAATACAGGAAAAGTTCCCGAGGAACAAACATTATTCAGGGTAATAGTAGCTTTATTTAGATGCGTGATGTGAGTCCTACGGTGTTACAATCCCTGGGAACATTAGGTTTCTTTATTGTGGTAGAACAATACTCTAGATTTTTTGCAAAAAAATGCATAGAACTGAGTAATAAAAATTGTCTGGCTTAGGAATAAAAAGTACACGTCCCTGTGACTCAAAGTTATATTATTTTTGTATTATTGCATGCTGTCTATCGGTATCCCGGGGAACATTACGATCTACGCAGTGTTTCGAGTGGAATTTATCATTTCCAGCGTTTAACGGAGAGCAGGCGAGAGGGGGCGCAAGGTGCTCATGGGCAAGAAAGCTGGGGATGAAATGTTTCAATAAATTCCTCTAACTTCCACATATCTTCAAAACTTTAAGTCATTTTAGCATGCCAATAACGTGGTTGCCACGGTGTTTGCTGGCATTTCTATCTAATCCAATATATTTATCCACAATATGTCACTCTACTGATCTGTTCAAGTTAAGTGCATGTGGATGAAAAAAAATATACCTGACGACTTTTGTTTTCTCTTTTTTCAGGGAAGGCATTCCGTTAATCAAAGAAGAGGTGCTCCTGCTGCGTGACACACGTCCTGAAGACATGGAATGTTTCTATCGGGAGATCTACCGGAACGACACTCTCGACAAGCCCGATGAGAAGTATTTCTACGGAAGGAAAGTCCCGTTGATGTTTGGCGAACGTCTAAACAAAGAGTTTATGTTCGTGGAATGCTCCCTAAAATCGAACCTGGCAAAGGTCTTCCACGATCAGTTCTTGCTCAACCCCATATTAAAGGAAAATGTGGAGTTGCGATGCCAAGGCGCTTCTAAGAGGGCGTCGCACAACTTGAGCGTCTTGGTCCTAGGTTTGGATTCGGTGTCCAATTTGAACTTCGTGCGGCACCTACCACAGACTGGAGCTTACGTTCGAGATAAGCTTGACGCATTCGAACTCTTTGGCTTTAACAAAGTCGGAGACAATTCATTTCCAAATCAACTTCCACTTATTACTGGAATGAACGCTGCGGAGGCCTATAACGCTTGTACAGATAAATTCTTCGACAATATCAATCTGATTTGGAAGATGTATGCTGAGCGTGGCTACAGGACCATGTTTCTAGAAGAGTCTCCGTTTTACGGCCTGTTCAATTATTTCTTAAACGGCTTCCACGTGCCTCCCGCCGACTACTATCCCCGACCTCTCATTCAAGCAATGGATGATTCTCCCAGAAAGCGGTATGCATTCGACGATGTGCGCTGCCTAGGACCACACATGCCCTTCGAGATGCTCCTCGACTACCTTAGCAGGTTCACAATTCAAATGAAAGGCCGACCATTTTTTTCATACGCCTGGATCAGCGAGACCGCACACGACTCGTTCAACGCAGTTGGCTACGCGGATGCACCGTTCCTCAAGCACTTCCGCACACTCAACGACTCCGGAGTGCTCAACCACACCGTGGTGGTATTCCTCAGCGACCACGGGCTTAGGTTTGGCGACGTTCGGTCAACGTTCATAGGAAAGTATGAAGACAGGCAGCCCTTTGCGTTTCTAATTTTTCCGCGGTGGTTCCTGGAGGCTCATCCCGATGTCGCGAGGAACCTCCGGCGGAACCAGCGGCGACTTACGACGCATTTCGACGTTCACGCGACACTTCTGGAGCTCCTCGACTTTCCGCAACAGCAACCGCCTCCGCGAACAAAGTACGGCCTCAGTCTCTTCCATGAGGTGCCGGAGACGCGGACCTGCGCAGAGGCTTCCATTTCGCACCACTGGTGCACTTGCCAAGCGGACGGAGACACGGATGTGACGCCAGCATTCGCCATGTCCCTTGGAGAGCGTCTCGTGGATCAGATCAACGAGTGGGTTCGAAAAGAGCCCCGCAAGTGTCAACCGTTTCATCTGGTAGACCTAATGGACGTCACGGCTTTGCAGCCGAGCCAAGAAGACAAGACGTCCAACGTCAGCCATTACTGGGTGACAGTGCGGGTGTCCCCAGGTGGAGGCGTCTTTGAGGCGACGCTTCGTGTCAACGGACGTGCCGAAAACATATCAGTGTTGGACCAAGTGAGCCGATGTAACTGGTACTTTGGTCAGTCCTACTGCGTGGCGGACCACTGGCTGGAAAAGTTTTGCTACTGTAGGCGGACGTTCGGATTCTTGCTGTGATACTACTATGCTCCTGAGGGAGGAGAGTGTGAAGGTTGTTGATTAGCACTGAGTGACAATTAATTACTTGAATTTGAAAGAATAAAAAGCACATAGGACAAAAGACAAAGACAGGAGACCACTCTTTTTGAATAGGCCATTTTCAAAATTCAGTGCCCTCTGGTGGCTAGAAAAGCAGCTTCACTTTCGACATACCAATAGTGGTCATGAAACTGTATTTCATCAGGCACCGTCACTTTCGCACGTCATTGGAACATAAGAATTGGCTCTTTGATCACCTCGATAATTGTCTTTTTTTTCAGTTTTTATGGTGTGAAAACAGGAACTGGCCATTACGAAACGGGGACCGATAAGTCTTTCGATAAAATTTCCGCCATCAAAAGACTTTAGAACCAAACTTGTGCCAAGAGATTGATTGGACCACACTGCGAAATAGACGCTTACTCAGCTGTTGTATCTATAGGCCCGTTCACACTCTTGCGACCGAGTTCGACCGAGAGAGACCAGACCGGTTTTTAAGCCTCTGGCGATCTCTTAGGACCAGCTTCCGCTGTACCAGCTCCCCTGCAACGGAGCTGGTCCTAAGAGATCGCAAGAGGCTTAAAAACCGGTCTGGTCTCTCTCGGTCGAACTCGGTCGCAAGAGTGTGAACGGGCCTTATTTCGTGCGCCTTGTACTTACTGACATCTCGAACGTGCAGACCTCATATATCCTCCACTTAGTAGTATCTTTAACATTTCCTTCATCAGCCTCAAGGAGGTCGTCTTTAGTTTGGCACAGATGCCATGCACTGCGATAAATATAGTGATCAAAGTTGCCAGACTGAATTTCGAAAAGGATCCATTGTCGTCTCACCTTTTCCTTCGTGCTTTTATTCTTTCAAGTTAAGGTGTCCCATTCATAAAACGCTCACCTCAATTCAGTGATGGTGAATTATGTTGCCTTGCATACCGAATGATTCTGAGCAAAGGTGCGTTGAGAAATTGATTTTACATTTTCTGCAACCATGAGCTCTATAAATAGTGGGCTGCTCTTCCGCGCCGCGGTTGGCTGAAAGTTGTGCCTGTTGGCGTACCATTCGGTACAAAGAAGTCACAATAAGAGTTCTGACATAAAGTAAGCATTAAAGTAAGCATAAAAGCAAGTTTTCCAAAAAAATACGAAAGGCCTGATTAAAAAAACAACGACTTTTATTTGTATTTGAAGTGTTAACCCGAAGTTGACCAGTCTTATGATTTATAAAAAAAAAAAATGTAACCTAAAAAGTAAAACGTTTAAGTTTCAAGATATATATTTTGTGTAGTGACTAGTAAGCGGCAAGCGTGGAGCCTCCGCTCAGTCCGTTACATGAATTCTAAACTTATGTCATTTAAGATCCTTTTAATATTTTTTTCTTCAATGTTTACCTCTTTTAGTTGGCCATCACAAGCGTGCTATCTGCCCAACTTTACAACTTTACACGTGTGTTGCCATGGCTCACTTCGGCTTCTTTGACGGTCGTTTCAAGCGCACCAGTGCTCTCCGCTACGTCCTTGAGGTTTTGGCGGTATGAAGCTTCTCGAGGTGGCATGGCACAACCAGAGGTGAAGCCAGAAGTGTGGAGGAGACACGCCTTCAACGATGACCAAAACCACAGCAGTTTTGGTCACCCTCGGGTGGTGGCGTCATGTCACCTCCGGAATCTTCCTACCTCCATTCTTCAGATCCTGCGTAATTACTAGGGTCACTGACAGCTCAAGGAACGCAGGGTATTGCTTATTTTGTTTGTGAGTCGTGCTTCGTGATTTGTCCTTCGGCGTTCTTGTCGGCCAACGGCGATATCTCATTGGCTTCTGAGCGATGATAATACGCTCGGGCCACGCCCTCTTTTCTTATCTGTCACTGACTATACAGGCAATCTTGATGATTGTCTCTAGCGAGGTTGTGAGTGGAATAGGGTTTCCGTTATTTGGCTTTCAGGATCTCACCAGTTGACGGTCTGCAAAAAGTACCCGCTATACTTGTGACGCAGTTTTTTTTGTTTTTTTTTTAGTTTCAAATTGATTTGAGGGACGAATGAAAAGTTGTGGTGTATTTTTATAGCATTCTTTTTGTGGTAGTGTAAACCATTTTATTGAAACTTCATTTCGTTTTCTTCAAGTACCTACCGACTGAACACACAAATCTAAAAATGATTTCTTCAGTATTTGAATATTCATTCCACTTTTACTAAATAGATGACTTGAAAAGAAACAGTTTCCGGCATGTGATGCATAAAAAGAAAGATACCCCTCCCCCTTTCCCTCAAATCTAAACCCTCTTATCAAAGCATACAACCTTTTAAAAAGAGATCTTCTATTTTTATGCGTACCTAAAATATTGTCACATTTGCAGATCGCATCCAGTTCTGGTATTAAAAAAAATCTTGAAATCCGGCAACATTTTTCTGTAGAGGAACCGGTTTTCAGTCATTGACAACTATTTTAAAGAGACGGTATTCTTCTTCTGAGAAAGGCACTAACCTCCCGTAAATGTGGCTTGCAGTCCGACCTCAATAATTGCATTCCATACTACAGCATGTAAACTAACGCTTTTAGGTGAATTTAGATGGCCAGAAAAAAAAATCGGTTTCTCAACGTACCGCGCTGCAATTTGTTACAGAGGTGCAAGTAGGGGGTAAAGCTTTACACTAGAAAAAAAAAATTAACCTACCTTGTTACAAAAAAAAAATAGAAACCTTTTTTGGGCATTTTACGCCGCCATTTCGCAGACGATGCACTCGTAGCGAGATGTGCTGCCGACAGATGGCGTACGCCGCGTCGATTGAGCGCCAGCCGATTCGGTTTCTTTTGCGAGATTGTATGCTATCTTAGCCCGGATTTATGGAGGTAGGAAGCTTCTGGAAGCGACATGACGCCACCATAGGTGAAGCCAGAAGTGTGGACGTATACGCCCCAACAATGGCCAAAACGACCAAAACCAAGCGACGCTATTGGACGAAAAGGAGAGAGCTCTCCTTTTCGTCCAATAGCGTCTCTTGGTTTTGATCATCGTTGGGTGCTTGTCCCTCCACACTTCGGGCTTCACCTCTGGTGGCGTCATACCCGAATCGGCCAGCGCTTCCTCAACCCCGCGTGCGCCATCTGTATGCAGCATTTCTCACTACGCAAGCATCGTCTGCGAAGTGGC
Organism: Ixodes persulcatus; assembly: GCA_013358835.2. Lineage (NCBI taxonomy): Eukaryota > Metazoa > Arthropoda > Arachnida > Ixodida > Ixodidae > Ixodes > Ixodes persulcatus. The sequence goes on from JABSTQ010009556.1 coordinate 22,028, forward strand.
GGCGTAAACTGCCCTAAAAAAAAAAAAAAATTCTGTTCTTTTTTTGTTTTTTTAAGAGGTATGTTTTTTTTTAATATTTTACTGTAAACTTCCAGTACCCGGTTGCAGCTTTGTAGTAAATCACAGCGCGATGCGTTGATAAACCCATCTTTGGGGGCCGTCTAAAGTCCGTTAAAAGCGTTAGTTTCCATGTTGTATATACCATAACTTCTACGATTAATATATATCAACGCCATGCTTACTTCGTATTTTCAGGTATTATCTCCAGGTATTAAGTCATCAACACGATACAATACAGTACAATACAGGCCCGTACACCCACTTGCGTCTGCTTACGACCGAGTTCTTGTGGTCTCTTATGACCAAAGAACACACTGGCACGCTGGCGCCATCTATGAGGTGACACTGGAACTGAATTTCAAATAATTGTTTGTATGTTTAGACCACCTCTCCTGGCTTTACCCTTTCTCTTCACCCCAAAATAAACAACATGTATGTTTAGGCAGCCGGAAGTTAGCCTCGATGGGAGTCTGGTGCACTCAGCTGTATGCGGACCTCAAGTTCGTCTGCTTTTTTTTCAGGGGTTGTGGTGAAGTCAGAATGCCGAGCCTTGATTGGCTCTGATTGAAGAATAGTGGGCAGGCCTCAAAGTAGCTTGCTTTGAGCCCTAGCCACTATCCTTCAATCAGAGCAATCACAACTCGGCGTCGTTGTGACGTTACCGCAACCACTGCAAAAGAAGCAGACAATTAGCTTTCAGCATAAAAGAAATTTCGCCAGTTCAATGAAACCGCTAGCCTGGGGTCTTTAACGTGCACCACGCTGTAGGAATACACGACCGCACGACAGTACAATGCTCCTCCATATGAAAACGGGCGGGGTGGGGGTTAAACCCAGGCTTCCTAAGTTCTGCAGTGCGAGTTTTCGTTCCAGGAGCTCCAAGGTGCGGCGCGTAACAGATTCGGTCACCGATCCCCCCGAACTGCATTTCACTAGAACGAAGGTTTTTCTGTATTTGCGCGATAAAGCCTACGTATATTCTATGAGAAATGGTTGTTTATAATATTGTCAAAAAGGTTTTAAAGCTAAAAAAATAATGAATGACACGCGAGAAGAAAAAGATAAGGAACTATACGGAAACTGAAAGCGTTCCGCTGTTACCTGGTAGATGGCGCCAGTGTGCTCGCTCTGCGTAAGATGTTTTACGAGTTTTTAAGGCACGCGGCCATAAGCAGTCGGAAGTGCATGAACCAGCCTTAATTCGCATTACGAATATATTCGAAAATACTTGGCGTAAGTTTAAACCCCTACTGATATGCAACGCCGAATATATATATATATATATATTTCTAACTTAAACTTAAAACCTCTCATAATACCCCCCTCCCCCCTCCCGCCCCCGATTACTCATGCTTGTATTTGTGAGGGTCGATAATACTAGAGCCCATAAATAAGCGACGCTTGAGATGTGACGGCACCTGAGCCATCTTGGTGCTTGAAATCTATGTTACCAGTTATTCGAGGTTCTATCTGGGCCGGCTTGCAAGAAACAGCGTCTCAGCTGAGTCTGGGGGAAAGGGAGCACTGCCAAAGCCAGCACACGAGCTGAGCGGGACTCAAACTGCGTCTCAAGACGTTCGCGCGCCCCAGCCCTTGCAGGGCTTTCTTTCACGCAGTCTCAGCTGAGACGCTGTTCTAGCAAGCCGGCCCTGAAATCGCAGGAAACGATTTTCCGTCCCGCCAGAAACGAACAGTGCGCGACAGAGCTAAACGACGTCCCCTTCGGTTTCTAACAACGCTTCCAAAGCTCTGAAAACCTCATTTTTTGAATCGTAAATATTGTCAATAGTACCATAATGACTCTAAATACAATAATGGCGTCACTAGGTACCACAATGGCGGCGCCCACAAGAAAACCAGGGAACGGGGTGTCGAACACCAGGCGTAGCTTATATTGTTGATCTCTAGGTAATACCCCTTGTGCAGCGTATATAAACTTCATGATCATATTTCGGTAGTTTCGTAACATTCTTCTTCCCAACAAAGGAAGCTTAATCGCGAAAACTTCTTCCTGTAAGTTGTTTACCGATTGTGATTAAGTGTCAAAGCATCGCAGTCCTGCCATTGCTCACATCTCTTTCTTCCGCGATTGCTCAATCACCATTGTTTTTGAGCCGTCTACAATCCTGTAGAGATTACGTACCCACAATCATCGTTAAATTAATAAACATATCATGCAACACTTTCTTTTTAAGTCAAATGTGATACCATCCTTGTTGTAGAAAATTAAAAAAAAAAAAAATCACTTCCAGTGTTTACGGAAGAGCAGTCCCTCTGTACAACTGCGATTCTGTATAAAACACGTGTTGAAACTTGAAACCAAACCCGCTTCGAAGTCCTTACTTTTTTTTCTTTTTTTTAACAATTGATCTACAAAGTCGATTTCCCCACAGGTCAAAACTACAAGCATGTGAGTAATAAACCGAGTAACCGTAGGGTTGATAAAATGCCAACAGTACTGAAGTCTGAAAAAAAAAAAGTAACGTATTTTTGTTACTTTTTGTTGAAGTAACGAGTGGTGGTATTAAGATAATCCTGGAGGGGAACGTTTACAACAAAGGGTATTCGAGCTAGTTGTCATTAGTTGTCATCCCAGCGCGTGCCGCAATTTGCACGCTGAGAAAACGCCACACCAGATAGGCAATCAAAAGATGTGCACAACGTATGTCAGTGTAGACACAGTCATCCTTCAATGAACGCGTTAAAAGCCAGGAATTATTAACAACGACAAATATTGGAAGCAGCTGCTGCTTCATAAAAACAACACATTTATACTAACCATAAAATAACGCGTCTCTTTCAGGCTGACGTAACGCGTTCCATTTGGATCGCAGTAACGAGTAGCATACGTGGTTCCTTTTTCAGCGAGCAATGAGTAACGGTATTGAGTTACCTTATTTCAGTAACGTGTACATGTCTGGTCAGCAACGTTGCGTTGCCTCAGTAAACGGCAGCGATCCGGAGACAGCACAATAACGTGGAAACTCGGTGGCAGAAAAACAAAAAGTGGACCACCACCGCCATGTCTCTGCTCGTGCAGAGAAGCCCGTGCAATTTTAAGCTTGCGAAGCTATGTTCACGCGCAAGCTACACATGGTTGCACCATAGCCTCCTCTAGAGTGTTTTAGTAGGTCGTATTCCAGAGCTACGCTTTACTAGCGGGAGCTCGTGGTGTCACTTTAAAGCACGGATTGAGCTCGCGCCCGCTGGGCTCACTTTCCTCAACGTACGATCTACTAAAACTCTCTATTCTGGCTTTAAAATCCATGTGTTTTATGTTCCGTGTCGAGTGTGTTTAAAATGTTTTACGTGTTTTTCTTTCTTTTTTTTTTCTTGCACGCGCATTTTTACTTATCAATAAACAACAATGACGTCTAGCCTATGTGCTAGCTTGAAATGGTTCACAGGTCACGCATGCCGAACGCGAAAGATCACAATACAGATTATTTAAGATAAGCAATGAATTGTTATTACATGCAGACAGTAAATGTTGAATCATTGTACATTCCTAATTTTGAGATCCGGTTTCAGGCATGTCTTGTTACGTACCGCTTTGTGCCCCAAGCACAAGCAAGCCAGCTGAGAATAAGAGCGTAACACACCGTCAAATACCATCAGACCCAGACCAACGAGCAAGCTAGCTAGAAGTCATCAATAGATACAAGTGGATGCCATCAGACTACTCCGGGGTCTGTAGGCTTGCCTTTCCTGATCATGCAATGCGACGAAACCGAAGACCAGTAGCAATTTGCAAGATCTTACAAAGCACCTGTATCGAGGAGGGTTCCTGTACCCCTCATACGAACTAATTAATCTGCTCGACATTCTCGGAATGTTTGCGGCAGATATGTTATTATGCAACGTGGGGAACTGGCGTCCCCTTAATACACTTTTCAAGTTCGCAGAACTATATTCCGTTGCAACTCAAGAAGGTAGGGCGAGGGAAAGGAAGGCCGGGGAGGAGGAAGCAGACGGAACGCTGGAGAGAGGAGGAGGTTTCCCCCTTTCCTCTCCAGTGTTCCGTCTGCTTCCTCCTCCCCGGCCGTCTTTTTCCTCGCCCTGCCTTCTTGAGTTGCAACGGACTATAGCAATCTACGACACTCGTCTGCTACTCTGCCCAACTAACAACGAGGCTCATCGCCGTGAATGTGTTCATCGCATTTGCATAAAGTTCTTCGGGACACTTATAGTAAATTGTGCTATCAATAAAACAGAAAAAAAAATTAAGCGTAGAAGAAGTTTGGGCGGAAGACTCTTTCATGTAAGTTTCAAAAGTTAAGGAAGAGTCCTTGTATGGTGTGGTCCGTAATAAGCGCAGAGACACAATCAATTAACGCTTCGTTGTGCGCACACAATCGCAGCTAGGATAACTGCGTCGCAGACATTCTTCCTCTCCGTGGCTCTGCTCGAACTCAATTTACTTTTTTTCAATGCGATAGCGTTTAGGAGCTCGCGCCACAAGAAATCCGGCGTCGGCGTCGCTGGGACTGAAAAATCCCATAATGCAACGCGTGCAGCCACGTAGGACGTCACGTGCGACGTCACACGTGGCTGTCACCTCATGACCCTATCGGCCCGCCAAATTTAGCGAAAAACGTTCCCGTCAAATTGAGCGAAAAATTTTCCCGCCAAATCTAGCGGAAAATTTTCCGCTAAATTGATCAGGTGATACGGTGCATGACGTCACAACCACGTGTGACGTCACGCATGAAGTCACACAGTGACGTCATATGACGTCCCGTGACACGCGACGCTACGGACTAGACCAAGCACACACGCTTGCACGGCATGGGAGCGAGCGCGGGCATATATTAGAAGACTTTGCGAATGGGGCCCGATAACGCTATTGCGTTCCAATCTTAAAGCGCGAGACACATGGACGGCAGAATCGTCCAATCCGACGTCCGATCCGACAGTCCGAACGCCGCTCCGCATTGCCGCACGCGACAGTTTGAGGCACACGCTTTCGACCTTGCATGCGACACGACGATCCGTTCAGCTCCGCTCGGGAGATCCTAGCGCTCCAGCTAGGTCCGCGTTCCTAGTGACCCCGGAAGTCTATTTAACATGGGGGGGGGGGGGGGGGGAGGCTGGCGGTCAAAATAAAGGGGGGGGATGAAAAAAAAATTTAATTGAAAAAACAACCATTATTAATATTTTACTGTTTAAAAAAGGTTTATTACCACTACTTATACCGTGTGTCCGTACATTCATTAAACATTCCTGTCAGGAAGCAATGGGATGTCGACACAATCTGATCCGATAGCAGCAGCTATACGGTATACGGTGTCGATGTAAAATGCACTGAAAAATCGGGCGCCTGCACGTAGAAAGCTCACACTTTCAAGGAAGGTGTATTTTAATCGTGGACGCATTCTTATGAAATTTCTCGTCGCAGCTCCATTCCTGTTGAAAGTTATAACAATTCATTCTTGAAAATTTCAAAAAACGTTTACCACCGGTGGACGTGTTCGTCCTTCGGTGGTAAACCTTCACTGGCGATGCTCTTTTTTTATTTCAGCATGTTTCCTATTTTTATGGTCGTCTTTGGAAAGAGGGTAAAACCGTCTGGGTGCATAATAGGGTGCCCGCCTGAACATAGCAGGCTGGCTCGCCAAGCACCAAATGGTGTTTCGAAAACCAGACACAGAAATACAGGCGAGAATGCCGCGATTCTTTGATGTCTCCGATGACCGCCGCTATAGCGGCGCTTCAACATAGAGTGCAGTGAGATCTCTCCCTTGACAAATTGTGTCGCCTGCTAAGGCCTCCTCTTGCCTTGGGAGTTGGGATTCTTTATTCCCTCAGCTTGCCACATCCGTAGGCAGTCCCTCGTTCAAGAAGGGCTTTCTTCTCGCGTGGACCATCTCCCAGCTTTGTGCTTCGGCTTTCCCCACGGAAGCAATTACTCGACCCTCAAGGTTGCTCAAACCGCCGAAACAACAAGAAAAAAAAAAAAAAACGCAGCTGCAAGAAAAAAAAAGAGCTAGAAGAAATTGTGTTTTCTGGGACACGTCACTGCTCAAAATAGAAGCAAAACGAAGAAGCCGGCTGCCTGGGTGGACAAAAACAGTGCGCTGCGCGTTTCCCGGCATGGCCAGCCCGCGAGTGCATTATGAGATCGCCCAAGGAAAACGACCAAGGAGGGGAGAGAGATCTCCCGTGCTATGCAACCCGCAGGCGCCGGCATTTGTTGCTTTTTGTTAGTCTTTTGGAGTTGCCGCATCGTCCGCGGTTTACTGACGCTTCGATTTACTTCGTAATTTTTTTCTGGAATTTCGTGCGCAAAGGGTGTGCAGTGATTTGGTGGGTAACCAGCCATAACAAAAACAGAGCCACGTGCTTGCCCTTAGTAGCTAAGTACGTGGCTTGGCGGAGTGAGCACCAACGGGAACGCGGAGGGGAGGTCAGATTAGTGCCGGATTAAAGAATTTTGGGGCCCCGAGCTAAGGCTCTTTAAGAGGCCCCTAATGCTGATGACAATACTGACTATGATGACGATGGTGGTGGTGGTAACGACCATGACTGCAATGTGTATATTTTGACACCTTATGAAATACAAATATTGTTCGTTTTATGATACACCCTGGGAGGTTTTTGTATCAGTTGATTCAATGATTAGGAAATTCAGGTTTCACTGGATGAAAATGAAGCAGACGCGATTGTGGATTAGAGGGTGTTTTGGAAGAAAACGTAAAGCAATGAACAATTGGGGAACACGTTAAGAAGTATCACGCACATTGAGCATCTCCATAGGGCCTCGTAAACTTCTGTTGAAACGTTTAAAATGATGACTCCGCGTTCCTATGAACTTGTTGACCAGGTCTACAACCTTATTTATACAGCACGTGTTTCTGCCAGCTTGCATAAATTCATCATGATGTTGAGTTAGAAGATGGCACAGATGATCCCCCTGATGTCAAGTGGCATGATTACTTGGACAGAAATTATAATAAACAATAACCCAAAAGATGCACGCAAATTTCCCATTACAATAAAAAAAATTCGCTGCCCCTAAAGAGCTGCTACTCGCGAGCTGCCTCGCGAGTCGCAACTCGAAAACAGTCCCAAGAACAGGCACGTAGCCAGGGGGGGGGGGGGGGGCGTCATGGGGCCCGCTCCCCCCCCCCCCCCCCCACCCCGAAATCTTCCATTTTGCTGGGACCTCCCCTGCCCCCTCCCCCCAACCCTGGGCGGGCACCAGGGTTGGGCAGAAATACTCAAAAATGTATTTGGAAATACAAATACTGGGATACATTAAAATAGTAGCTAAAATACTGATACTGAAATATATCTGTAAAAGTGTATCGCGATACGTATCGGAAATACATTTTGAATAGAGGCAAAAAGTATTTGGAAATACAAATACAGGAATACATTTTAGGGAGGGAAGAAATACAAATACAGAAATACTGATACTGCAATACATTTTTCAAATTTGTTTGAGACGCCAAATGAGATGAAGCTTGAAGTTGGAAGTGGAAGTTTTCGATCCCGAAATTACTTTCCCGTAAGAAGTCTTCAATGGGCTCAAAGAAAGTTTCATCAAGGGGTGACCGCTGTCCCTTCCCTGACATCATGTCTGTCTGACGAGGGATGCGAAAAGACTTCGACCTCTAAATAAATTCTATGTCATCCTAAATCCCATCAAAACGTCACCACGCCCCTGTCCAATAAGGAAGCCCCTGTCAACATTGATCACATGACGTCACGGTGGAATGAACTGGTATTCTTGATCTGTAGGTTTGGCCTTGAACATGAAACTTTACCACGCTGCTGTATGAAAGGACAATGCATACTTTCGTTGTAGGAATTACCTTGTTGAAGATCGTGCAGGCAGTGTCATTTGGAATTTTCGAGAATAGTGGACCACCTGAAGCATCCTGGAACACATGCCTTATCTTCTGTTACGGTTGAAAAAAACGATACGGTGGCATCCCTGTTGTGAAGGTCCTTCCTGCCGACCCTTTGCCACCGACCGACGCATGGATTGCAGCCCTCAAGTTTCGCAGCATCATCCAAACAGAGACTTCGTGGATTGCGACCTGAGATTGCCGGCACAGGTGCGAGCTCTCCGAGAAACAGCGCGCTCGCGACGAGTCACAGGTGTACGAAGTCTGGGTCGGCACAGCGAGGCCACGTCTGGCCTCCTTCCTGGGTTTCGGATCACCAGAGCAGCGGATCACGTTCACGTCGGCTGATGACGTACCCTTGAGCCATGCAATATTACGGGCGCAGCCGCAGACGCATTCGAATATGTGTTCTGTTGAACTTCACTGCGTGAGTCATCCTACTATTTCAAGTCAACCACCGCCAGGCTCGTGCTGGAACGAACGGTGACTCAGCTTTGCCGGCTGGGTCTACTGTGTACGCTAAGGCAAGAGAGACGGTTAGCAGCGGGCATTAGATGCCAGCAAACAATGACTCAAGAAATCCCTACCTAAAAACTTGCGGCAGAAGATGCTCTGACTCCACTCCTGGCACGCCACCTGGTTCGAGTCCCCGACTACGCAACACTTCTCAGAAGAGAGAAGAGGACGCATAGAAAAATTGTCTGGAGAATCGGAAGGAACCTTGGTCAGCATGGTAACAATGACCCAGCATCTCCTTGACCCTGGTGCCCTCAAAAAAAAAAAAAAAAATAAAAAGTGCGCTCAGATTTTTTTTTTTGGCGGGGGGGGGGGGGGGGGGGGAGTGGGTGGGGGAGGTGGGGAGTATTTCTTAAGAAATGTAACGAAATACATTTCACCCTGATTGTATCGCGATACAAAGAAACATCCAAAAATGTATTTCGATACAGGAATACAGATACTGTCGAAAAAATGTATCGCGATACAGAAATACAGATACGAAATGTATTTCTGAAATACTATCGCGATACATTTGTATCGCGATACAGCCCAACCCTAGCGGGCACTCCCCCCCTCCCCCCCCTCCCCCCCCCCCCCCCCCTCCCGAAACAAAATCCTGGCTACGTGCCTGCCCAAGAATATAGCGTTTTTATTCTAGTAATTGCTCCGATTGATTGGAGCTTGTCTAAATAGCTTTTTGTTAATTAAAGAAGCTATGAAACGATTTTTTTTTTTAATTTGCTAAATATTACATAGAATCGCTCCCTAAAGTTAATAACTGAGTAAACTTTCTAGGCGATAGCAATCGCCAAACAAATTCGAGAAATATGAGCATCGTCCATCCCTTCAGTTGGAGCCAGAACAAGCGGCCACGTGGTCCTATGCCGCCAACGTTAATCATAGCCACGAGCATAGAGTTGGAAGAGTATAAAACGTGTGCTGAGCTCCAGGCATTGTAAGAGTTCGGGTATTCTCATCACCGCAGTGGTTAGACACGGGCCACTACACGAGTGTCCGCCGAGGCATTAATTGTTACGAGCGGAAGTCGAGTGCTCACGCAGTTCTCGTGTCCAATCCATGAGTCGCGCTCGACTGTCGTCAGGCGTGTGGTTTCGATCCCACAGTTACGCCATCAAACTTTGCGAAGGCAGCACTGAAAGAAATAGCCTTCTTTTATCCTCGAAATTTCACCGCGACAAAGAAGCTTCTGAATCAGTGACGGTCTGTGCGAGTATACTTGGGCCAGACGAGGACCAGTACGCCTCTTCAAAGTTATGAACATTCCAAGCCGATATCGTTTCATGATCCCTTTAATTACTGACTTGAACAATAAAGCAAAACATACATCAAATTAATCTTAGTGGTGTTAAAGTATCTAGGGCTCAAACCGCCTTGTCCACCTTCCTCTAATAACTGAACTCTCGTGTCCCAAACTAACATAATCCTTCATACAAATAATAAAAGAAATAATTAAGACTCCATGAATGTGATTGTTATATAGCAACCAGTGTCATTTTGGGCATATTCACGGGCATTTCGCATAAAGATCAAGGATGCATTTTCAAACTCATCTCCTGCATGCTGTCTGTTTTAAGGGTAAAATGTTTCAATTAGTTTTGGAAATGGTCTTGTTTCTTCTAAGTTCAGTAATTTAGAACGTCACAGCCATTTAGACGTATTACTCCAAGCTAAGAATAATAAGTCATACCTCAGAAGCTTGTGAACAAATTGCAGCGATCATATCACTCGATGGCCGAAAAGGTGTATCGCACTGGCAGATCAGACACGAGCTCCAGAGGAGTTGCTTGCAGTCACTGTCTTACGAAAACTTTTGGGGGACATCTCAAGAGCCGGCTTGAAACGCCTGTTAGTGGTTAGAAAGGAATGCTTCGGGAGGGTCACCGATATTTCTTTTTGCTTGTTTTAGACTTGTCGTTTCGGAGGAAACTTTCCATATGGAGCTACGCTAAAAGACCAAAAATATACAAACAAGAAATATGTAGCATGTATGTTGCTCCTGTAGCCTTCCGCAACACTTGCTTTCCTTCCAACACATCATTGTCCGTACAACGCGTCGAGGGGGCCCCAGTACAATAGAGAACTCCGTGGCCGTCCTTCCGTCTGGTTTCAATTAGAAGAGACCTCAAAGGGACCGCCAGCGACGACTCCTTTGCTCCCTCCGACAAGGAGGGTGGGAGGTAATGCTTGCATTTTGTTGCCCTAGCACAGTTTTTTACAACGAGCTCACAAACACCAGCTCGTCTAGAGGAGGTGACTTTGTGGCATCCCTGTTTTCCTGTTGAAAAAAAAAAAAGGGAGGGGGGGATGGAACGACGTCAGAAAGCCAGGGCCCAGAGGCTCCTCTGAGTTTTGTTCCTCCTTTGGGTCTGAGCTGTTAGCTGAAACCGACTAACATTTTTTTTTTCGAATTTCCGGTGGCTAGCACGGGGCCCCCTGGGGCCCTGGGCTGTAGCCCCCTGATCCTGTACCTTAATCCGGCGCCATGGGGGAGAGGGAGGCCTTAGCCAAATGCGCGGGGGCTCGCGTACTGCCCAGCACCCCCTGGAAACTGTCAGCGGGTGCTCAAGTCCCCGTTGCCCCCCGGTTCCGGGGTTTCTGCGCGTTCCTATAGACGTTTTCTGCTTACTCTCGTCCCCCACCGCCAAGTAGGCATATCCGGTATGGGCGACCAAAAAATATCAGAACGTTTTAACCTGCAAATAGTAAAAAAATAGAGGGGAGGCAAAACTAGAATGTGTGACGGTTACGTTTATGTCCTAAATGCCTTCTATTGGCGTGGCGACAGCAAAACAATGTTTTCGCCCATACTGGAAGTGACGACAATTCAAGATGGCGGCGCCCTTGCGAAAAAGGTCTATACAGGGCAGATATCTGGTCCGAGATTGACGGTTCAGCTCGCACGACCGAAATTAGCTGCTCGCTCTCGCTAGCGCGTGCATTCTTTGCTGGGGCCATCTTTCTCGAATGGGTCAGCGGGATTCACGCGTCCGGCTTCTCGTCGCTTAGGTCAGTCCCGTTTTCTTGTTCGTCCTGCCACACCCAGTACGTCGTCATGACATTCGCGCTAGCTGTGCTGTCGTTGGCTGGACGCTTCCGACAGTCCGTCCGCCGTGCGAAACTATCTGGCACGTGGGACGCACGCCGGATCGCCGATCCGACGTCTGAAGTGACCAAACTTTTTGGATCAGGCAGTCGTATTGCCGGATTGGACGTCGCATCGGACGGATTTTTCGCGCATATGTTTTGCGCCTAAAAGAGAAGCTTAAGCGACCCCCAAGTTTTTTTTTTTATTTTTTTTATTTTTTATAAATATAAGGAAGTCAGAAAGATTAACCGAGAGACATCTCCTTACTGGCTACTCTGAATGGAAAAGGGAGATGAGGGATGAGACAGATAAAGAGAGAAGTAAAGAATCGCACACAAAAGGAAGGAAAAAAAAAGAAATTTTATCTTATGCAGTTTTAAAGTGTCTTGTCGAGGCCAGTCTCTGACAGGAACTTGACGAGGGCGTTCGTGGCTCTTGAAACACAATCTTCGTTTTCTCAGGGGCCTAGTATCATTTGCATAGTGAGGGTGGTTAAAGGTGGTAAGTTGAGCTGTTTATGCACTTGAAGTCGTTCGTCTGCGTAATTAAGGCACTCTGTCATTATATGTCTGAAATCATCAGTAATTTTGCATCTGATACAGCTCGGAGAGCCGATTTTCCTAATGCAGTAAAGGTATCGTTTCATCTATGCAACTTTCAGGCGTATCCGACGAAGCACAGCCTCACGTTGACGTGTGCAGACTCCGACGTGCTCGAAATGTTAGATGTGGGTCGATTATTCGTAGTGATCAGCAGCATCGTGCCTGAGACGTGCGGCAATTATTTTTCCGAGAGTATTCACTACGCTTTTAATATGCGTCATAGTAAAGAGGGCTTGTACTAGTTGAGTGGAACCTTGGGCACGGTTTGCAACAGCATCGGCCATTTCTTTGCCCGGAATTCCACAATGGCTGGGTATCCACTGGAAGCACATCGAGTGGCCGTGGCATATTCCGTCCCAAAAGAGTTGAAGTATGTCTAGCAGGAGCCGACTATAATGGCTATTCTTGCTTTGGCAGTCGAGGAACTGGAGTGATGACTTAGAGTATGTTATTATCGTCCAGGCGCGAGAAGGCGCTGCAATTACAAATCTTATCGCTTCACGAATGGATACAAGTTAAGAAGCTGTAGAAGACATTCGATGTTAAAGCTTATACCCAGTAGTGTGGGAGAGTGCGGGAACCACAAATACCATTTTGTGTCGCGAATGCATCCTTGTGGATGTGGCAGGAGGAGGAGTGTCGAGAGTACAAGACAGGCAGAGAAAGTTGCCGCGATGCGATTGCAAGAAACGTTGACATTTTAGGTATTCCCGGAATAGTTGTACCCACCAGTAGTGAAGGCAGGGATTATGGAGGCGTGTGAAATAGCGTATATTCTTGAAACATAGTCGGAATGCTGTGAATATGGTCTGGAATCTTCTGCCTAATACGGCTATAGAGACACCTTTTTGCTAAGTCAGCAAGGTGATGAGCACGGTGTCGTGTTAAGTGTCGGATATGATTCCCAACACTCTCCTGGGTACGAAAGCTACTATTGGAAGACAGTGAGATTCGGCTATTGTATCAATGGTGGATGTTGTTTTAGAAACTCCGTCACATACTCTGAGTGTTTGTGCTTAAAGTGATTGAAGCTTTTTTTTTTTTTTCATTTGGCAGGACAAAGACCATGCGTGACTGGAAGGCTGTAGCGAAGAACAAAAACAAATAAGCTGCTGTACAAACGAAGGAGAGCCGCCGTTGAAGCACCCTAGGTTGTAGCGCTTACGAAGCGTCCCAAGCTGATAAATGAAGACAACTTAATTTTGCGATGTGAGAAATTGGAGCTCTATGTTAACCCTTTGTCAATATAAACTCCAAGAAATTTGTGAGCTGGAACATACGGAACAGCAGTTCCATCAATTGAAAAGAGGTTACGGTCTACTTTCATAGTAATAAATAAAACAGCAGCAAACTTCGCAGGGGATATATTGAGGTCTCGCATGGCAAAAAACCATGATACCACGTGGATCGCAGCCAGGAGACGTGCCTATAATTGCTTAGGAGAAACGGCTGACGTTCAAATACAGATGTCATCGATGTATATCGATATATGTATAGAATCCGGGATGATTGCAGCGAGATCAATGAGGGCGACATTAGATAGGACTGGACTCAGGACTCCTCCTTGTGGAACACCTTTGCTTAGAGTTTGATGGCTGGAATCCCCATACCTTGTGCTCAAATAGATTTTCCGATTGTGTAGGTAATGGGCGGTTCCAGTCGTAAAGTCGACCTCTGATTCCTATTGACCTTAGGTCTTGCAGAACTGCTGAGTGCTGGACATTATCAAAGGCTCCAGATATGTTGAGAAATACAGCCGTTGTAAGCTGCAACGGAGCTTCCGATCGTCGACGTGAGCAACTAGGCCCATGAAATTGTCGATAGAGCTTCGGCCGCTTCATTGCAGCGGGATTCAGTGAGTTTGATTCTAGAAACCATTCCAGGCGCGAAAAAATAATTTCTTCGATTCAATTGTTGACGCAGCTTGTCAGTGCAATAGGTTGATAGGATTTTACATCCAAAGGAGACTCGCCGACTTTTAGAATGGGGATAACGCAAGCTGTTTTCCATTCCTGAACGACAGAGCGGGAGAACCAGGAAGCATTAAATGTGTCTAAAAGATGTTGGCGGGCTTCTGGTCCAAGGTGTGCTAGTGCGCGATATGTAATACCGTCTGGTCCAGGAGATGAAGATTGATTCAGAGATGCGAGAGCTTGATCCACACTCTAAAAAAAATGGGGTGTAGACGTTACACCCCTTGTCACATATACGACACCCCAAACCTTCAGTTCTACGTAGAGCGCGCTGACGTCGAACTGACTGCCCCAACTTTTGCGAGAGGGTAAATGACGGTGGGATATGACATATTAAACAGCTAAAGTAAGTATCAGAGTCTACAGGAAAAAAACACACAGGTTTTGCAGTTGAGCCTAGAAAACCCCGATAACTTTTTTTTGCAGTCAGTCACACATGCATTAACTATTTTAATGAGTTGTACAACTCGGCTATCGAGCCGCTCATGAAATTTGGTAGCGTCGGTACAACGTCAGTGCGCTGTACGTCCAACTGAACTTTTGGGGTGTCGTATATGTGACAAGGGGTGTAACGCCTACACCCCCTTTTTTTAGAGTGCAGTTCGAATGCGCATCATTCTTGAAGTATTATCGGTAACATCTTCAAAGCTTACACTTAAAGGGGCTATGCAACAATTATTGTACTTTGCGCAAATACCGCTTAGAACGGATCCCTGACGTTAATGACCTATGAAACACGCGTTCGTTTTTCACCCCACGCAATAGAAGTCCCAGTAAAAAATTAAAGAAAATAGAGCAGCGTTCACCCCCTCAACCCGCAGCCAGAACAAGCGGCCACGTGATCTGGAGCCGATTATATGCCGCCAATGTTGATCATAGCCACGCGCTGGGGTTGGCAAAGCACAGGACACGCGCTGAGTTCCAGACATTGTTATGGCTCGGCTATTGTCGTCGTTGCAGCGATTGGACACGGGCCACTACCCGAATGCTTCTCGAGCTGGTAATTATCACGAGCCCAAATCGAGTGCCCACGCGATGCTCGGGTCCAATCTATGAACAGCATTCAAATATCGTCATGTGGGTGTACTGCGATCCCCACGTTACGTCATCAAATTTTGCAAAGGAGAGATTGAATGAAAATGATCGCTTTTGTTCATGAAATTCCACCGCAACAAAGGAGTTTCTTGGCCAGTGGCGTTGCGTGCGACGATCCTTGAGTCCCACTAGAGCCAGTAAGCTCGTGTAAAGTGAAAAACATTTCAATTGAATATCGTTGCACCACTCCTTTAATGGATCAACGGTTTCCACTTTTGGCAGGCCTACAACTGAGACGTCAAAATCCTCAGCAATTGCGAGAGCTGGCCTATGAAAGAAGATTGAAACAAATTAAGGCTCCAGTCCACGCTGTGAAGATAGTTGGACAGCGAAGCTGTGTTATCACCTGCTGCCTTTGCCCACTGAACTATAGGCCCTTTTTATGGCAAATTTCACCAGGTGGTGCTTCAGTCTTTGACGTGCCAAAGAACTTCCTGTTTATAAAATGAATGAACAAAGGCCACCTTCACACCGCTGCTTGAAATGTAGATGAAACGTTTAACCATCAATTCTCCGGGTAAACGCCAAAGAACGAAGGAGTGCGAGATCTGTTACAATGTTTCGAGTATTCGTGTAAACCAACTTGTCTCCTCCAAGATGTAATATTGTATAGCCGAAGGCCTTCGTTAAATCACCAACTTTGTTGTCCATGTAGCATTTATGCTTTCTAGCACTGGTGATATAAGCAAACTCAACAGGCTTGCAAAGACGGCCCACAGGCTCAACAGGCCTGGCTCAACAGGCTTGGCTCAACAGGCTTGGAATGCAAGCGGCACAGTTCATGTTTGTAAACAGCAAAAAGGTCTATACCAAATGATCGACGAAAGAAAAGTAAATGCATTGTACCAAAACTTTTTTTATATATATGAAAGACTTCGTACACTGCCGTTGGCGCGGCAGCTTATGCAACCCCAACCTTTACCGCGAAACTCATACGGGGAGCGTTATGTGCTTCGCATTGTTAGCGGGGCTAGTGACGTCACTCCACACTTCATACTCTGACGTTGCCGCGGCAGTTTATGCAACCGCTATTTTTACCAAGAAACGCATGCGGGGAGCACTACGTGCTTATCATCGTTCGCGCGCGCCATATAATCTATCACGTGGTTTTGACACTTGTTGTGTGGTTTTCTTATTGAAACATTTGTCAAAACCCCATGATAAATGATAAGGCGTGCGCGAACGGTGATAAGGCGCGCGCGATGGTTTTCTGACGATGAACGCGAAAAGATCCCACCTGCGAGTCATGAACAGCTTCGCTGTTAAATGTAACTGCAAAGAAAAAAAGTGTATTTTTAAACAGCCTAATTGGGATAAGCATGTCACAAAACAAATCTTCCGCCAAAAAAACAAATTTTTTCTAGCAATATTTACGCCACAGGACGTAATGTAGTCGGAGTCGCAACTTCTCCAAATTTGAAAATCCCGCTCTTTCGGCGCGGGCGGAGTGGCTGCTATACGTCACCCCGTGACGTATAGCAGCCACTACGTGACGTATAATGCAAACTTTGTGGCGCGCGATTTAAAACGGAACGAAATAGCCGCAAACTAAAATCAGTCTTGCGGAATAAATATTGCTGTAAAAAAAATTGTTTTTGGTGGAAAAATTGTTTTGTGACATGCTTGTCCCAATTAGGCTGTTTAAAAATACACTTTTTTTTCTTTGCAGGTACCCTTTAAAGCCTTAAATGCTGTTTGTTCTCTCCCGTGGTAAAACTGCAATCCTCGCGCAATATATGCCATTAAACAAAAATAGGGAACAAATTAAAAAAAAAAAAACACATGTGCTTTTTTTTCTTTGGGGTTTTTGTTAGGTAACGGCGGATGTGCCTTTGAGCTCTATCATTACGAATATCAGCGTGTAATTTAATTCGCCTTGCACGCCGTTCTGCCCGTCGGCGGATTGCTCGGGGTCGCTCATATTCTGCATTAACCGTGGTGCGGGAGGTAGGGAGATGTATAGATTTCCTTGCTTCTTTTGCTGACAGTTAGGTGGCAGATATAAGCTCATGATATGGTACTAGTCGTTTGTAGGCGCACCAATTTATCTTTAAAGCCTTTCCAGTCAATATACGATGCTAAATAGGGCTTGGTATTGCCTTGAAAACCAGGAATTGTGATGTATCTGGGTGGTCACTGCCATGGACACTCTACATCTGCGAACCAAGAGCTTTAGACAAACTCACGTGATATAGAGATAACGTCTAAACTGCTTCGAGTACCTCAGATAAAAGTCGGTGACCCATCATTTAAAACATAAAGGGTACGATCGTCTGCCAGGTCAAGTAGCTCTTCTTTTTCACGACGCGTGTTTCTCGCACTCCCCCATGCAGCGTTGTAGGCATTCAAGTCTCTTGTCAGTAAAACTGGACCTGGACACTGTCTGATGATAGAACCTAGTCTAGAGACATCAAACGCACATGACGGGGCTACATATTGTGGGAGACAAGGGTGGAAGAGGACGAGCGGAGGGCACGTGACAGGTGGTCGCCCGAAGAGACACGAGTTGGTGCGAGACAGAGCGCGCTGCCCGAGGCTGGGGCCGGGCAGGAACGACGGAGCCGGTCGTCTGGCCATAGCCTCCTCTATTTAGACAAAGCCTGGCAGATCACCACGAGACGCGGCCGCCGAAAGTGAAAAGGTAGAGCGGCAGACAACAAATGAAGGGAGAGGCATGTAACGGGCGCCCCGCTGCGGCGAGACGCCGAAACACGCTTGTCATGAGCGATGGAATGTCCGCCAGTGCTCCTCGCGTTCCTCGCGCAACCGCTTCTTTTCTAATTAAGAATAAAAACCTTGAGACAAGAATTGAAACCTTGAGACTACCGCTTCTTTTCTCGTCGGGTTTAAAAACCATGTTTAGGGTTCTCGACACTGCAAAATCTGTGCGCTGACTGCAGGCTCACCGAAAAACGCCATGTGCTACCAGATTGGTATTCTTGATGTTTTTATTGATTTTAGCAAAGCATTCGATCACTTAAATCACAATCTGCTACTAAAAAATTACAAATGTATGGATTTCGTGGGCATACATCAACTCTCATAACATCTTATCTTGCACATCGTAAACAATGCGTTCATATAAATGGTTATTCATCTGATATTAAACCCATTTTATCTGGCGTTCCACAAGGAAGCATATTAGGTCCCTTCCTTTTTAATTTATACTTTAACGATATTGTCAATATCAACAAAAGCATTACATACGTAATTTACGCTGATGATACAAGTTTATTTTTTTACCGGTAACTGCTGTCAGAAACTAGCAATTAAGGCAAATCAAACGTTGAAAGACCTAGCTACTTGGAGCCAATGTAATGCTTTAAAAATCAATGATAGCAAAACAAAAGCAATTTTATTTCGCCCAATAAGTAATAATGATAATATAACTAGTGATATTGTTTTAAATAGAACCAAAATAGAGATTCTATCTAGTTTCAAGACACTTGGCGTTATATTCACGGATCGAATGAGTTGGGATGAACACGTAAATTATATTTCGGTAAAATTGCCACGAGTCTCAGGCTTAAAGGGATACTGAACCAAAGAATTTAGTGTCCATAATAAGTGGCGCATGTTCTTTCCACGAGCCTGCAGCCGCCGGGGTGCGCGAGCACACGCAACAAAAATGACGTCAAAGACCTCCATTCGCGCTTAAAGGGATGCTGAACCGAAATTTTGGGTGGAAATTCTTGGTCGCAATGGCATACATAGCATGTCCTTTACTTCTAAATGACGTTGTTTTGAGCGAGAAGGCGTATAAAATTGAATAAACACGAAAAATACAATTTTACGCGACCCCTGGTGAGCGTCATGGAAAGCTCGCTTCGTGACGTGCGCATTCTCATTCGCCTCAAAATACAGACAGAGCCAAGCCAAGCCAGGCGCTAAGCCGGGTGGCGTTTGTTATTGTTAGTACCACGCGGGCTCTGCCCCATATTTTGGATTTCCGCGACCTCGGCTGGTCGGCGTTCGGCGTTGCCTTTTGCGATCTCTTTACTAGTATGGCGACGTATAAAATCGTCGGCAGCAGCAGTAGCAGGAGCCCCAGCAGCCTCAGCAGCCGCAGCAGCAGCAGGAGCAGCAGAACAGCCGCCGAGCGAAGAATCAAGTTGCTTGTCCCAATTAGGGTGTTTAAAAATACACTTTTTTTTCTTTGCAGTTTCCCTTTAAAGCCTTAAATGCTGTTCTCTCCCGTGGTAAAACTGCAATCCTCGCGCAATATATGCCATTATAACAAAAATAGGGAACAAATTAAAAAAAAAAACACATGTGCTTTTTATTCTTTGGGGTTTTTGTTAGGTAACGGCGGATGTGCCTTTGAGCTCTATCATTACGAATATCAGCGTGTAATTTAATTCGCCTTGCACGCCGTTCTGCCCGTCGGCGGATTGCTCGGGGTCACTCATATTCTGCATTAACCGTGGTGCGGGAGGGAGGGAGATGTATAGATTTCCTTGCTTCTTTTGCTGACAGTTAGATGGCAGATATAAGCTCATGATATGGTACTAGTCGTTTATAGGCACACCAATTCATCTTTAAAGCCTTTCCAGTCAATATACGATGCTAAATAGGGCTTGGTATTGGCTTGAAAACCAGGAATTGTGATGTATCTGGGTGGTCACTGCCATGGACACTCTACATCTGCGAACCAAGAGCTTTAGACAAACTCACGTGATATAGAGATAACGCCTAAACTGCTTCGTGTACCTCAGATAAAAGTCGGTGACCCATCATTTAAAACATAAAGGCCATGATCGTCTGCCAGGTCAAGTAGCTCTTCTTTTTCACGACGCGTGTTTCTCGCACTCCCCCATGCAGCGTTGTAGGCATTAAAGTCTCCTGTCAGTAAAACTGGACCTGGACACTGTCTGATGATAGAACCCAGTCTAGAGACATCAAACGCACATGACGGGGCTACATATTGTGGGAGACAAGGGTGGAAGAGGACGAGCGGAGGGCACGTGACAGGTGGTCGCCCGAAGAGACACGAGCTGGTGCGAGACAGAGCGCGCTGCCCGAGGCTGGGGCCGGGCAGGAACGACGGAGCCGGTCGTCTGGCCATAGCCTCCTCTATTTAGACAAAGCCTGGCAGATCACCACGAGACGCGGCCGCCGAAAGTGAAAAGGTAGAGCGGCAGACAACAAATGAAGGGAGAGGCATGTAACGGGCGCCCCGCTGCGGCGAGACGCCGAAACACGCTTATCATGAGCGATGGAATGTCCGCCAGTGCTCCTCGCGTTCCACGCACTACCGCTTCTTTTCTAATTAAGAATAAAAACCTTGAGACTACCGCTTCTTTTCTCGTCGGGTTTAAAAACCATGTTTAGGGTTCTCGCCACTGCAAAATCTGTGCGCTGACTGCAGGCTCACCGAAAAACGCCATGTGCTACCAGATTGGTATTCTTGATGTTTTTATTGATTTCAGCAAAGCATTCGATCACTTAAATCACAATCTGCTACTAAAAAATTACAAATGTATGGATTTCGTGGACATACATCAACTCTCATAACATCTTATCTTGCACATCGTAAACAATACGTTCATATAAATGGTTATTCATCTGATATTAAACCCATTCTATCTGGCGTTCCACAAGGAAGCATATTAGGTCCCTTCCTTTTTTATTTATACTTTAACGATATTGTCAATATCAACAAAAGCATTACATACGTAATTTACGCTGATGATACAAGTTTATTTTTTACCGGTAACTGCTGTCAGAAACTAGCAATTAAGGCAAATCAAACGTTGAAAGACCTAGCTACTTGGAGCCAATGTAATGCTTTAAAAATCAATGATAGCAAAACAAAAGCAATCTTATTTCGCCCAATAAGTAATAATGATAATATAACTAGTGATATTGTTTTAAATAGAACCAAAATAGAGATTCTATCTAGTTTCAAGATACTTGGCGTTATATTCACGGATCGAATGAGTTGGGATGAACACGTAAATTATATTTCGGTAAAATTGCCACGAGTCTCAGGCTTAAAGGGATACTGAACCAAGGAATTTAGTGTCCATAATAAGTGGCGCATGTTCTTTCCACGAGCCAGCAGCCGCCGGGGTGCGCGAGCACACGCAACAAAAATGACGTCACGAGCTCCTGCTCGTGAGCTCACGAGCAGGAGCACGAGCACCCGGCATACGGACATGGCTAGCCCCTAAGGAGCGTCGCTCCTAAAAGAGGGTGAGGAGGCCTTTCCGCCAGGCGGAAGAATATCTCTGCTGGTCCCCCTTTAAGAGGACAGTGAAATGCATGGGCTTCGGGCCAAAGGGGAATAAATACAGGCTTTTCATCTCTACAAGTGAAAGCTACGTGCTTGTTAGACCAATTAATCGCTTACCTTTTACACTAGACACCACTGTGTAGATGAAAAACTTGTCTTTATTCTCCTTTGGCCCGAAGCCCATGCATTTCACTGTCATCTTAACCGGGAATGGAAGTCTTTGACGTTATTTTTGTTGTGTGTGCTCGCGCACACCGGCGGCTGCTGGCTCGTGGAAAGAACGTGCGCCACTTTTTATGGACACTAAATTCTTTATTCTGCGCACAAATGTAAAATTAATCATTTATAATTCATTATTTCTCTCCCACATTCATTACTTCTTCTTAGTCTGGGGTAATAATACAAATACAAATTTAAACAAAATATTTGTAATACAGAAGAAAATATTGCGAAGTATATGGAACGTGCCATACGATCACCCTAATGAGCCTACCTCTCTTTAAAAGTTTAAATTCGATGCCTGCCTGTAAATAGACTATAAGAATACCGTTTATGCGTGACCTATAAATCAGAAGTACAAACAAATCTTCATGCCCTTTGTCGCTCTCGCTAAGAGTAAGCACATATTCTATTCGAAACACGGAAATTTGGACGCTCCCTATTTGCAAAACTAACTACGGTGAACAAATGTTAAGATATGCACTTCCTCGACTGCTTAATTTTCTTGTTACTCACAACATTGATCTTCCAACAACATCTGTAAAAAATCTCCGAGCATTGCTTTCTTTTTCAAGTGTGATTGCTTAGTTGTCATGTTTTAAAACCTTAATTTTTGCTAAATTGAATAATGGTGTGCTTGCATGTACTTATGTGTTTTGTTTTTGCTAGCCTCTTATATAGTCGCACCTCTTTTGTAATATTGTCCTGTTGTCATCTCTGAAATTGTTAGCTTTTCTCTTGGTTTTCTTTTTGGATTACTTGTTGTGCCACTGCTGACATGTGTAAGGAGGGGGGGGGGAACCGTCAAGCTGCATGATGCAGCTTTTTTTCTCGGTCTCCCTCCGTCATTCATGTTTTGACGGAAAATACACATTGTTATTATTAATATTATCCTCGCGCTCCATATCTGCGACCAAGAACTCTATGGCTCCGTCGTTGAACTGCTAGGCTTTGTGAGTATAAATGAGGCTATGGCCTGGCCCATGGCCACGGTGGAAGAAACACATTTGGGTGATGACTTTGGCCGCTCTTTCTGCGGGGATCAAGCGATCAGATCGTATTCGGAGCTAGCCTCGAACCAGGAGTAGTTAGTTCCGCGCCACCGCGGAGGGCGCTGCGGTATGAGGACCCCCCTCGGCGGCCACGGTGTCGGCGGCGTAGCGTTGCTCGCCTTTTTCGTGGTGTGGTGGTTTGTGGCAGTGTGCGGCCAGTGGCTGGCCTCGTGTTTTGCTTTGGTGTTGTTTTGATCACAAGTGCCACCATCGTGCACGCAGGTGAGCCTAAACCCCAAGAAAAATGAGAAGAAGGAAGAGAACACAGGTTGCTGGGAAAAACAACCTGAGCGGTCGGTTTGGGAGGTATTGTATTGTGTATTGTATACTGCGGTGCAATCTCTTTGAAACGAGATTTGAAGTTGGACACGCCAAAAAAGCTAAAGAAGAAAAAAAAGGAAAGAAAAAAGAAGGCGGAGAGGGGGGAGAGGTCGTCAGAACCCACCGCCTGTCGTCGGTGACCCCTGGTGGGCGTAGGGTAACAGCTACACGATCACAGTGGTTCAATCGGTACGCGCTGACTCCTCGGTGCGCAAATCACCGTCGCACTTTCCACCACGCCTCCAATCTATGCCTAGAACAGGCCACGTGGTCATGTTCATTCGTGAAGCCGAGTGCCTGCTCAATGCGGGAGTCCCCAATGGGCGCTGGCAGGAGCCTCTGGCACGTGAGCAGCAAATGCTCGGTGGTCTGTTCGTCTTCTCCACAGGCGCTGCATGTCATATCCGTCACGCTACTGTCAAACTTTCGACGGTACTGTCTGGTGCGCAGGGCACCGCCGCGGGCCTCGATGGGTAGGCGACTTCCCAGCGTGATCCTGCAGAACGCTATTGGAGCGATCTCGGTCTTGAAACATGCATACAAATGCATGCTATGTATGCATTCCCAATGTCTAGCGCTCCCTTTCGACAGCCTTTATTTGCGTTTGCACTTTACGCACCCAATCGTTTTCAGCTTGAGGCTCAAACATCATGCAAAAGGCTCCAAACTTTGTGCCGAGGAGGGTGACATGATTCCTCCACGTCGAATGAATGTGGAGGATGGATGTGGAGGACCTCATACTTGGGCGCCATCTATCCCCATGCGAGTGAAGCGCTCGGTGCGCCAGACATAATGTGGCCGCCGCGTCAGACAGAGAGTCATTAGCTAAATGTGTTTCTTCCACCGTGCCCATGGCGAACCCCGAAGCGGTCCACCAGTAAGGTTCTGACCAGGACCTCCGGGAACGGCGAGCCCTGGCCATACTGACCTGGGCCATGACGATCCCAGAGTGGTTCCGTGCAGTCTTGGGCAGTAACTAGTCACTAGTAACTAGGGCTGGGCAATTGATCGATTAACCTTCCGATTAATCGATTAAGGCTTTAGTCGCGATCAAATTGTTTAACCGGTTGATCGGTTTTTTAATCGGTACTCAAAAGAATTTCGTTCCCCGCCAGGTGCTATGAGCAAGGTTCAATTCTCGCGCTCGTTCTGCCGAGGCGAGACCGCCAGACGAACAAGCCGGGCCCACAATGGACCTTTTGTAGAAATACGCGGTGCGCATGCGCGGAGTATTTCATGCGCCTGGGTTCGAGAGTATCTAGTTCCAAACAATCCGCCATCTTGCATTTCTCGCCTTTGAGCGGTTTCGTTGTGTCGACCTCGGGGCGGAAGATTACGCACGATGGGGACAAAGGTGAGCTTGGGGGAGCCGTATCTAGGTCACATCGCCTCAATGGGTGAACAGGATGTAGCTCACGTTTTGGGTGTGGAACGGGTGGGAGAGGCCTAGGGCGCGCGTTGTTTTCCAGTCACCTAGTCTCGAACCGATTCGCGTGTCTAGGTGGCAGCACATATTCGCCAAGAGGTCCATTGATCCCCGCGCGACCGCGAAACTTCACGTGTTGTGGATCTATTACACATCCTGCCTACGCAAGACAAACAAGCAGAAAAACAAGCTGGGAAGCCTACAACGCCATGGTTACTTGTTCCAGTATTCGGCCTGTAAAAATGGTCGAGTTCACGAGTATGAAAGGCAATCTCGCTGGAAACTTTGGGTTTAAAGTAAACTACAGCGGTGAAGTTTTTAACTCGAAAGAGGTCCACTGCATCATCTGCAAAAAGCCTTTTTCGTACAGTGGAAGCGTAAGTTCGCTTCAGTATCGCCTACAAGCAAAGCACCCATGTAGCTGCAGCAAGGAGCATCCGCCAAAACGCAGACAACAATCAACGTCTTTTCATCAAGGTTCCTTTATCTGAAAAAAGAAGAAAGCATCGCCCAAGCTCTGACTTCTTGTCTTCCTGTCGGAGAATGTGGACAAACCTCTTTGTCTTCGGAGCTGGAGCAAAAATATGCGAGTCTTTGAATCGTTTGTATCATCAATTCTAAATGTCCTTTGCGCCGTGTAACAGGGAGTGAAATAAGTCTTCAAAGGCAAAACGAGTTGTTGCAATCTTTTTAATATATTATTTATAAAACTTAACGCAACCGATTAATCGATTAATTAATCGATTAAAGGGTGGCGATTAATCGGGTTAAAATTTTTAATCGACGCCCAGCCCTACTAGTAACGCGTTACCGGTAACTAGTTACTTTTTCCTGTAACTTTTACCTGTATCGCGTTATTCTTTAATACTGGTAACTTGTAACTGTAGCACTGTTTCTTTTTTATTGGGTAACCGTAGCTGTTTAGGCCGTTACAGTTACTTTTTTATATATATATAGAAATTAGAACCCACTGCCGCGGACATGGAGAAATTGCCATCTTGAAGTATTTTTCTACTAACTCCTTGCTGACAAAAAAAAAAAAGAAAATAAGAAGAAGAAGAAGCGTGGCCACGGATTAAACAAAAAAATATTTGCCTGGTTTAGCTCACGACCAAGAATGAGCGACGGACGAATCAGCGCGAAACCGGGAGATAAAATAAGCGGCGCCCGCGGTGGTAGGGGCGGCAAACAATGTCTGTTTCACCGACTTTGGCTCACTCTTCTCTCGTGGGAACCATCTGCGGGTGCCGGTGGTCAGGCGATGTCTCCGAGATTTCCGTCTGGGTTGTGTCTGGGATATGTCCGTGCTGTAGTTTCTACACTCAGCCGTTCGCCGTTTCCTCATCCCTACTAGTTTTCAAGGAAGCCGTCCCCATATTGTGCAGAAAGCCGGCGCTTTTTTAACTTATTCGTTTTCTTCGGAGCCGCTCGAGTGAACACGACTTCCACAGTTGGCGTTTCGGACATATATAGACGCCGCGGTGGTCGCCGTACACTCGTAAAGCACCAGAAGTTAATTGTCTCCTTTCCCCCTTTATTCTTTCGAAGCTGTTTGACCTGCTATGTTTACGCCTGCTTCCGAGTATATCCCATAAGGTAATTATGCGACCATCTCGGTCCTCATTCGTTTTGAAGTGAAAAATAAACCAAAACGTTCACTGACGCGGGCCAATGACAGTTTAAAAAAAACCGGTTGATTGTAAGTTATACAAATTATTGCAAATAAATTATGCACGTCAAAATATTGAAACGGCGAATGACGCAAAGAAGAAACACCATTCGGGTTTAAAGTTTTCTAATTTCTTAGTTTACCTTTCTTCTCAGTATAGTGTAACAAATAGAATAATATTGTTTTGGTTTGTGATTTCTTGTGTCCAATTTTCGTACTGTAACGAGAAAGTGTTTTTGCAGTAACTCTAACTGTAACACGTTACTTCTTGAAACCGGTAACTGTATACCTGTAACAGAGTTACCTTTTCCCGCTAGGTAACTGTAACTGTAACACTGTTACTTTTTACTGGTAACGTGCCCATGACTGGTTCCGTGGCGAGGCTCAGGCTGTGATAGCCCGGGACAGCTAGCCTACGCAGCGCTGGCGTGGGAAGGACGATCCGCAGTCCTGGAAGGAGACTCCGATTGCGAGCTCTGAGCGACGGGCGACAACCAGGGTCGGCGGGCCCGGACTACCGGCTCTCGAGGACGGGCAACCTGGAAGTACTGTAAGCACATTCGCTGTCTTCTCGGTGTGTTGTGCCACTCCCTGGGAGACAAGCGAAGCACAGACCGATCGAGTGGCGATTATTATAGAGCGGACGCGCGACACATAAATGGCGCATCCAACATGGGGCCCGGTCGGTATGCCTCTGCTTCTATAGTCGTCATCAGGGAGTCCCACGGTTTCGTTGAGCGGGAGCACACTAACGCTAACGATGCCCGTTGAGACAAAGTCTCTTGGAATTTTGGTGGCTTGTCTCACAGCAGAGCTCAGCAGGTGTCTCGAAAGACGAGGTTGCGGTCACGCTCTCTCGAGCACCCTAGAATAGCGGTTGGGAGGAGGTAATGCAACCGGTGGGGTAACGAAGAGTGCGGGTAAGTTGTAAGAAAGTCGTCTTCGGAGACGGAGGAGAGACACCGCATGTTCGCTGGAAGGCAAGATAAGAACTGGCAGGAGAGGAAACAGTCAGGACTTGTCGCAGATTTAGGACGCTGGACGAGTGGACCAAAGATCGTGGCTTGAGCTGAGGTGATGAGGACAGAAGAGGCTGTAGAGGGTCGGGGTGCTAATGGATTTCTTTCAACGGGTGACGGAAAGATTGTGGGGATAGCAGTTGACACGGGGAACGCTGGCGGACGAGTTTGTTAGCGGGTCTCTGAAAAATTGCGGGGTTATCTGTTGAAACCGTGAACGCTGGCAGGCGAGTTAATGAGCACATTCGTATCTGCTGGGCCAAGACGGCTTGTTGCTTCGCGTCATCCCAACTAATGACGAAAGACAAAGAGATGGCTTTCCCTGCGGGGTTGTGGTTTCTAGAAAGCTACGGAGTTTATTTATAGAATGCTTCTTTTTCGACTTCATTCTGGCCGGTCATGGCAGTGACAGCAAGACTTTTCGTAAGCTATGTGGTGTCACGGCCTGGCCGAGGATGAGGCGGGAGACATTTAGGTGGGCTTGTAGCTGTCCAGCTTGCTTGAGGCGCCAACAGTTCAAGCGGGCTTGCTCGCTGAGCTGCCGCCCCCTCCGAGGGCTGACGCGTCCCTAGATCCCGTGTGCACGTGGACGGGCGGTGCGCTAACACTTACATCGATTCGCACATGGTAGATGCGGCCGTTGAGGAACGCGGGTATGGTATGGCGACCCCGCCGCTGGCTTTGGATCCTTTCGCTTGCGCAACTGTTCGGCTCGCTTTACGCCATCGTTACCTAGTTCTGAGGGAAGCTCACCCTCTGAGCAACGCAGCTATACTTCGTCTCACCTTAGCATGGACTATTGTTAGCCGCGCGTGCCAAAAGCCCGAGCCAGTTGCTTTGGGTGAAGCCTCGGCGACTGCACGAGCGCTCGTGCAGCGAGTGCTCCAGTCAAGGCAGTCGAAGCTAGCCGCTCGCGCTTGCACAGCCTTCGCAGTTAGTCCGTGCTAAGGTGAGATTAAGTATAGTGGTTTTTCCGCGTCGCTTGCTCCGAGGTGAGAGGGCCCTAAAGGGCTGTTTATACTCCGACGTTGAGCACAGTGAACGCAGCGTAGGGCAGAACGCGCGCCTTTCATTGGCCGGCAACCAGAAACTCGATATCTGCGACCAATCAGTATCTGTGCGCGCTGCGCTACGCTGCGCCCGTTGACGTTACGTTGGAGTATAAACGTACCTTAAGAGGTAAAGACGCGAGCGTCGTGTCTTACGTCTAGGCTTACTCGGCGAGGTATACAAACGAGGAGTCTGGCGCAGTTCAGATCGCTGACTTGAAGGGGTACTACCACCGTAATGGGGAAGGTAGTTAACATGAGGTCGCGTTAGGACACAGAAAATTCCCCGTTCCTGGCGGCCCAGGAGTGAACTCCAGAATGCCGACTCGCCGAGTTAGCCGCGCGGTTCACGAACCCGTCGGCAAGTAATTTGCCGGTAGAGACTATGGCCGCTGCCACAATCTGCGGCGGAGTATGTGTTCCTTGTGTGCTGTTTTAACATTTTGTTCTGCGCAGATTCTTGGAAAGACCGCCATAGACGGCGTCACCCAGGAAGTCCACCGGGAGAAAACACGGCCGGGCCCATCCGTTTTCTCAGATGCTCAGGGTGGCTGACACTTGTTCGGCCTGACGAACGGTTAAATCGGGCAGTTCTACGCCTGCAGCGACCTCCAAGCGGAACGGGCAGGTCCGCCCGCGTCGGGGTGACCAGCTTGGAGCAGGCCCCCTGCTGCATCGTAGTAAATGGGACAGCGAGCGACGGACAGGTCGACATTGTCTGACGGCTTCGCTAAAAGAGCCAGCTGAGGCTGGCACCAAGAAAGACCCACGCCGAGGGTCCCACCGCCACCTACGCCGCTTTCGGACGCTACAACGTAGCCACTCCAGCCACACCAACAGCAGCCGCCTCTCCCGACACCTTATATGGCCCCGACCAGAGCGTTCACCTGTCTCCCCAGTCCATCGACGTGGACGAACTTCTCTCTGAAGACCATGAAATGCCAAATACCGGAAGTCCTCCGAAGTCCGGGCCTTGAAGGGGAGAGAGTGTGGGAGACGAGAGTGGAAGACGACGGGGTGGAGGGCGTGTGACAGGCGGTCAGCCGAAGAGACAGGCTGGCGCGAGACGAAGCGTGCGGCGCGAGGCTGGGGCCGGGCAGGAACGACGGAGCCGGACTGGATGGTCTTGACCATGGCGATCCCCAGAGCGGTTCACCAGCCAGGTTTCAACCAGGACTTGCGGGAACGGCGAGCCCTGGCCATACCGGCCTAGGCTATGACAATCCCGGAGTGGTTCCGCAGCGAAACTCGGGCTATGATAGCCCGGGACAGCTAGCCTACGCAGCACTGGCGTGGGAAGGACGATCCGCGGGCCTGGACACAGACTTCGACTGCGAGCTTTGAACGACGGCCGACAAGCAGGGTCGGCGTGCCCGGATTGCCGGCTCTCGAGTACGGGCGACCGGAAGTACAGCAAACCCATTCGCTGTCAGTTCAGTTCAGTTCAGTTCAGTTCAGTTTATTATACCTCAAAGGCATTTCAGATGAAATGCATTACATGAGGGGGGATCAAATGGTATATACAGAGAGCAAAAAAGTGACGACAAGGTAAATAATAGGAAAACACAAAAGAACTACAAACTAATAAAACAGATATCAAAACATAACATGTAGAAAAAGTAATTAACAGATAAACATATTAAAGATCAACACTTTTCAGGTGTGCCTTGCAGAGTTCACGGAATGTCTTAGGGTTAGGTTCACGTACTATGGTTTCAGGAAAAGAATTCCAGTTAGTAATAGCGAGAGAAAGTGGGGTGTTCTGGTAAATAGAGGTTTAATTTTTAGGCTGTGGTCGTGGCGCTAGGAGATGTGAGGTGGTGGGTGACAGTTGGTGTTTCGAAAATCAGAAGAGGAATAGTAAGTTTTGTGAAAAAGGACAACACGAGCAAGTTGAGTTCTTTGAGATAGAGGGCATAATTCGAGGTTGAATTTTAGTGCCACTACGCTTGACGCTCGTGAGTAGTCATGTGTTATAAAACGTGATGCCTTGTTTTGCACCGATTCGAGTTTAGTAATGAGATATGATTGATGAGGCCACCAAATAAAGTTGGCGTAGTCCAATTTTGATCGGACGAAAGTCTTATAGGCAGTTAGTTTAACACAACGGGGAGTGGGGTATAGGTTACGTTTTATGTATCCTAGAGTTCTGCATGCACTAGCCATATATATTGTCAATATGAGTATTCCAAGTTAGATCTTCAGAAAATGTTACGCCAAAATATTTGTAAGTTGGTACTTTTTCGAGAGGCAGTGTTAGTAAGGTATAGTTGCGTACAATAGGAGATCGCCGACCAGTGAATGTTAAAAGCTTGCTCTTGGTCATATTGACCTTCATCTGCCACGTGTTACACCAATGAGACAGAGCATTTAGATAGCGCTGTAGTAGTATTGAATCTTCAGGGTTAGTGGTGCGACGGTAAATTACGCAATCATCCGCGAAAAGCCTAATAGATGATGTTATCTGGTGAGGAAGATCGTTAATATATATAAGAAATAAGTGCGGACCGAGAACGCTGCCCTGGGGGACGCCCGACAGTACAGGCAGGCTTGGTGATCTGGCATGCCCAAGGTGAACAGCTTGCTTACGGTTAGTTAAGAATTCAGCTATCCAAGAGTACAATAGATGGATGGATGTTAAGTTCAGAAAGTTTGTATAGAAGTCGCTGGTGGGGAGCCGCCTCGGTGACTCCGAGGCGAGAGCGCTGGCCTACGGATCCCCATGTGGCGGGTTCGAATCCCGGCTGAGGTGCCCGCAATTCGATGGAGGCTTATTGTGGAGGAGGCGCCGTGTAACGGAGCTTTCGGTTGCACGTCAAAAGATCCCCAGGTGGTCGAAATTAATCCTCAGTCCTCCGCTGGGGCGTGCCAGATCCCCGTCGTTGGTTTGGCACGTAAAACCCCCAGATTTGACTTTCGCTGGTGAGGAACCGTGTCGAATGCTTTAGAGAAATCGATGACGATGGCATCAGTGGGTTTAGAGGAATGAAAGTTGTTATGCAAATCGGTTACAAACTCAAAAAGATGGGTTTCGCATGAATATCCCAACCTGAAACCATGTTGGTTGTTACATATTAATTTATTTTCCGACAAATAGTTCATGATGTGGGAGTAGATGACATGTTCAAAAATTTTGCATGGTACACTTGTCAGCAATATAGGTCTATAATTCGAGTAGTCCTGCTTGTTTTCGGATTTAAAAATAGGTAGAACTCTCCCGAATTTCCAGTCCTCCGGGAGGGTAGCCGAATCAAGTGATTGTTGGAATAGTCTACAGAAAAGGTAAGGTGATATGTGCTTTGTTATTTTTAGAATTTTAGGGCAAATATTGTCGTCGCCAGGGGCTGAGCTGCGGGAGAGTTTTTCGATTGCATTCAGGATGCCATTTTGGTCAAAGACAATAGGTTCGCAAGAAATGTTAAGTAGTCTACAGATCGGATCACAGGGTACTGGTAAGTCTTCTACGGTGAACACGGAAGAAAAATAGTTGTTAGAGACGGTAGCTGATTCAAGGTTTGTTAATACTTCGTTGAGATCGTTGCTCAGCTTAGGGACAGAGTCATCTTTCTTTGGACATATTGTTTTCAAAATTTCAGAGGGTTGGTTAACAATAAATTTAGCAGGTCTTGCTTGAAGTATTTGTTTTTCGCATTTTTTATGCTATTTTTGAATTCCTTAAAACAGTTCAAGTACTTTGACATATCAGATACACCTTCCAATTTACACCTGGGTAATTAAAATCCCCGCCAAAGATAATGGTACTACCGGGAAATAAAGAAAAAACGTGCTCCATCCAAACGTACACTTTATCGACAAAAGTATTGTCATGACCAGGAGGGCGATGACAGGCGCCAACGATAACTGGAAAAAAGGACGATTTAAGCGTACCCACAAAACTTCAAGGTCACAATCTACAGAAATAAGTGATGCACTCATGGCTTTACTGATAGCAATAAGTACGCTGCCACTGCGGGAACGTGTGCGGTCGTTACGAAACAAATGAAATGATTAACTAAGAAGAACCTCGCCGTCGCTAATCTCCGGCTTTAACCACGTTTCAGTTCCTAGCACAATCTGACCACCTGAATCATGCACAGGTGACAAAAAAAAATATCTTGTTTAGGCAGAATACTGCGAAAGTTCACGACAAGCACACAGATATCAACACAATCCTGCCTAGCTATTTTTCTAGACTGTCACGTCATCGCTTGATTCACAGCTTGCAATTTTTGAACTAAAATAATCTCATCAGACTCGGGACAATAAACGTACTGCTTTCCAACGACATAAAGTTTGTCGTACACAATTAGTTTCACTTTGGCAGTTTGATACTTTAGACCCATGTTCCGGATAAAAAAAACAGGACGCGGGATGGCCAAAAAACTGTGCTTTTCGTGTAACGCTCGATCGGTGTAAGGCCCGCCGGTGCTCGATCGCCGACGGCAATCGAGCACCGGCGGAGGCGGTTGATCTGACATACCGCGTTCGGCTTTGGCTAGCAGACGGCGTTCTTAAAATGGCGTCAGCTGTTGCTGGCTTCACGCGGCGGTACCGTGCGTGCTTCCATTCATTCGGCGTTCGTTGCCATGGTGACGGCGAGGAAAGCAGACGTGCGGAAGAACGCTGCGGCGCAGCGATACCAGGTGCGGCGTTCTAAGGCCCTTCCCGCATGCTTTTCAATGGGCGGAAGGCGAACAAAAAGAGTTCGAAATAAGGACTTAACGCAGGAGGCTGAATTTCTCCAGCGCCTCATAATTTGACGAGCCTTACACGAAAAGCATGTTTTTTTTTGGCCATCCCGCGTCCTGTTTTTTTTTTTTTTGTCCGCAACATGGGTCTAAAGTATCAATCTGCCGGACACTGTTAGCGCGAACACAACGTCGTCGTTTTTCAGCATGAGGGGTATTCGCGCAAAACGAACGAAGGACTTCTGGAAATTAAGGGAGACGGCAAGAACTACGCAGTAACACTGGATCAGTAATTACCCGTGCATGTACGATCAAAATAAAGTGAAAGCCACGTAATAGATTTTGATTTTCAATAACTACTGCTTTATTCTTTCTGCTCTGTGCGAAAATTCTTTTTCTACCTTCAAAACATCACCCGCACGCTCGAAATCTTTGAGAACAATTGTTTTTAAGGATTTATCGGGCACAAGTGACCGATAAAAGCTGCCCGGCAGAGAAAACAATACGAAGAGACACCTTTCATAGACCACGTACTTTATTGTTTACGTTTTGAATGTTTTTATCCGCTCATGCATAACACGGGGAGGACTGGCATATTAGCAATATATAAGCGTCACCGGTACACACTCTATATTCCTTTCGATTGTAAGTTTGCTTTGAATGATCGCTTGTTTTTACACACCTGCTGCGGAACACACGTTTGGGACTGAAATGTAGCGAAGTTAAACATCGTTCATCGATGAAGAAAAATGCGCTAACTAAAGCAATTACACTTTTACAATGTTAATCAAGGTACATACTATTCGGCACGACTCAAATAACCAAAGTGTTCCGTGTTATTTTCCGACGAAGAGACAAAATGCACGCGCGTTTTCCCATAGGAATGCACAGGAGCACCGCAAAAGTAGACTGATTGCTGTCTGCTTCAATTTGCGTCACGGAAGTCGCATAGACACTACCGCCAGTTGAACCTCTAGGGTACATTATAATAACTCTATGTACCACACTAGGCCACGACCTACTATAATCCTGACCTGCCGACAGACGAGAGCGGCAGCGCGCGGTGTTTAGTACACACAGAATCCGCAGCGTTTCGTAACGCTATGAGAGCATGGCGCCACTTAAAGGTCTTTCTACTTCCTAAGATATCCGCACGTCAATTTGAGGCGTGCAAGTCGCGGCTGCGTTATCTGCCCTGACCTGTACGCAGAATAGCTCTCCTAGCCTACCGCGATTTCGCCACTGTGCGTTTGAAATATTTTGCCACTAGGGGCGCCAGCAACCGTCATAGTTATTGCCGCGTGCCAGTTGCAGATGAGGCGTGGGTCGAACGCGCGCGTACTTATTATACTTCGTCTCACCTTAGTATGGACTATTGTTAGCCGCGCGTGCTAAAAGCGCGAGCTAGACGCTTTGAATGAAGCAGCGGCGGCTGCACGAGCGCTCGTGCAGCAAGTGCTCTAGGGGTGTCGCGAACCGGCCGCGGTTCGAGTTAGACCAGGTTCGACTTTTTCGAACTTTTAGTGAAAAGTTCGGCGAACCTTGTATTGAGGTTCGACTCGTGTGCGCATGCGCGACAGGCTGGCCAGTTGGCTTCGGATTGGATGGCGATGGCTAAGGGATGTATCAAGGGCAGCGCTGATTGGTTCTTTCAGTTAATATAGTACAAAAATTAAGTTATTAACTTCTTCAGTGATAAGAATTGATTTCTTCTAATTGCAACTGCTCATAAAATAAAATAACCCATTGCATAAAAAAAAAAATTCTCCAAACCTAGACATGCTTGCATCAAGGTCTGGCCCCAGTGTCCACAAAGTCGAACCGGTCGAATCTGGCGAAAAGTTCGAAGGTTCGTCGAACCGGTTCGACCCAGTCGAACCCCGAAAGTTCGACCTAAAAATCCGGTTCGACAAAAGTTCGCGACACCCCTAATTATAATAACTCTATGTACCACACTAGGCCACGACCTACTATAATCCTGACCTGCCGACAGACGAGAGCGGCAGCGCGCGGTGTTTAGTACACACAGAATCCGCAGCGTTTCGTAACGCTATGAGAGCATGGCGCCACTTAAAGGTCTTTCTACTTCCTAAGATATCCGCACGTCAATTTGAGGCGTGCAAGTCGCGGCTGCGTTATCTGCCCTGACCTGTACGCAGAATAGCTCTCCTAGCCTACCGCGATTTCGCCACTGTGCGTTTGAAATATTTTGCCACTAGGGGCGCCAGCAACCGTCATAGTTATTGCCGCGTGCCAGTTGCAGATGAGGCGTGGGTCGAACGCGCGCGTACGAATATGCGACGGATGATAACCGGTTTCATGGTTAGCATTATTTATTGATACACGTTTGATAATTAACACATCAAGCCTATTCAGTTGTTTCAGAAGACATTGTGGGTCATTGTGGTCGGTTCATACCTTGAAAACCTTCCTAGACGCAGTCTTGGCTTTTACTCTTTTTAACTTTACATTTTTCGCGGCCACGCAGTTTGTGTAGTTTGAAAGGAATGGCCGAACAAATTTTTCAGTAAGAGCTCGACCAGGGTTTTTTTGTGCTCAGGGTGTTGCACCTTTGTGATCAAAAAGAAGGTTTCTGCATGCCGTTGTAACACAGCTGCCACGAATTAATGGATGGTTTGCTGCATCTCAGCAGCGTTTGAGCTGAGCCTTCCGCTGCTGCCTTTGAAAGGCAGACAAAGCCTGTAAATCTCCATTTAGAATATGACAGGCCTCCGCGGTCGACACTGGCGATTAGCGCAGTTGTTCGGGTCCATGAAAACCAACTCCAGCCGTGTTTTTCCTTGTCGATTTACAATAGGGTTTGCAGAAGTAAACCATATACCATCGGTGGATCGTTATACGGTTCAAGTTAAAGTACAAGTTGCAAAGCCCGAAAACATAAAAGCACTTCGGTGTTGTAGTACAATCTCGTTCTACCTCCTGGCAACGCCCCTCGCCACCTAATAAGCCAGACAGAGGCGATTAGATCAACATTGAAAAACTTTTATTGTCCCGCTACAAGCGAAAACGGCTGGTCCCGCCGCTGGCGCCACTCTGTGGCGAGATGGACACCGTGGCAGGCCGCAGGGAAGGCAGGCTGTGAGCTGCGTGTGGGTCCCAGGAAAACCTTTACCGCGCGCCCTCAACGGAGAAGCCAGGCACTCCGCCGGCGACAGCTGGTTCCATAGGGGGCCCTTCTGTCGGCAAGTCAGGATTACAGTAGGTCGTGCACTAGGGCGCCTACATGTCTGTCTGTCTCAGGGTGAAGACATCCGTTGCTGTCGTCTTTGCATTAGCCAAAGCTACGCGCTCGAGCTGAGTGACACCGGATTGCGCGCACTTCAAAATGCATAAAAAAACGATTGGGCGGAAAAATGACTGAGATGTCACCCTTCAAGCAAAAGCGCGCGTGTGTATGAAGGCACTCTATACCACACTGTATCGAAGCGTCACCGCGCACAATTTATTGCATTGAGGTACAGGTTTTGACGGCGATCCCAGCGTCATCTGTTGGTTCAGAAGCACACTTACCAAGTGTGGGGTGGCACCTTAAAGATACATTTATACTCGCCGTGTGAATGGGGCATTATAAAGCCCTTCGATAAAAATCACCTTTCGCGTTTCTTATGTACCCCTAATCATTGTTATGCGAGCGCGCAGGAAACACATCAAGGGCTTTTAGGGTTTTATAAAGTCCCATGATAAAATTCACGCTTGGCGTTTCTTACAAGTACCGCCAACCATTGTTCTGGGAACGCGAAAGACACGTGTCGCGTGCGAATGCTCCGCCGCCATTTGCTTTCAGGAGCCGTTCATTTTAGTGCCTCGCCTGGGGGGATCGGTGGCCAATTGGGCTAGCGCACACCACGGCTCTGGCGCACACCAGCTCGGAGCACGTGGAGCGAAAGCTCGCGCTGCAGAACCTAGAGATCCTGGGTTCAATCCCCACCCCTGCTCGTTTCGATCTGGATGAGCATCGTACCGCGGCGTGCGGTCGTGGATCACTACTACGTGGTGCACGTTAAAGACCCCAGGCTAGCGGGTCTACTGCACTGGCTAAATTTCTCATCTACAGCTGGGAGACTCGTCGCCCGTTGAGGCAGACCAATGGACCTCTTGGCGAATATGTGCTGCCACCTAGACACGCGACTGGGTTCGAGGCTAAGTGGCGAGATAACAACGCACGCGCAAGGCCTCTCCCACCCGTTCCACACCCAAAACGTCAGCTACATCTGTTAAAGGGATTGTCCGGTGAAAACCGGAAGTTCTTAAGATTTCGTAATGGTTACCTGGTGGGAGCCTAATGATTAACATAGGCCATTTTTATTCCATTAAACGACACCCCAATTTAGTGTAATCAACGACGGATAATTGAACGAAACTCCATGCCGAATTTCGCAAGTATCAACGGCTGCACTCCCATCCCTGACGTGACGTCACACCAGTCTTGCAATTGTCATATCCTATGCCTCATTCCTCCGTGGGAACACAGTGCTCCCGACGCACCGCAGCATTCCATATTACTCGCCACTGTAAATGTCGCGGAGAAGTGTGGAGCGTGACAACCGCACAACGAAAATACCCTTTCATTCTTAAAAAAATCTAGCGCAGCAGCGAGGGTGAACCACGTCGTACCGCTCACGCGGAGGACAAAATTCGAAGTGCACTTCAGTTCGGCGCGTTCTTTGCCTGATGTTACCTCAGAAACTCCGCTTCCCTGAAGGTGGAAGAGGAAAACGACGTTTATGCACGCTTGGGTTAAAATACAATTACTCCTCCATGGAAGCACACAAAATTCAGATTTGTCGTGGAAGATGCTCCTACAGCCATTGACAATGAGGTCTAAATGTTTTCACGAATACGAAATTTGACCGGATAATCCCTTTAAGGCAGCCGAGGAAATGACCAGTCGAGTCGGGGTTCCATGTCAGACTGTTTACTCAGCTCGTGCCGCGTGTTAACGTCGTCGTCGTTAGACTAGCTAAAAGAAGAGAAAGAAAATAAAGCGAAGCAGAACATAACAACATCCTGTTCACCCATTGAGGCGCTGTGACCTAGATACGGCTCCCCCAAACTCGCCTTTGTCCCCATCGTGCGTAATCTTCCGCCCCGAAGTCGACACAACGAAACCATCTTCCCTTTCTGCTCAGCCAAAAGGAAGAGAGAGAGG
Organism: Ixodes persulcatus; assembly: GCA_013358835.2. Classification (NCBI taxonomy): domain Eukaryota; kingdom Metazoa; phylum Arthropoda; class Arachnida; order Ixodida; family Ixodidae; genus Ixodes; species Ixodes persulcatus. The sequence goes on from JABSTQ010009556.1 coordinate 60,063, forward strand.
GTACTGGAAGCATTTACTCTCGAACCGATGTTTCTACAAAAGGTCCATTTCTAGGCTGTATAAACATAAACACAACACAATTTTTTTTTAGTGCCTCGCCGCCCATTTGCTTCCAAGGGCCGCACGAGGCACGGACCTCGTGCACTGGCGCATTTGACGCCAGTTCTAGAACGAACAAAGACACATCAAGGAGCTTTAGGGTACTAATGTGCCTAGCGTCTCCTGATGAGCGTATTAAAACAGTCAGAGAGTCGAGGATTTGTTTATTGGCAAAGTGCTCGAGTCTAGCGTGGGTCCAGGGTCCAGGCTTCGTGCGGCGCTGGTCTTGCCTCTTGCGGGAGCTTGCTGAGAGCTTCATCCCTCTGCTGCGTGACCCCTGTACAGTCCCACAGGAGGTGAGTTGGGGTCGGGTCATGGATCGTCCTTCGGACCACTTTATCGGTGGAACCTTGCTCGCCACACCGGGGTGATGGCTGCTTTGGTCTGGAGTCGTTAAGAGACTCATTCGCTCCCATCTGTTGCAACCGGGTGATATCGGACGGATCTCTGGAGGTAGTCTGGGGGGCTATGTTGCGCTTTTTGGACTCCCAGGAGACTAGGGAGAGGGAAGTGACGTCAACAACGCAGCAAATGCAGATTGGATGTTGATTTTGTTTTCTTCTGTCAACATCCAATCTGCGTTTCTCTAGTCGTTGACGTCACTTCCCTCTTCCAAGTCTCCTGGGAGTCCAAAAAGCGCAACATAGCACCCCTGGAAGCAAGAAGGTGTTCAGCCTAGCTTTTCTGGCCTTTCTTTCCTTTTTTTTTAATTTCCCCTGGATCAGGTGGAATGCCTTGGTCTCCTGCGAGGCTAGGGGGGGGGGGGGGGGGGGGGGGGGGGGCGCAGACCGGAGGGCAAGGTCCATGCATATTCACGGGACGCCATAATGTTGGACATTTTTCAAAGCACGCGCTGAGAACTCGCTCCCACTTATCGTTTCCAAGAACAACGATTGTGTGCAGAGGACGTTGAGCATGCATATTTGCGCGTTCCTCGTAGCAGTGAAGCCAAAGCTATGGGTACCCGAGCGCTCGAGGGCCTTGAGCACCGATCAAAGCTGTGAACGCGTGGTGTTCGCTTCTTCTGAAATATTTTAGAAAAAGTTGTCCTCGAGCATCATTCTGAGCATGCCCTGCAAACAACGTCCAACAAAAAGGCGTCCCGTGAATACCCTATAGACCCGTTGCTCTCGGGCAGGGGGCGCGAGCGCGTCCGCAAGACGCGACCATGTTACGTTGGCAGCACCATCCAGGTGGCGCTGTAACGTTCGATTTTGCACGTGCCAGGTTCGCAAATGCAAGCATTTGTCAGCATCTGTAGACGCGCGATAACAAAACGTCTAAAAAAAGAAAAACTAAAATAAAAAAAAAGAATTACGCAGCTCGTGGCCTCAGCGTCCCATTCAGCTTTATTATTTTATTGCGTTCTTTCATAGCTTCCGTGAGCCCGTTTGTTTCACTTTACGTGATAGCGAAGCTGAAGCTACTTGCAAAAACTAGGGTGCCTTCATGTGCGCTGGACATTGAGGCACCCTAGCAAAAACATGTTCCCCCGAACGATGCTCGCACTGCACGAGCGAGCGTGCTTGGAAGGGATACTGCAAGCTCGGAGCTCGCACTTGTAGCCTCTGCTACGCTGGCACTTTGAATGAAACAGAGTATAAAAAACTGTAGTGGGGAAGCGTTATGACGCACGTTCGAAACGCGAGCCAAATATTATATTTTGCTCGCCTGGAGCGCTGCTCAAACCTTGAGAGCTACGGGCCTATAGACCTTTCCAAAAAAGGGCACTTGGCAGGTTCCATTTTCAGTGTTCGTGCGTATGGCGCGTGATTTGCTCGCTTTCCGAAGCGACGAACGTGCGCGTTCTGGACTGTGATTTAACACGTGTGGACTGTGATTTTTGTAAACAGTGGAAACGTCTATAAGGAGTATTCACTGGGCGCCATATTTGTGGGTGATGTTTAGAGTGCATGCTCTGAACGAGCCCACATTAATAGGCTGCTAAGACCGGCAATCTTGATGGTGTGGAATGCACGTTGCAAAAGAACCGGGGAAGCTCGCCATCAGCACGCGCTCAGCAGCTGCGCACACAGCTATGGCCGCCTGTGAATACTTCCTATTAGCGGCGAGATGTTTTGGTGGCGCCCTCCTATGGTTCCCCCTTGTGACGTCATTACCTTGCAAACAGCAAGTTCGATGGTGTTTGTAAATAGCATGGTGGAAGCTTGAAATCATTGCGCTCTCAAAGCAACACTGCCAACAGCGTCAAAATTAAAGTTCTTTCATTCCTCTTATTTCCGTCGATGATAAACCCCTTTCTTACGTCATAGTCAGCGTTCGGCCAATCGTGGAAGGCCGACCACAGCGACGCTTGTGTTCGCTCTCGGGGCTAATAGTTACAGTGTACTAGAATACTTGGGTAGTGTTGGGACCGGAGGGGCTCGCCTGAAGCGCGTGGTATTGATCGCGACAGGTGTCGACACCGGCGCGTTATCCAGAAGGTGTGCGCATGCGCGGCTGCACGCGCGGAAATATGAATCTTTGGTGCCGCTTTGGTGGAGTGCACATAGGATTTCTGATACAGCTACGACCTGTCAGCGGTCGTACCGCGGCATCAATTACGCTGCGGCACGATCGTTAGCAACATGATGCTTCAATGTATTGGATACGGTACAAGCTACATCATCCTTTACATAAAAACAATTGCGACTTTAAAGAAGCGGATTGCAAGTTGTTTCAGCGCAGAATTAGCTGCGACTTTCGGTTTGTCTGATGGTGAGCATTTTAAATGAAATGCCCATTTCCTTGGTCGCAAAGGCCGAGCATTAGATATTTGAAAGGGATATCTAAAACTCGGAAGCAGTTTTTTTTTTGTTTTTTTTTTCCTATCTTATTTTATAATGAAACGTAACGGCACATACTAAAGTCCGAGATTGTTTTAGTATGTTTTTAATACCTCAGGTTAACTTCTCTGTCTTCTTTTCTGTCCGTCTTCTTTTTCTTGACCTTAAAGGGGCGATGCAACAATTTTTGTATTTTGCGCAAATACCGCTTAGAACGGATCCCTGACGTTAATGACCTATGAAACACGCGTTCGTTTTTCACCCCACGCAATAGACCCTTCCAGAAATTCAGTCTGGCCACCTCGATAGCTATCATCACCTAAGTGTGTATCATCTGTACATGCGAATGGCGGCCTTTCTATGGCTGGTGAAGGAAGAATTTGAAGACAGAAACCGATGCGGAGCCTGAGCATCTAGACTTATAAGCTTATATGCATTACGCATTTGAGGCTGTCATGCAAGTCCTTGGAATGCTCGGCTTCAGCACGCCCCATGACAGCTCATGACAATGAAATGTTAGTTTTAGTGAGAGGCTTACTGAACTATAGGGGGTATTCACTGGCCGCCATATTTGTGGGTATTGTTTGGAGCGCATGCTCAGAACGAGCTCACATCAATAGGCTGCCAAGACCGGCAATCTTGGTGGTGCGGAATGCACGTTGCAAAAGAACTGTGGAAGCTCGCGTTCAGCAGCCAAGCACACAGCTATGGCCGCCAGTGAATACTCCCTATAAGCGCCTTGTGCAGAGCGGTAGTTTCTTGACACCATCGAAACTGAAGCAGATAGAGAAATAACCGTTCAACGGAAAACACCCTAACTTTCGTACGCCTACCGTTGATGAAAAGGCACCAGATGTTATCCGCCATTAGCATACAGCAATTTTAACTGCTATTTCAGACACTAGATGGCACTGAATTTGTGAAAGGGTCTATAGAAGTCCCAGTAAAAAATTAAAGAAAAACGAGCAGCGTTCACCCCCTCAACTCGCAGCCAGAACAAGCGGCCACGTGATCTGGAGCCGATTGTATGCCGCCAATGTTGATCATAGCCACGCGCTAGGGTTGGCAAAGCACAGGACACGCGCTGAGTTCCAGACATTGTAATGGCTCGGCTATTGTCGTCGTTGCAGCGAATGGACACGGGCCACTACCCGAATGCTTCTCGAGCTATCAATCACGGCCGTGTATCAATTATCACGAGCCCAAATCGAGTGCTCACGCGATGCTCGGGTCCAATCTATGAGCCGCATTCAAATATCGTCCCTGGAGGATGCTGCTACCACCAGGGTACGTCATCAAGATTTGCGAAGGAGAGATTGAAAGAAAACGCTCGCTTTCTCCTTGAAATTACACCGCAACAAAGAGGTTTCTTGGTCAGTGGCGTTGCGTGCGAGTGTACTTGGGTCCCACTAGTTCCAGTAAGCTCATACAAAGTGAAAAACACTCAAAACGAATATCGTTGCACCGCCCCTTTAATCAGCTCGCTTCACTTTTCACTCATCCTTGTGTTCATTTATGCGACGAACCACCCAAGCGACGGTCGCAAAGGGGTGAGAATCTTTTATTTCTTCATGGCTGCCACGACCATCCGAAGAAGACCCGACGTTCACTTGTAAGAAATGGCTTATAAGCCGTGACAATTTTTATCACGCGTTTTAACATTCAGCTTAAGTCCAAAAACTGAGACAACGTGGGCTGAAGAAGTAATGCTTTATAAGATTCGAAGAAAACAAGCAACTATTTCACACCATTTTGAGCAGAAAACATGAGCACACGTAGATCAGGAAAGGAAAAAGTTGTAATAGTTTACAGCACGGCATTGAAATAATGGTTACAATGTACAGCGCATACATGGTTACAATATGCAGCGCATTATCCTCTTGAGGGTAAACCATCTGAAACCCACACGCTCATAACAATACATTTAACCGACAGCTGCTTTCTGACAACTAGGTAAGTCTCGCCTGAGCTGGGTATTCGAAGGGAAAGACCCATGGTTCCACAGGGGGCTATCTGGTTCACGCAGACATACAGGGTGTTTTTGTTTTATTCTTTACAGAACTTTACATATTTTACAAAAAAAGGATGTGGCAGATATGTGGATGCCGTCTTTTGTTATATCTGTAGGGCTCGCTGGACAAAGAATGGGTGAATAACCGGTGCAATGTTTAATAATTAACCAAAATCTGTTAGTTAACTTGTTTACTAGCGGCTTAATTGGCCATGGTGCAATTGCTGTTTTAAAAGGAGTCATTATTAAAGGCAAACACAATTTCGACAATTCGCGAAAAGGCAACGAGGTTCGCGAAATTTATCGTAAATGTTTGCCTTTCTTCGCTTGATTCAGAAACCGCGTTATGAAAATAATACGCAGAATAGTGACTTAGTCGTGTTGATGTGTGGCGCCGGCGAGTCCACCGAAGACACGCTGTCGAGTTAGTGACGAGGGGACAGAAACAACTGTGTCATTCTTCACAACCTCATTCGCGCTTTCAGCGCGCGGTTTTTTAATTAAGCGAAGAAAGGCAAAATTTTAGCGATGAATATCTCAAAGCTCGTTGTTTGTTCGCAAACTTTCTAAATTGGGTTGGCCTTTAATAATGGCTCCCTTTAAAGCTGCAATTGCAACATGGCCCATTAAACCGTTCATTAAAAAGGTAATTACCATATTCGGCTAAGTAATCAAAATATTGCAACGGTTATTCACCCATGTAGGGTCCGCCGAGATCTACGGATGTTCAGTGCAGATGACATACATGTATCTACTACCTCATTTTAATTAATTCTGTAAATTCTGTTAAGAATAAAAACATATCCTGCATAAGCATGAACTCACAACATTGGACATGCCTGGGACGTAGCCATTTCCTCTTTTCGATTATGGGAGTAAGAAGCTTTGAAGTTGGTTGTTTTAAAACTCGCAGAGTTTTAAAACAACCAAGTTTTAAACAAAAACAACCAAGTTTTAAAACTCTGCGAGTTTTAAAACTCGCAGAGTTTTAAAACAACCAAATTAAAAGCTCGCAGACAGCGCTTGTTTCTTCAAGACGCTTGTCCGATCGCTGCAGAATCTTCTCCCAAAGATCTCTTTTGGCTCTGTCCTTTGGAACGCCGAAAAGGGACGTCGTTTTCACTCCTTTCACTCGGATGAGGCCCGTTTTGCAACCAGGTGCAGAGCAAGAGTTCTGTCGCTGTTTCGCCGACGGCATTTCGGCATCTACCCTTACGCGTTCACCATTAGCAAAATCAGAACACAAGATTCAAAGCATATTACGATCGAACACACGGAACTATGAAATCGTGGTCCCGACACGCGCACCGCTCGAAGTGAAAAACACACGGAACTATAGACCTTTCCAATGTTTAAAAAATCACAGTCCAGCGTGCGACCTTCACAGTCCAGCACGTGCGTGTTCGTTGCTTCGGAAAGCGAGCAAAGCACGCGCTATACGCACGAACATTCAAAATGGCACCGGCCACACGCTCTTTTTTGGAAAGGTCTATTAGCCCCATGCGCGACCGAAAGCGTCGCTGTGGTCGGCCTTCCACGATTGGCCGAACGCTGACTATGACTTCGGAAAGGGGATTTATCATCGACGGAAATAAGAGGAATGAAAGAACTTTAATTTTGACGGTGTTGGCAGTGTTCCTTTGAGAGCGCAATGATTTCAAGCTTCCACCATGCTAATACCAAACACCATCGAACTTGTTGTTTGCAAGGTAATGACGTCACAAGGGGGAACCACAGGAGGGCGCCACCAAAACATCTCGCCGCTAATACTCTGTTTCACCTTGTGTCGTACCGCAGGAAAGGCTACAAGCGCGAGCTCCTTGCTCTAGGGCACATCTCGGCGGCACAAGCTCTCGTGCATCCAAGGGCAGCTACCAACGCTATGAGCTCGCGCTTCTAGCCTTCGCTGCGGTACAACATAAGGTGAAGCGGAGTGTATAAAATCGTGGTACAGACACGTGCACCACTCAAAGTGAAAAAAAAAAAAGGCGGGCTGCGCGATTTTTTCCGGATAACTCGACTAAAGCGCCGCCATGAACTGTCAATACACGCGCCCTCACGTGCTCCCGTTGCCGAGCCGCTCCGGTCCCAACACTACCCAAGTATTCTACTACACTGTACTATAGGAAGTATTCACTGGCGGCCATAGTTGTGTGCACGACTGCCGAGCGCGTGCTGATGGCGAGCTTCCCCGGTTCTTTTGCAACGTGCATTCCACACCATCAAAATTGCCGGTCTTAGCAGCCTATTAATGTGGGCTCGTTCAGAGCATGCGCTCTAGACATCACTCACAAATATTGCGCCCAGTGAATACTCCTTATTAGCGGCGAGATGTTTTGGTGGCGCCCTCCCATGGCTCCCCTTCGTGACGTCATTACATTGCGAACAACAAGTTCGATGGTGTTTGCAATGAGCGTTGTGGAGGCTTGAAATCGTTACCCTCTCAAAGCGACACTGCCAACACCACCAAAATTCAAGCTCTTACATTCATCTTATTTTCGTCGATGAGAAATCCTTTCCTGACGTCATAGTCAGCATTCGGCCAATCATGGCCGGCCGACCACAGCGACGCTTTTGGTCGCGCACGTCGCCAATAGGGAGTATTCACTGGCGGCCATACCTCTGTGCGCGAATGCTGAGCGCGTGCTGATGGCGAGCTTCCACAGCTCTTTTGCAACGTGCATTCCGCACCATCAAGAGTGCCGGTCTTAGCAGCCTATTGATGTGAGCTCGTTCTGAGCATCCGCTCTAACAGTACCCACAAATATGGCGTACAGTGAATACTCCCTATAAGGAGTATTCACTGGGCGCCATATTTGTGGGTGCTCTCTAGAGCGCATGCTCGGAACGAGCCCCCATTAATCGCCTGCTAAGACCGGCCATTTTGACGGTGTGGAATGCACGTTGCAAAAGAACCCTGGAAGCTAGCCATCAGCACGCGCTCAGCAGTCGCGCACACAGCTATGGCCGCCAGTGAATACTTCCTATAGGGGGTATTCACTGGACGCCATATTTGAAAGCCATGTTTAGAGTGCATGCTCAGAAATAGGCCGCTAAGACCTCCAATCTTGATGGTGCGGAACGCACGTTGCAGAACTGTGGAAGCTCGCCGTCAGCACGTGCTGAGCAGTCGTGCGCACAGCCATAGCTTCCTCTATACTGAAAACGCCTGGCAGGTCGCCACGAGACGCGGCAGCCGAAAGTCAAAAGGTAGAGCGGCAGACAAGAGTCTACAAGAGTCTAGAGTTCCTGTATACACCTTTTTCGTTTAGCCTCGTACCCAGCCACGTCGTCCCCATATCCGGTATGCGTTCCGAAAAAAAAAGCAAGAGATTACAACCCCGAACAAGTAAAAAAGTATAGAAGGGTCATACCAAGAACGACTGACGGTTGCAATTAAAATGTTAACACATTCTACTGTCGAGGGAAGAAGAAAGCGACGTTTTCACGCATACCGGAAGTGCCAGAATTGAAGATGGCGGCGCCCATGTAGAAAAGGTGTATAGGCTCCCTACGGGAGCCAGAGTTGCGCTTTCATCTCCGTAGCGCCGTCTTTCTTGCAAGGCATGTTGATCCCGCTCGTCACGTGACTGAATTCGGCGAATAGCGGCGCCGCGCGTTCGAGGCGCGCGGTGCGCTCAAAAGCAGGGGAACGTACGCCGGGGCGCGTGCAACGTCTACTTTCCTGCACGGCACTTGATCCGGCTCCTCACGTGATCGGATCTCGGCGAATAGCGGCACGGCGGCACGTGGAAAACAGACGCGCAACTCTGGCTTCTGTAGGGAGCCTATACAGGAACTCTACAAGAGTTATGTAGCGGGCGCCCTGCTGCGGCGAGGCGCCGAAACACACTTGTCCTGAGCGATGGAATGTCCGCCTGTGCTTCTCGCGTTCCTCGGGCTACCGCTTCTCTTCTCGTCGGGTTTGAAAACCATGTTTCGGGTCCTCTCCGCTGCAAAAGCTGTGCGCTGAATACCAGACTCACCGAGAAGTGCTCTGTGCTACCAGATCCTCGCGCTCCAAATCTGCGACCGGGCATTCTATGGCTTTGTCATCGAACTGCGGCCCTCGTGAGTATAAAGGAGGCTATGGCACAGATATGGCTACCAGCGAATACTCCCTATAGCTGCGTCCTCGCAGTCTCGTTTGCTGCACTTTCGTTCCCGGAGAGATGTTCGTGTGCCCCGGAATATGACCGCCTAACGCGGGATTCATGAAATGCTAATGTCGATATGCGAGGTATTCACGGGACGCTATTTTTGGGTGCGCTGCTCACTTTGCCGCGGCTAAAGGCCGGTTCAGACACTTGCGTTTGAGTGCATTTGACTGCGTTGCGTCGAGAACCGAAAGCGAGTCACCGGCACATCTTTGCTTCGTATGAAGCATGGAATCCAATTCAAGGAATCATCTTGACACGCGATATAAGCAGCAGGGATGTCCTGGTTTCTCACTGCCGCAACGCAGTCAAACGCAGTCAAACGCAACTGTCTGAAGCAGGCTTCAGGCCATCATCTTGATGGTGCGGAATGCACGTTGCAAAAGAACCGTGGAAGCTCGCCGTTAGCACGCGGTTAACAGCCGCGGACTCAGCTATGACCGTCAGTGTATGCCGCCAGTGGGAGGGGCGCGAGCTGGCGCTTGATTGTAGTGCGCTTGATTTGTACTGGCACTTGATTTGTAGTGCGACGCCATAGGCCCGTAGCTCTCAAGTTTTGAGCAGCGCTCCAGTCCAGCAAAAATAGAATATTTGGCTCGCGTTTCGAACATGCGTCAATACGCTTCCCCACTACAGTTTTTTTTATACTCCGTTCCATTCTAAGTGCCAGCGTAGCAGAGGCTACAAGGGCGGGCTGCGAGCATAGGCCCGTAGCTCTCAAGTTTTGAGCAGCGCTCCAGGCGAGCAAAATAGAATATTATTGGCTCGCGTTTCGAACATGCGTCATTAAGCCTCTCCACTACAGTTTTTGTTTTTTATATACGCCTTTTGATTGCAAGTGCCAGCGTAGCAGAGGTACAGTGTTCTATAGACCTTTCCAATGTTTACAAAATCACAGTCCAGCGTGCGATCTTCACAGCCCAGCACGTGCGTGTTCGTCGCTTCGTAAAGCGAGGAAAGCACGCGCCATACGAACGAACGCTCAAGATGGCACCGGCCACACGCTCTTTTTTGGAAAGGTCTATAGCCTATTTCACCTTATGATGTACCACAGGAAAGGCTACAAGCGCGAGCTCCTTGCTCTGGGCAGATCTCGACGGCACAAGCTCTCGTGCAATAAGGGCAGCTGCCAACGCTATGAGCTCGCGCTCCTAGCCTTCGCTGCGGTACAACATAAGGTGAAACGAAGTATAGAGGATATGGTGGCAAGAGCGGCGCCCGCTTACAATGGGCCGCGTGAAGACGGTAAACGTAGATGGCCGCGAGTGGCGCTCGAGTTCTGAGCCCTAGGAGAATTTGTGGCAGATGGCAGATGTGCGATGAGCGAAGAAGAAAACGAAGCTGAGGCGGTACGCTTCTCCCGAACGTAGCACCGTATGCTCCGTTTCACCTTATGTTGTACCGCCAGCGAAGGCTAGAAGCGCGAGTCCATAGCGTTGGTAGCTGCCCTTGGTGCACGAGAGCTTATGCCGCCGAGATGTGCACTAGAGCAGGGAGCTCGCGCTTGTAGCCTTTCCTGCGGTACAACCCAAAGTGAAACAGAGTATAGCACTTTTCTTTGTGGTGTAGTGGTGGGGAGTCTTCACCGTTCCGTTGCCGTCTCGGTCATAAATGCAAGGAAAAAGACGGACACACACATTGCTTCGCGCCGGGATGCAAGTCGGGCTACCCGGTTAACAAGGGCAGCCGGAGCACCAGCGATCGTACGCTGTCGCTGTTTCGTGCGCCAAAGGAGGAGTCGCGCAGACTACAGTGGGAAGAAGATCTTAATCGAGAAGATAAACGCCTCGTCGAGACATCAGCGGTGTGCGAGAGACATTTTGAACCCCGCCTTATCCTTCGGGACTATGTGCACATCGTCAATGGCGAAGAGGTTAGGATTCTATGCCGCAATATATTACGATTATTTTGTAGTATTTTTGCGTCGTATGTTGCTGGATATCTGCCATGTGCTTGCTGTGTATGTCGATGAAGTTTATTACCACCTTTGAGAAATCATAAAGCAGGGAGTTGAGAATAAATTCTTTTTTTTTTCATATTACAGGTTGTTGAAGTTTGTGTTCATATTGTATTTTAATGCTTCATGTACTCCCAATCGAGGTATTTTTTTCTTCATAGACTGCCTTCCACAAAAGACAATTTGCTATATGTTCGCCAGTTGCAAAGGCACCTTGGCTGTTCCCAAACGCGCTCGGCCTTGAACCCCACACAACTAATGGTTCCCGCATTAGAAACACGATGACAAAAAACAATACACCAGTTTATTGTTCCTTTCACCATTAAAAAAGTGAGAAATTTATTGAGATATATTGTCTGTTTTTTCTTGTTATATCAGTATCGTGTGCTTTCTTTCGCAGCTATTGAGCGTGTAGCCCAAGTGATAACGTTGCTGAACGACCTGTCAGTACTGGGAAGGGAGGGGGGGGGGGGGGTCGATATTAATCAAATGATCTCCATCAAAAACACGCGAATAATGAAAGTAGAGGATAGCACACTCTAGAGGCATTAGTCCAAAAGAAAACCTACAATTTTTCACATTAGCAATTGTTCTGCGTCGCGAAAAGCTCCAGTCGAACCACAGTAGTACACGCAGAGCAGCGCCGACGACGAGGCTGACGGGGACACGTTCCTAGGGCTCAGAACAGCAGCGCTCCGGTGTCGTCTACGCGCAAAATCTTCACGCGGCGGCCGCCGCTTTTGCCACTACAACTCTCTAGAACACTGTAGCAGAGGCTAGGAGAGCAACCTCCGAGCTTGCAGTGTCCCTGCCAAGCACGCACGCTCGTGCAGTGCGAGCATCGTTTAAGGGAACATGCTTCTGCATGTAGCTTCGGCTTCGCTCTAACGCAGAACTGTGAAAGCTTGCCGTCAACACGCGCTCAGCACTCGCGCACACAGCTAAGGCCGCCAATGAATACCCTACATTGCTTTCTTTCATAGCCTCCGTCAGCACGTATGCTTCACTTTGCGTGATAGCAAAACAAATTGTTGTGTGTATGTTTATTCTGGCTGTATAAACATACACACAACAATTTTTGCTATCACGCAAAGTTAAGCATACGTGCTGACGGAGGCTATGAAAGAAAGCAATGTAGAGTATTCATTGGCGGCCATAGCTGTGTGCGCGATTGCTGAGCGCGTGTTGACGGCAAGCTTTCACAGTTATTCGTCACGTGCACTCCGCACCATCAAGATTTCCCATCTTCGCAGCCTAATAATGTGAGCTCGTTCTGAGCATGCGCTCTAAACAGCGCCCTCAAATATGGCGTCCAGTGAATACCTCCTATAAAAATAATAAAGCCGAAAGGAACGTTTTAGGAAACGCTAAAGCCAGAAGCTGCGTTTTTTTAAGTTTTTTTTTTTTTTTTATTGCGCATGGACAGGTGCTGACAGACGCTTGTATTTGAAAGTGGCTCACGCACAATCGAACGTTACTGCGCCGCTTTTATGGTTGTATCGCGTGGATGGTGCAGCCAGCATAACATGGTCGTGTCTTTCGGACGCGCTCGCGCCCCCTGCCCGAGAGCAACGGGCCTGTTCTAGTGCCTGTTCTCGCTCTCGGTCCTTGACCTTTCGCCCCTCCTGCACGTGCGAGACTGTCGAGAACGAGGGTGACAACGGCGAGTTCGTACGCGACGATCTAGTCGGCGTCGCTGAGCTGGTCACCAGCGGGTCGAAATCAAAATGACAAAGTTTCTAACGTTGGTCATTTCCAACGTTCCAACGTTTCTTGAAAACAATCTCTCTCATCGCGGCTGCGATCAGGGTCGAAGACTCCCACGAAGCGAGCGATGCCGTAGAGGTAATAGACCTTTTGCCGAATTACCCAAGCGTCAAAAAGGCCGGAAACGTAGGGACACGCGCTGCGTGTGCTGGCGTCTTCGGTTCTAACAGTTCAAAAGCAAAAATAAAAAAAAAATAAAAATGGGACTTCGCACGCGCGTTTTACGGACGCTTTATTTTTGTTATTTACTTCGAATCGTTTTTTACAAAGAAGGCGAGCACGTGCAGCGGGTGTACCTACGTTCCCAACATTCTCTTTGATTCTTGGGTAATTTAACGAAAGGTCTGTCTATTGTCTACAGACCAAGTGCTCAAAACACGGAAGGTAAACGAAGAAGCTGAAGCGCGAGACGCCAAGAGAGCGAAGTCTGTCAGTACGTGCAAGGTGACGCCGCGTGTTTGGCGAATGAAGTCACCGACCCAACAAACATGGCGGCCTTCCCGAATGGGGCGGATCCGAGGGTCCCGCATATAGACGCTTTGCAGTAGCTGTGCATGGGCGCCGCCATAACCGACCTACAGTTTTTGTTTCCTCTTATTCCGTTTACTTCACTTCAGCATTAACATTGCAGGCCAGGTAACTGCCATTTTAGATTTTATTGCGTCCTTCTGCTCAGCATTGGCCTTTGTGGAGGCTCGTCGACGCCCGTTTCAGTGGCGCGGTATTTCGATACGACAAGACAAGGTCGGCAATGGCGGCTGTAATCTGGCGCGTGTGTAAAGCGTCTATAAATCGATTTATCCAACTATCGCGCCACTTTCAAAGCAAATTTAGCTAAAATATAGGAACCTACAATTGGTCCTAGCATTATGGTTATCTCTTTTTTTTTTCTTTTTTTGCTGTGTCCAAACTTCTTTAACATCATCGGTTAGATTCACCTAGTTTCGGGGCATTCATAAGCCAGGTATAGGAAAATTCGAAAGAAAAGTCGGGGTAGTCCAGTGGTTGCATACTTCCCCAGTCACCCAAAAATCCTAATAATTGGGTTGAATGTAGGTTTAGACAGCCGGAAGTTAGTCAACCCCAATGGGCGTCTGATATCTTGGCTGTAGATGAAAATATTTGCCTGTGCGGTACAGCTGCCAGCCTGGGGTCTTTTGATGTGCATCACGCATTAGGAATACACGACCGCTCGCCGGTCGATGCTCATCCAGATCGAAAAGGCAGGGGTAGGGGCCCTTTGATAAAACTTGCGCGTGCGCAGCAAAGAGGAGGACGAGGGGAGGACAGAACACAGACGAGGCGCAACTTCCAACGGATTGAACCCAGGGTCCCTGTGTTCTGCAGTGCGAGTTTTCGCTCCACGCGCTTCGAGCGACGGTGCGCTAACACACTCGATCATCTATCCTGCTCATTTTTCTCAAATTTTCCCTACGACTGCCGCAGCACGGAGAGGAAAAGTAGCGCGTGTGTTGTGGGTTTTGAAGGTCCAGGATTAATACTAACGTAGATATACTGAAGATACAAATATCGTTGGACCGCCCATTTCAAATACGATAAAGCGCATCCCGAGTGCTCGGGGATCAAACGAAAAACCACGCGTAGCATTTACCAAAGTAAATTTTTGCGCAGCAATTCCTGAAACCGCGTACCCTCCCTATCTTCTCCCAGGTTGGTGCTTGCAACAGCGCGTCATCTTGAACCATGAAACACAAGCTAACTAGCTTGCGATTTCTTATCGTGCTGGTCGCCATCTTCAGCATTCTGGTCATCTACCGTTTCGGCCCCTTCACCATGGACGCCCGGCCGCCTTCTATAGTGCTCCCCATCATGGTCCATTCCAGCCTCAATAACCTTTCATATAGTATCAAGACTTCCGGATGCACGATGCAGCAATTCGATCCGTTCGACTCGTCCGTGAAGAAGTACATAAAAGAGCTCGACCCCATGAGGTGCCCCGGAAATCCCAACTTCATCTCTACACGGTTGGTGGACATTCGCTTCCTCGTTTAAAATCTGTTGTTTTTTGTTTGTTTCTTCAGAACAGTTGTGGAAATACATCTGTAAATTATTGTCTTGTTCCTCCGAACCAGGGGCAGCATGAAAGTCCTTAAAGAGGCACTAAAGCGGAGTCTTACATCATCCCCTTCTCCAGGGATTATTTTCGTTAATCTTGTCCAGCTCACTTGCACCTTTGATTTCATTGCATTATAATCATAACCTTAAAAAAGCAAGCCTTTCACCCTTGTTGGTGTTAGACTGGTGGTAGTTGATAAAACCTGTTTGCTCTACTGACGTCTAACCCCTGGTTAGCTCAGTTGGTAGAACGCTCCACTGGAAATGGAGATCTCGAGGTCCCGAGTTTAATACCCGGACCAGGCGGATTTTTTCGGTCGCGCACCAATCACCTAGCTGTGTTTGGAGATTTGTGTTTGTCCTTTGTCTCTCTTGTTCCCCTTCTTCAGGGTTTATTTTCGTCAATCTCTTTATGTCGTAAACTCGGTCTGCATGCTCTAAGCATCCCATAGCATAGTCTCCTATATACTGACAAAGCTTGGCAGATCGCCACGAGAAGCGCCCGCCAAAATGAAAAAGGTGGTGCGGCACACAACGGATGAGAAGAGAGCCACGTGACTGGCGCCCCGCTGCGGCGAAATGCCGAAACACACTTATCCCGAGCGAACAAGCGTGTTTCGGGTCCTCGCCGCTGCAAAAGCTGTGCGCTGACGTTCAGGTTATCCGAGAAATGGCTTTTTGATGCTCTCTGCTTCCAGTTCCTCGCACTCCAAATCTGCGACCGGGCACTCTGTGGCTCCGTCGTCGAACTACCAGGCCTTGTGAGTATAGAGGAGGCTATGCCCATAGCCTCCTCTATACTCACAAAGCTTGGCTTAAGAAATGGAGGGCGTGGCGAGTACCGAGCGCCCTATTATCCCTCTGCAGCTAATCAGAATCCGGCATTAGCCGAGAAAAACATCAAAGAACCAATCACAAGGCAGGAAGCGTAAATATAGTCGTAAACACCATGCGTTTCTCCAGCTACGAGTGACTACAGAAAACCCGAAATTACAATAGCGAGTTTTCGTAGACCGCGTTTCCCCCTCCGATAAGCCCTCCGTAACAAAAAAGCTGCTAATGCGCCGGCGTGCCGATGGCCTTTACTGTAGAGTTCCAAGTATCGTAGCGGGTTGCGGAGAGCGTTGCGAGACGGCGAAAACGATCTACGAAAACTCTTTTATCATGCGTGGTCTTTTTATGCCTAATAAAAACGCAACCAAACATCGCGGTACGCCCTTTTCTTTCTTTTTTTGTTTTCTTTTTTTCTGAGATGCAGCTTAAAGAAGGGGCGGCGTTACGTGGTGTTTGGTAGCGTCTTGAACAGGGGAAAAAAAAGAAGGAAATCAGAGTTGTAATTTTGAGCTTTCTAGGATGCTGGCCGTAGGCCATAAAAAAGCCAATCTCAAAATTTAATTTAGCACCCGTTCGATGCGGATGAACAAGCTAAGTGCCCCGCCGGGTATTGTACATTTGAAGATTCACCATAGAGGAGCTCCCGGAATATATTCCGAGCCAGCATCTTCTGAAGTATTGGGGTGTTGGCAGGGAGCAGTCACAGCCGCACCTTCTCCCTACAGTTCGTCTTAATCTACGATGTTTTCTACATTCAATTATGCGAAAGAAAGAAACCACATAGTATACGCTGCTTCGACGTGCATATCAGCCCGCTGCTCTGATGCGTATACCTCAGATAAATATATTACGTGGTTTCTAAATGGCCGTTTATTGGACCTAGCGGTCCGCAGTCTTTACTTTCGTCCATCGTAGGGTGGAAAAAAGTATACAACAGAGCCATTGAATGTTCCCAGAATTTTACATTTCAAAACGCCCCCTTGATTTTATTCACGTGGCAAAGAACGCCTACGATTCACATATCGACAGGCTCACAGTTCTGCACTATAGGTGCCAAAGCCGGCTTGCTGGAAGCCGCGTCTGAAGGGCTGTCCAAGCAGGACAAAACAGATTGTTTGTTTTCTAAATTTACGGCATAGTTACCCCAGACCGTTTTCGAACTTTTTTTTTGCTTGTTTTTTGTGCAAGAAAAATGTTTTTTTTTTTGTTTTCTTTTTTTTTTTTGTCTGCGTTTTTGGATCGGGGCTTAGAGCGCGCTCATCACGTCAGTCCGGACAGCCACTCACACGCTCTGCTGGCTGGCTGTTGTCAAGGCCTCCACTGTTGTTATCGGACCGCAATCTCCCGAAAACAAGGGGAAGAGACGAGCGCCAGGAATCAAGGAGGAAAGCCGTGGGCTGTTTCTTGTGGTTGATGTCCTAACTTAAAACGAACGCGCGTGCCGCAAATCTATGGCATAAGCTGCATATTTAGAAAACACGATTTCTGCTGTGTCCTGTTTTGAAGACTGTTGTATATCTTATTATTGCGAGGTTTGAGTTCCGACACCCGAGCTGGCCGTGCATCGCACAGATGGTGTGAGGGAGAATGAGGCAAGGATGGACTCCGATCCTCCAACAATGGCAAGCACAGGACCAGTGGGTGGGAATGGAAGGTGGAAAACAACGCCCGGCAACAGGAGTGAAGAACGAGACAGAATATTTGATCAAGCGACACCAAAACGAGAAGATGCGAAAAAAGCCTTCACGCTCTGACCAAAAGCTTAAGTTGTAAATTAGTTTAAATAAACTATTAATGCGTGACTGAAATACAACAGTTTTTGGTGCCGCAACCCGGGAGAGAAGTTTACCAGAGAAAATGGAAACCACCAACCGACTGAAAAAAAAAAAGAACGCACAGTCCTGCGATCGTTGATTATAAAGCATATCAACGACATCGCTGCCATGGTGGATCCGTCGTCGGTCGGTGAGTTGGAAACAAATTGAACCTTCTAACACCTAAGGAGGACTCACTTCAAGAACTCGACCGCAAGATTGAGCAGGGAGTCGATGACGAAGGCTTAGAAGGGAAAATCAGATGCGCCGAGAGCTACATAAAAGGGTGAAGCATCGCGGAATCTAAAATAAAGGGCATGTTGCGTTACCGGATGCACGAAAGAACGTTGACGAGTCGGACGTCAACAAACACGTGCGTCACCCGCAGAACTAGTACAAGGACCCGCGAGTGTCGTGCGAGCAAGCCCCGCGGTGAAGCTCCCCAAGTTGGAGATCTCGAAGTCTGGAGGTAAGCTGCGTTCGTGGCAAGGGTTCCGGAGCGGCTCGACCATCAACGCGAATCCGACACTATCAAACGTTGACACGTTCAAGTACCTGACCCTCTACCTTACAAGAAAGGCAGCCGTGGCTGTAGCAAGGCTTGATGTCACCGCAGATGACTACGAAATTGCGCTTGACATTCTGAAAGACAAATTTGGTCGAAGGGAGATCATCATCGATGACCATATGTCGAGGCCACTCACGATCCAGCCAGTGCGTGATTCGAGAAGTATGGACAAACTTTTGCGCCCTCATTGGCAAGATGCAAACGGGCAGACCCACCGAGAGTGCTGCAAACTGACGACCCTGTTGATCGCATAGAGATTAGTCACAAAGCAAAGCCCTTCTCGTCAGCTGCGGCTTTAAACGTCATGAACATCGAGGACGTGAAGAAATGCGTTTTCTGCCGCTCAGACAACCGCGCCTCAGCCTGCTGTTCTTCACAGATGTCAGTTTCAGACAAAAGAGACGTCCTGAAACGCGAGAACCGTTGCTTCTGCCGTACCAAGCGAGGTCACAGATCCAGAGACTGTCGGTCATCCAAATGGTTCAAACGGGCGCAACGCTTTGGGAGACAGCTAACACCGAAGTGCGATATGAGTCCTGCATGGCGCCGGAAAAGAGAGTGTAGCAGTCACAGAATTCAATGTGATACACGGACAAGGAGTGTTGCAGTCTTCTCTTGGTGTGGGAGATTGTGACGCAAGGAAAAAGAATCGTGCACTCGTGAGGCTTCTCTTCGACGGCGGTAGCCAGCGCAACGTCTCCGAGAAATTGCAGATAAAGGTGTTGGGAGAAAAAGAGCTCGAGATCTTCACTTTCGGCGACAACACAGCTGAAGAGAACACAAAGTGGCGACGGGTGGAGTTCTTGGTCAGAAACCAGCACAACAGACAGGAAGTCCGGGTAGAGGCTCTCGAGGTACCCTGCATCTGTGCGGATCTCATATGTGGTCTCCATCAGAAGAAGCTGAAGAAAGAAGACATTAACATGGCAGACGTCCCGCAAGCAACCCAAACTAAAGAAGGAATAGGTCTCCTAATTAGAGTTGATTACTACTGGGCAAGCGTCACTGGATCCACCAAGCGTCTTGGCACTAAATTGATTGCAATGGAGACGGCATTTGTATGGATTCTGCAAAGCCAGACTGAAACATCACAGTCTACGGTGACGTTTTCCTCGGCCGAAAACGTGAGGACGGTCACTATGGCCGAGGTAGTCGACAAAGAAATAACAGCAAACCTGGGATCCACTTCGGAACCTGAGCACCTTGGAATCAAAGAAGCCAGCCGCCAAAACCCGATCCTCAACATCAGAAAGAAACTCAAATTCAAAGGCATTCGCTTCAAGTTGTTTCTCCCAAAGAAACCAAAGGCCGAGGAGCTTACAGACAACCGAGAGACAGCGGAGAAGCATCAACTATCGCATACCACACGTCTCCAGAAACGTGAGCAGCTAACAAAGAACATGATGTCTGCATCCGGGACTACATGAAAAAGGGCTACTTAGGGACATTCAGACTGTAAAAGGATCCTGCGAAGGGACCAGTCTACTACAGGCCACACCAAGCGGTTATGCACCCCGGAAGTCTGAAGACCAAATTGAGGGTGGACTTCCTGTCGCAGAGCACGAAAGATCACCTCTCCCAGAAGGACGTTCTGAAAGTACACCGAACGCGAACCTCGAAAGAATAATATATGCAACAATCTCCCATGGGTTAAACCAGCTGATTCGGTCGTTTGACTTCTGCTCCCCCGGGTAATAGCACTCCGCAGGACCGCACCCTGTTGCCCTTCCGTTGAACGTCTCTGAAAGCCTCTGTTGTTTGGATAACTTTGTGTATTCGGAGATCTGTAAAGCTGCCGAAGCGAAAAAAGCACCAGTGACACTCGAAGACGAGGAAGGAGGAGGAGGAGCAAAAACTTTTATTGACGGGATATGGAGAATAAACAGGGTGCGGTCCTGCGGTGTGCTATTTGCGTCTGCAGCTCGTTACTCGCCCTCTCGCGGCGGAAGCGGAAAGCGCTCTAGTGAGGGTCCCCCGGTTCTCCTGCTCAGCGGGCACGGCGGAACTGCTCGCGATCATGGCTCGCGAAATGTCATTTCCGAATGAAAACAACACTGTTCACTGTCCCAACGTAGCGCTGCAGCCGGTATGGGATTGTATCTTACTAGAGAAGTTTGCTATCGCGTATAGAAGCTAACGCAAACGCAGTGCGTTTGCTTCAGAGTTTCGTGCTCCACGCATGAGCATTCGCGTCGTCGCCGTGTGGCAATCCAAGACACAATTTAAAGATCCGCGCACGCGCCACGTGGAACACACTACGCTAACGGAAGCACAGAGGGCTTGCGTTCGCTCGTATACGCATTACTAAAACTCCCTACTGTTTCACCAGTCTTCCAACGCCAACAAAACATGCTGCAGTGAGTAGTCGAGGAAATGGCAAAGCGTTCCTTTGAACTGCGAAGGCTGCGATTGGCAAGATGACGGCACATAAATATAAGATTTAAAGCATTCTTTGAAATAATTTTGTAAAAAAAAAAAATATCCTGTAAACGACTTAATTTTCGCGCGGACTTCATTTTCGCGAATTTCGTGAATCCCGTAAAATTCGCGAAAAATAGGTCCCGCGAACAATTCCGGTAAAATGTAAACACATTGGAATCTTAATTGAGATGCCGCCGCGTCGCGAAAATTAGAACCCGCGAATTATTCCAAAACTCCAGCTTTGACCTAAATCGCGAAATTTTGAGCCCGCGAAAAATAGGTCGTTTACAGTATATATTTTTTATTTATTTTTTTTTCATTTTGGAGCATTTAAACCGTAAAAATTGGCGGCATATTTTGAAGTCTTGCTAATTGTCAAAAGCCACGACTTTGATAGCACCATATGCTTTACCCACAATTAATGTAATTTTGCATGGATTTCTCCGACTAGCTAAAATGTTTTCATTGATTTTAGACTATTTTCTTACTTTTTAACTTCTTAATTAAAAATGATGGAATTGACACCAGTGATGATAATTTGAAAACTTTGGATTGCCATAGTTGTTCGCGCGTTTGAACTTATATCATAAGCAACAAAATATATTAGAGCTCGAAAACCTCCATAATAAAATAGCCTAATTGTTTTATTAAAAATACGAATTGCAGTAATGTAGGCCGCTAATAAATGCTACAATCACAGAAATACGCCATCTAACCATAATAGTCTTTACAAAAAGGTATATTTTTTTTCTTCTTTTTAGCATATGAAAAACGCTGACATTGTTGTCAGGATAAACATTAAGACTGAATGTAATATAGTCATATGCGTCACGAGTTGCCTTAACAAACACGCACTTCTTTTCTCTGACTCGGATTCCGTTTTGTTTTCTTGTAGTAAGAACAGCGTTTCTTACCTTATACGTTTGTAAACATATTCTAAACTCATCACCGGTTGTGGTATTGTGTCAAAGTTTGTTTGACTCTCATATTTTTGGGCCGCGAATGATGCTAAAGCAATTAATTATCTAAATTCCCGAGAACGCATTAAGCGACCCGCAGTTAATTATTCGACATGACAATTATCTGAGTGAGAAATTCATCAAGAACACACACATGTCAGCGTTGATATTTTAAGAAACCTCTTAGAGGTAACACAATATCTTATGTTACCTCTAAGGTGTATGAAAGACCCTGTTTTAAAGGGAGCACTGAACTCTCCAAAATATATTGAAGTTCCTGAATCAGACACGTCCGCCACAAAATAAACCTTCCGCGAACAATCACTTCAGCTCAATAATTACGCTGCGAGAAACATCTTGAGTTAGAAGAAAAATCATAATCAAGACTTATTATCAGAAATTAAATTCAAAATAGGAGTTAGTTTTGGTTTCGTTCCCGAATTAAAACGTGCCTCCTGGCGTAAATATTACGCTAGACACTGGTTTTGTTTTTAGGCTAAAGAGGTGACCTCGTGCATAGCACCTTAGCCTCCTAGTATACGCGATAATAATTGGTGTGGCTCAGTGAAGCCAGCACACTAGGCAGGCTCAGTAACTGGTACACCAGCACGCAACTCCGACCCTCACTATAACCGCCATATTGGAAATCGAGTAGCGCCACCTAGAGACAGCAGAGCGACCGAATAAGCTGCTTTAACACCTGGAAGTTGAATAGCTATGAGCTAAATTAATCGCTCATCCGGGGGAGATTGTTGTATATATTATTCTTGCGAGGTTCGCGTTCCGGCATCCGAGCTGGCCGCGCCTCGCACAGACATCCGCAGAACACTCATCTCCAGTAAGATGGCGAATGATGAAATACCCTCAGAACTGCAGGACTGGACGCACCCAGCGGGCGACAACCCAAGCTAGACCAGGACCCTCAGATCTTTCTTAGAGTATATCTCTGAGGGAGGCCTGGGAAACTCCATCTAACACCTTTAACCTACATAGGAGACGATGCGTCATGAAAACTTCGAGTCTCCGGCGATATATATATATATATATATATATATATATATATATATATATATATATATATATATATATATATATATATATATATATATATTATTTTTAATAAACATGTTCATCACCACTACTTCGCACAGACGGTGCCAGGGAGAGTGAGGCAGCGAGGGGAAAACAACGCCCGGCATCAGGAGTCCCACGATGCATGTCGGCAGCGGTGGCGTACTCAAACCAGCTGGTAGATCGGTCTATTAGTGTTCATGTGCGGCTTAAAGTCACTGGATCCTGGGAAAGTAGCGCCATTGCCTTCCCTACGTGCTAGCCGGACACAAACGGATACTAACATACAGACGACCAAAACCTCGCAAGGGATTGGCCAGATTGGCCACGTTGCCATGGAAATCGCCATCTCGGTCCTTTCAAATTTTCGAAGCTTCCAGAGGGTCGTTCTAAACCAGTCGCGCCAAGATATCCATGGAGCATCATCGTACTGGAAGCATTCCTCGCCATCAGAAGCTTCTTTGGCACTTTGAATTGAATCAACTATCAATCATGCCCATCTCCACGGATCTCTTACAATTATATTGTTGTTCTCGCGTATTTCAAAACAGTAAATATTTTTCAGCGCCTCCTAGCACCGACAGATCTTGGGTGGTGGTACAAAGATGTACGCTTGTTTCGCCGGTGTGTGGATAGCAAACTCTTGGTATACAAAAAACGTCTCCATAAAGCTACCCGTCACCAGCGAAGTTTGGTCGACTCACTAAGAACGAAGGGGTCAAGGAGAAATTGATCATTTTATGGACCAAGATGGTGACCATACGAGGAGCTTGGCGCTACTTTCCCAGGATCCAGTGACTTTAGTGCGGCTAAGACAAAAGTGTGACTAAACACAAAAAAAAAATGAAAGCCGTTTACAACTCCCTGTAACGCCGAATTAGAGCGCAGCTCTTGAGGAGGAGGAGGGAAGGGTACTGAGGGGGTCATGTGACCTCGGGGGGGGGGGGGGGAGTCACGTGACCTCGGGGCGTCACGTGACCTAGGGGGTCACGTGACCTCGGGAAGGGGGGGGGGGGGGGGGTCACGTGACCTCGGGAAGGGGGGGGGGGGGTCACGTGACCTCGGGAAGGGGGGGGGGGTCACGTGACCTCGGGGGCGTCGTCGGGTTGCATGCAATCCAGCGACTCCGCGGGTTGCATGCAACTTGGACTGAATGCAACCTGGGTTTCACGCAACGCGCAATTACGCCGACGGGTTGCATGCAACCCAGCGACGCCTTGCACGCAACTCGCGGTTACGCCAACGCCGACGGGTTGCATGCAACGCGAGTTGGAAGCAACCTGAGTTGCATGCAACCCGAGTTGCATGCGACCTGAGTTGCATGCAACCCGCGGTTACGCCGACGGCGACGGTGACGGCGACGCCGCTCAAGCCGCAAACGGGCGCCTAAAGGCCCGTTCACACAGTTGCGTTCAGAGCGACCACTATGCTTACGAACGAATGCAACCGCTGCGACTTCAACGACAACTGTGCGCGACGTGTACACACACATGGAACCGCATGCAACCAAACGAATCAACAGCCAATGAGAAACGAGCTTCAGCTCTTGCTCCTAGCATAGTAAGCAACCCAGCTACGCTTACAAACATGGCGGACGATTTCCTGCCCGACGCGAGGTCCACCGTCCTCACCGGAGCAGCCGGAGGTTTCGGTACGGCGTAGAGTCACGAAGATCTGCTGTGCGCCTACAATAGCTGTGTAAAGGCTGGTTCAAACATCTGAAACGAACCCGTTACCCACGACTGGGTCCGTTGTGACCGGAACGACCGCTCTGCGCCTCGCGTACGCTCCTGCGACCAATGCAACAAACGCAGTGCGTCGGCAGCACGGCGACCGCCTCTCCGCCGCCGTCCGCTGTTGGGGTCGCGCTACCACTCACTTGCGTAACAGAAAATAGATAGACCCCCTCCTATGACCACAAACTTTATTTTTTTATTTTTCAGGAAACGCTTGCAGGGTAGTGCATTAAAAAAAAAGAAAAAAAGATACAGTACGCCGTCTTGCACGATCACGACTTTAATACACGACTTTGCCAACAGTACAAATCTCGCCACACGCCTTTTCTACGATTATAAAAGACGATGTAATCTTAGCAGCGATCTATCAACGTAGAAATATAATTTCGTGATCCGATAGACGTTGCGAGCGAGACATTGCGAGCGTTCAGGATTGCTAACACTAATCACCTTTCTCGGGTGATGAAAACACGTGAAAATTCGCATCCTTTATACGGTACGCACCAGTAATACCTTGAACTTGAGCGCACGCGTGGAATGCGCCAAAAAAGAAATCCGGGCGATGTTCTGAGGACACAAATGCTAAGAAAGCACCACTGTAGTCGAAGTAAACAAACACGACGGCACGGGTGTTTATGCTGTCTTGAGAGTGCCGCCACGAGATCGCCGCACGAGTAGGTGGATCTTCCCTTCTAGTACGTGCTGGGTTATCATAACGACACACGAAGAAAATTCACAGTCAAGGATAGCGCTTTTACGCGGAACGATGAGCTTCCACCACGCCGTCGACGTCGACGAACACGACCGACGCCATGTTTGCAAATAGAAGGAGCCCGGCACGACCGGCATGCAACGCGCGCGACCGAGCTCTCCTCGACCTGTGATTGGTCTGTCGTTGCCGTCGTTCCCGAACGTAACGAAAAAGTCCAGCCCGGCTCAACTCCTTGCGTTGCGAACGAACACGAACGAAACGACCGTTTGGCGCTTCGTTGCTATGGTAACTCGTCGTTCCAACCGGTTGCATTCGTTCGTAAGCGTAGTGGTCGCTCCGAACGCAACTGTGTGAACGGGCCTTAAGAGCTGCACTCTAAAACGTGAAAGAAAGCACTTCTAAAGCTAGCACACCAGCGCATCGTTGAGTCTCAAGAGCTCGTGCGTCCCATGCTTCGCAGGTTTTCTGTAGACCATCTGAGCTGAGACTCTCCTCCCCTCCCCCCCCCCCCCCCCCCCCCTGCACTTGACTCTGACCGTCTGAGACAAGACCGGCTTTTAAGCCTTTTGTGACGACTCACGACCGGCTACATTGACGCGCATCCGGTCGTAAGCTGTCCCAAGAGGCTTAAAAACCGGTCTTGTCTCAGTCCTCACGCTTCTCTCCCTGCACAGAGTAGCCAGCCGAAGTAACTGCAGCTCGCCTTCTAGCAGGATATCTGGACCGGCTTGCTAGAAAACAGGAAGACTAAAACCGCGCAATACAGCCAAAGCTACAGGGGAGAGAGGTGTGCTAACCTGCTCAAGAGGAGGGAAAGGAGAGAAGGGCTGGGATTCCCCTGTTCCTCCTTTCCCTCCTCTTGAAAAGGTCGTGATACACCCTTTCTCCTGTAGCTTAGGCTGTACTGCATGGTTTTAATGAGACGGAGTATAGGTTAGCCTCTCTGTCTTCCTGTTTCTAGCAAGCCGGTCCAGATACCCTCCTAGGAGGCAAGTTGCATGTACTCTTGACCATGTGCATTTCTATTAATAGCTCGCATATAGTTTATTCCAAACTTGTATGTAACACGTTGCTCATATACGAGTAACGTGTTCATCTGGTTAATTGTTTTTTTCAGTAATGAAGTAACGACTTATAGTCGGTGACTGGTTAAGGGTTCAGAAGCAGCTCCTGCCATCCCTTTCCGCCTTAGCGGAGCGGACTTTAGCGAGGAGGCGACGTCCGCTCCCGCTCCCGCTCCGCTAAAGTGGGAAGAGGTGGGAGGAGTTTCTTCTGAACTCTTAGCCTTTCAAGAACTATAGTTACTTTTCGGGAGAAGGAGCAAGTAACGTGTTTTAGTTACTTTTCGATAAAGTAAGGAGTAAGTTGTATAAAGTAAGGAGTAAGTTGTATAAAGTAAGGATTAAGTTGTAACGGTATTTAGTTACTTCTGGAGAGGAACGTACACAACACAAGTTACCCCATTCGGTTTTCATCCCAGCTCGCGCCTGCCATTCACGGCAAATAACGCCGACAATAAAATTTACAAAAAAATGAAGACGTTTAAAAGTTAGGTTTAACGCCACAAAATATTGGAAGGCGTCTACTGCTTCAAAAGGACGACACATCCATAATAACGAGAAAATAACTCCTTACTTTTGCCTTATTGCCTAATGAGAAGCCCATGTAATGCCCAGACATCTCCAGGTTTCTTACGACTGTTGTCGCTTGCCCGGTCTTTCATTTCTTGCAGCACTTATCCTTATCGAACACTGTTCTATATAATATATATCCCACATAACGAATCAATTAACCCAGACGGGTTGTTGTTTCAAAAAGCAAGCCCTTAGTAACAAGGGCCTTCTGAATGCCAAAAACTAACACCTCAACTGGTTCTCTCCTTTCTTTTCTTTCTTTCTTTTTTTCCAGAGACGGTATTCCCTTCATCGAGAAAAAGGACCTCTTGTTACACAAGGTTCCGCTTGAAGATGTTAACTGTTCTTATCAAGAAATTATCCGAGAACTCAGTAACTTCAAGCCTGATGCGAAGCATTTCTATGGAAAGAAAGTCGCGTTGAAGTTCGGCACATACCTGGACAAAGAGTTCGGCCTCGTGGAGTGTTCCCGAAAATCGAATCTCACTGAGGTCTTCCACAAGCAGTTCCTACTCAATCTTATACCAAAAGCAGACGTGGAGCTGCGATGCCAAGGCGCTTCTAACAGGACGTCCCACAACTTGAGCGTATTGGTTCTTGGTTTGGATTCGGTATCTCGCTTGAACTTTCTCCGGCAGCTACGACAGACTGGAGCTTTCGTTAGGGATCAGCTGAAAGCATTCGAACTTTTTGGATACAACAAGCTTGGGGACAATTCTTTTCCAAACCAACTTCCTCTCATCACTGGAATGAATGAGACAGAAGTCTTGAACTCGCTTCCGGACAAATTCGGCGATAAACTCGATTTGATCTGGAAGAGGTACGCGGAGCGTGGCTACAGAACTATGTTCGTAGAAGAAACTCCAGATTTCGGCTTGTTCAATCATCACATGAACGGCTTTCATAAGGCCCCTGCCGACTACTATTTTCGTCCGCTCCTTCAAGCAATAGACCATTCTTCTATAAAAGCTAAATTCGGAGGTCTGCCCTGCCTTGGACCACGCATGCAATTTGAGATTCTGCTCGATTACCTTGCCCAGTTCACGATTGAAATGAAAGGTAGGCAATTTTTTTCTTATACCTGGATGAGTGAGATATCCCACGACAAGCTCAACCATGCCGGCTACGCGAATCTTCCCTTTCTCAAGCTCTTCCAAAAGCTCAACGCCTCCGGTGTGCTTAACCACACCGCGGTGGTCTTCCTCAGCGACCACGGCATTCGGTTCGGCGACATTCGAACGACACTCATCGGCAAGTACGAAGAAAGACAGCCGTTCGCTTTCGTGATATTTCCGCCATGGTTCTTGGCGTCTCATCCTCACGTTGAGCGAAGCCTTCGACGGAACCAGATGCGACTCACCACCACTTTCGACATCCACGCGACGCTGATGGAGCTCCTCGACTTCCCGCGACAGCGTCGTCCGCGAACCAAGTACGGCCTCAGCCTCTTCCACGAGATACCAGAGGCACGGACTTGCGCGAACGCGTCCATCCCGTACGAATGGTGCACGTGCCAAACCGATGAAAGCGGCAGCGTGTCACCGGTGCTCGCAGCTTTTCTGGGTCAACACTTCGTGGCTCAGATTAACAAGTGGCTTGGAAGTGTGACAAAAATATGTCACTCGCTTAAGCTGGCCGAACTAATAGACGTCAGGACCCGTCTTCCGTCGCAAGGAGAGGGGAATGCCAAGGTCAAACATTACTGGGTCACTCTTAAAGTCGCACCAGGCGGCGGCATCTTCGAGGCAACGCTAGACGTAAACGAGGTGAACGGGAGCGTGTCCGTGCTGGAAGGGGTGAGCCGGTTAAACAGCTACGCGAAATCCGCCTATTGTATCAAAGATCGCTTATTAGAAAAGTTCTGCAATTGTAAAAAATAAACACGCTCGTAATAAGCACGCAGTGTGATTCAGAAAGTTACAAACACGCTTAAATGGTACTAAAGGTTGGTCACCAAGTAAAATTATGAATAGATGGAAGGCTATTTCTAAAACGGTCTGGAAAGCAGGGTCGGCATTGAGCATCTAGACATCCGCAGTGCCATAAAAGATGAAGGACAGTCAGCACTTTCCCAAGGTTCTCAAATTGTGTCTTCACCGCAGAGTAGGGTGGATAAAAATAATATTTTTCGAAAGAAAACTAATACATCAAGTTTATTTAATTTAAATAATTTATTAGATTTAAATCAAAATTGAATGATTTAACCAACCCTGTCTATGTTTTTTTTTTCGTTTATCACTACATATTTTAGACATTGCCCCGGCATATTGATTCTTCACTCTACCCAATAGCAGAGCAGTGTGGAACAGAAATTGACTGGCAAGTTAAATACGTCGAAGAGTAGAGCTTACTTGAGAACTTTTCATTGTCGATGTGAACCACACCATACTAGAACAAAAACAGCTTGATTTTTCAGTTATTTAGAAAGCTCTATTAGTGTAATACTAGCAAATCAAAACAGATGCCACTATGGTGCAAGTTATTCCCTTCTAGACCTAATATTTGTCACCATTGTTTTTTTTTTTTTTTTTTTTCAGAATGGCACGTTAGTGTTGAAGATCACAAGTTGCTCTTATTTTTCTGCTCTTTGGCTGGACATTCAGCTAACAAAAAGTGCGTCATGATGATTGTCAATTATTTCAGTCATGCTGATGACGACGGTATCATTGAATGTTTCAACTCGGCATTTTATGAATTTGAAGAAAACTATTCGGTTGGGTCTGTTCTTCGGCAAAGCTTGAAGTTAGTATTTGCTTTTCGTTTAGACAACTTCATACCTAACGAACGCTGATGCTCAAAGAAAACGAATCCATGGATCGATAGAACCATAATTAATCTGAAATGCAGGCTCAAGAGAGTTAGAAAATTAAAGTGTGACAATAACTTTCAATGTGTACGAGAGTTAAAGCTTAAGTTACCAAATGCCGTGTCAATGCAAGAACGTTCCAAACGTCAGGATTCAGGATTACAAAGCAAATACCTCCGACTTATATAACAAAGTCAACAATTTATAAGTAGACGTTTCGTCTCCCATGCGGGAGACATCATCAGTGTAGCGGCGAGATGTTTTGGTGGCGCCCTCCTGTGGTTCCCCCTTGTGACGTCATTACCTGGCAAACAACAAGTTCGATGGTGTTTGTTATTAGCATGGTGGAAGCTTGAAATCATCGCGCTCTCAAAGGAACACTGCCAACACCGTCAAAATTAAAGTTCTTTCATTCCTCTTATTTCCGTCGATGATAAATCCCCTTTCCGACGTCATAGTCAGCGTTCGGCCAATCGTGGAAGGCCGACCACAGCGACGCTTTCGGTCGCGCACGGGGCTAATACTCTGTTTCACCTTATGATGTACCGCAGGAAAGGCTACAAGCGCGAGCTCCTTTCTCTGGGGCACATACCGGCGGCACAAGCTCTCGTGACTTAAGAGCAGCTGCCAACACTATGAGCTCGCGCTTCTAGCCTTCGCTGCGGTACAACATAAGGTGAAACGAAGTATAGCTTTAAAAGCCAGCAACCAAACACTTGCTTTGTCCTTTTCTTCATCCGTAGCGCTGGTTCCGACGACTTATTCGTCCTTGGCAAACGGGAGACATCATCATTACGGCGTAAGGATGATGTCTCATCAATGCCCGCGCCTCAACGGTTCAATGGGTAGTCCGGTGTCTGTGACCTCGGCTAATCTCGTGATGGAACACATAGAACACATTTCGCGACCACGTCCCCGAAATGTACACCGACATCCTGAAATAATTTAGAGTCATATATCACATCCACTGTGGACGAAAAAGAAGTTGAAACGAGGGCCGTAATGATGATGTCTCCCGTATGCCAAGGACGAAGAAGGAACTCGGAACCAGCGCTACGGATGAAGAGACGGACAAAGCAAGTGTTTGGTTGCTGGTAGCTATACTTCGTCTCACCCTAGCATGGACTAACCGCGAAGGCTGTGCTAGCGCGAGCGGCCAGCCTTGACTGCCTTGACTAGAGCACTTGCTGCACGAGCGCTCGTTCAGCCGCCGCGGCTTCATTCAAAGCGACTAGCTCGCGCTTTTAGCACGCGCGGCTAACAATAGTCCATACTAAGGTGAGACGAAGTATAGTCGGGCTGTTCCTATACTTCGCCTCACCTTAGTATGGACTATTGCTAGCCACGCATGCTAAAAGCGCGAGCTAGTCGCTTTGAATGAAGCAGCGGCGCCTGCACGAGCGCTCGTGCAGCAAGTGCTCTATACTTCGTCTCACCTTAGTATGGACTATTGTTAGCCGCGCGTGCTAAAAGCGCGAGCTAGTCGCTTTAAATGAAGCCACGGCGGCTGCACGAGCGCTCGTGCAGCAAGTGCTCTAGTCAAGGCAGTCAAGGCTGGCCGCTCGCGCTAGCTCAGCCTTCGCGGTTAGTCCATGCTAGGGTGAGACGAAGTATAGTCAAGGCAGTCAAGCCTGGCCGCTCGCGCTAGCACAGCCTTCGCGGTTAGTCCATGCTAGGGTGAGACAAAGTACAGGCTGCACTGAGGATGTCTCCCGCAAGGGAGACGAAACGTCTACTCATATATTTTTCACTTCGTTATATAAATCGGAGGTATTTGCTTTGTAAATGCCGTGTCAGAAGCCAGAGAAAGCTTTTTTTGAAAATGACTTCTAAAGTTTTTTTGCAGAATGACCTAGAAAACTTTTGGGGGTACCTTACCGATAACAATAAGCACGTAGAAAAGATTAAAATAATTGAGTCTTGTTTCATATTAAAAAAAAAAAAGAAATTGCCCACCATTTCAATTTTTATTTATTCCAAAAGGAAGTCAAGTCCTAATTTCTTCCAGTTTATTATTTTCAATTCAGCCGAGTACAAATGTCGGGCGTCATCGTCATCTATGACTGCTGATTTTATTTCCCACGATTTTATTTCCCGACAGTATCCCCAACGCTTTTCTTCGAATGTATGCTGAGTTAAGGGCTGTCGAAACAGGATTTCTGTTTGGATACCCCCAGCCAACATCACAACTTTCCTCCTCGCCTCCTCCGCTTTTTTTTTTTTTCTTGACGTCGGTGCTCGTCAGATTTGACGTCACACGCCGTCATGTGACGTCATCGAGTGTGACGTCGCCGGTGCGAAGAGCCCAATCTCAATCGCTGGCGAACTCGACTGGCAGGGAACTCCAGCGCAGAGCGTTCATGACGTCGACGAAAAATGGCGATCAAGTTGAAACTTCATCGGGATCTATGTGCCCAGAAATGTCCCTAGAGAAAAATGCGAAATGCCACAGTCGAGGGTCTTGTAAAAGCCACATTTCTAAGTTCCCAAAATGCAGAATTCGTTACAATGTATA
Organism: Ixodes persulcatus; assembly: GCA_013358835.2. Taxonomy (NCBI): domain Eukaryota; kingdom Metazoa; phylum Arthropoda; class Arachnida; order Ixodida; family Ixodidae; genus Ixodes; species Ixodes persulcatus. The sequence continues at coordinate 91,986 of JABSTQ010009556.1, forward strand.
TAAAATTGCCGGTGTTGAGTTTAAGTCACATCAATCGTGTATTTTTACATGTGACGCAATTTAGGTAATCACAACGCGTGAGCTGCGGGAGTTGCTATTTGCACAGCATCAACCGGAGGATCACGTGATGCTCCATTGACGTCGTTTCTTTACTGCGTCACACATTTCTGTTGGTTATTAGCGGCGAGATGTTTTGGTGGCGCCCTCCTATGGTTCCCCCTTGTGACGTCATTACCTTGCAAAAAACAAGTTTGATGGTGTTTGTAAATAGCATGGTGGAAGCTTGAAATCATTGCGCTCTCAAAGGAACACTGCCAACACCGTCAAAATTAAAGTTCTTTCATTCCTCTTATTTCCGTCGATGATAAATCCCCTTTCCGACGTCATAGCGTTCGGCCAATCGTGGAAGGCCGACCACAGCGACGCTTTCGGTCGCGCACGGGGCTAATACAAAAGCGCGTGTTAACCCCCCCCCCCCCCCCCCCCCCTTCCGCAGTCTGCGGCGGCTCATTACAAGAATGTTACATACCCACTCGCGGAGCGATCAGCTTGACGAATTCGACAAACCCAAATAACGCCCACCGACAAAACGCGAAGAAAGGAAAGGTCGCGTGGCCCTCGCCGGCAGAGATGCGTGACGTAGAGAGGTGACGTCACTAGAGTGTCACGTTACCCCCCCCCCCCCCCCGGTTGATGCTGAGCAGATAGCGAATCCCGTGAGCTGCATGAACTGCATCACGATTGCGATGAATCGTTATGGCCGGCGGTTTAATGTCACGCGAAGTGCAGTGTGTCTGTACGGAGATTTGCCTTACTTTTGGGATTTTCGCTGTCCAATGGGGCTTTTGGGAAGGTTGTCACGCCTCGATTGCCACACGACAGTCCGGTAGGGCACGTGAACCGAATTTTGTCACTGAACTCGAGGAGTAGGACAGAATCCTTGCCTCAATGAGAAAATTCTTCGCAAGGACGCGGGAGAAGGCGCATGAGTCCGAGGGCGGACGCGCGCCCCGTCCGTCGCCACACGACATCTCGGCTGCAGTGTTGGTAAGTGCTGGGAATCGCAATGGGAAGTGTTAACGTAGCGTTTCCGTGCGCAGCGGAATTGTTACTGGGGAATTGTAGTAGACCGTTTCCGCAGCCCGCTAAGCACCCGGATAGCGCTCCGTAATCCGCCACAAGACCTTGAACTATGCAGACAACGCTGGCGGTGCGCATGCGCAGCTGCGGCTTTTTCTTCAGGGATACCGTAGCGGAGGAGAAAAATTACACCATCTTCCCGAGGGGAACCACGGGGTGATGCGGAGCATCGTGTTGGTTCCGAGGAAAGAGTCAGTTGCGTGCTGACGTCGAGAGATGGCGCCACCGACTGCCCTAGCGTTACCCCCTACGCGAGCCTTCGTCGCGGCTCGCGGCAGAGAAACTTGGAACGCTCGCCGCTCGCCGTTTATTTTTTTTCACACTTGAAGGAGAGGAGACTAGAGGAGGAGAGTTGCGCGTGCGCGCGCGGTGTGAGGAGAAGCGAACGCACGCGCAGTGCACGCAGCTGGTAGAGAGAGAGAGAGCGGAGAGAGTAACGCGCAGCTGTTGGAGAGAGGGAAGGAGGAGAGTTGCGCGTGCGTAGTTCGAGTGCCGACTACAACGCCGACGCCGCGGGACATAGACCCGAGCAAGAGATGCTCTGCATCTAAAACGGTCTACTACAATTCCCTACTGTTAGCTCACGCTATAGTACCCACCAACGTACGGGGATTGGGGAAACTAAAATTCACAGCCAGTTATTTTCCAGACACCAATCGTAATCAACCTAAACTAACAATATTGATGCAAGGGAGGAGGAGAGAACGGAGGACAGCGGAGGTGGAGACAAGAGAGAAGAAAGGAAAACCGAAGAACGAAGAGGGAAGGGGGAAGAACAGAAAACAGAGGGAAAAAAAGGAAGAAAAGGGGAAAAAAAAACGCCGCTGGTACACTGGGCCCGTTCTTTGGGCTGTGATGACGCTAGATAGATATAGATATATCTATATTTTTAATCAAAATTGGATCTTTTAAAGCAAAATTCGTTTTTTGGCTTTGCCCTTTTCATTTATATTACATTGGTCTGCAATGCTAACGCTGGAGCAGACAGAGGTACTGTATTTTTCCGTGGGCCACGCTCTTTTGGCGCTGGCCCACGGCGATTGCTCATTGAAAACAAAAACGTTAACCCATTAAAAACAAAACAAAACAGTGAACAGATGTGGCGTGATTCAGCGTTTCTAAAACTACAACACAGCGCAGCACGAGGTTCTGCAAAGATTGCCGTCTGCCGTACACAGGCATCTGAAGCGAACGTAGACAACGTGGTTCTCGCAGGCGGTACAGCGGTAGCAGCAGACGACGAAACAGCGACCTCAACTGTTCTTGTAATGCCTCACGCGTGCCGTTTGAGGGCGCGCACTGTACTTTCCAGAAATAGAGTGTCTTCACACACACGCGCGCTTTTGCTTGAGTGGTGACATCTCAGCCATTTTTCCGCCCAATCGTTTTTTTTTTTTTTTTTTGTGCATTTTGAAGTGCGCGCAATCCGGTTACAGTGTACTAGAATACTTGGGTAGTGTTGGGACCGGAGCGGCTCGGCAACGGGAGCTCGTGAGCGCGCGTGTATTGACAGTTCGTGGCGGCGCTGTAGTCGAGTTATCCGGAAAAAATCGCGCAGCCCGCCTTTTTTTTTCTTTTTACTTCGAGTGGTGCACGTGTCGGTAGCACGATTTTATATACTCCGTTTCACCTTATGTTGTACTGGAGCGAAGGCTAGAAGCGCGAGCTCATAGCGTTGGCAGCTGTCCTTGGTGCACGAGAGCTCGTGCCGCCGAGATGGGCCCGAGAGCAAGGAGCTCGCGCTTGTAGCCTTTCCTGCGGTACGACACAAGGTGAAACAGAGTATAGTTCCTTGTGTTTTTTACTTCGAGCGGTGTGCGTGTTGGGACCACGATTTCATAGTTCCGTGTGTTCGATCGTAATATGCTTTGAATCTTGTGTGCTGATTTTGCGGATGGTGAACGCGTAAGGGTAGGGCCGAAATGCCGTCGGCGAAACAGCGACAGAACTCTTGCTCTGCACCTGGCTGCAAAACGGGCCTCATCCAAATGAAAGGAGTGAAAACGGTGTCCCTTTTCGGCGTTCCAAAAGACGGAGCCAAAAGAGATCTTTGGGAGAAGAATCTGCAGCGATCGGACAAGTGTCTTGAAGAAAAAAGCGCTGTCTGCGAGCTTTTGAGTTAATTGGTTGTTTCAAAACTCGCAGAGTTTTAAAACAACCTACTTAAAAGCTTCTTACTCCCATAATCGAAAAGAAGAAATGGCTACGTCCCAGGCATGTCCAATGCTGTGAGTTCATGCTTATGCAGGATATTTTTTTATTCATAACAGAACTTTACAGAATTAATTAAAAGGAGGTAGTAGATACGTGTATGTCGTCTGCACTGTACATCCGTAGATCTCGGCGGACCCTACATGGGTGAATAACCGTTGCAATATTTTGATTACTTAGCCGAATATGGTAATAAACTTTTTAATGAACGGTTTAATGGGCCATGTTGCAATTCTGCTTTAAAGGAAGCCATTATTAAAGGACAACCAAATTTAGAAAGTTCGCGAACAAACAACGAGCTTTGAGACATTCATCGCTACAAGTTTGCCTTTCTTCGATTAATTAAAAAACCGCGCGCTGAAAGCGCGAATGAGGTTGTGCTGATGTTGATGCGTAGAAGAATGACACAGTAGTTTCTGTCCCCTCGTCACTAACTCGACAGCGTGTCTTCGGTGGACTCGCCGGCGCCACACATCAAGACGACTAAAGGGCCAAACACATGCGCGTCCAAACTGTCCGATTCCGCGTGCGAACCGCCGGAACGACCTTCGAGGGCGAGGGTTTTCGTAGCCTCCGGTGCGACGAAAACCCTCGCCCTCGAAGGTCGTTCCGGCGGTTCGCACGCGGAATCGGACAGTTTGTAGGCGCATGTGTTTGGCCCTTAAGTCACTATTCTAGTATTATTTTCATAACGCGGTTTCTGAATCAAGCGAAGAAAGGAAAACTTTTACGATAAATTTCACCAACCTCGTTGCCTTTTCGCGAATTGTCGAAATTGTGTTTGCCCTTAACAATGACTCCTTTTAAAACTGCAATTGCACCATGGCCAACTAAGCCGTAAATGAACAAGTTAACTAACAGATTTTGGTTAATTGTTAAACATTGCAACGGTTATTCACCCATTTATTGTCCACCGAGCCCTACAGATATAACGAAAAACGGCATCCACATATCTGCCACATTCTTTTTTTGTAAAATATGTAAAGTTCTGTAAAGAATAAAACAAAAACACCCTGTATGTCTGCGTGAACCAGATATGCCCCCTGTGGAACCATGGGTCTTTCCCTTCGAATACCCAGCTCAGGCGAGACTTACCTGGTTGTCAGAAAGCAGCTGTCAGTTAAATGTATTGTTATGAGCGTGTGGGTTTCAGATGGTTTACCCTCAAGAGGATAATGCGCTGCATATTGCAACCATGTATGCGCTGCACATTGTAACCATTATTTCAATGCCGTGCTGTAAACTATTACAACTTTTTCCTTGCCTGATCTACAAATGCTCATGTTTTCTGCTAAAAATTATGTGAAATAGTTGCTTGTTTTCTTTGAATGTTACAAAGCATTACTTGTTCAGCCCACGTTGTCTCAGTTTTTGGACTTAAGTTCAATGCTAAAACGCGTGATAAAAATTGTCACGGCTTATAAGCCATTTCTTACAAGTGAACGTCGGGTGGTCCTCGGATGGTCGTGGCAGTCATGAAGAAATAAAAGATTCTCACCCCTTTGCGACCGTCGCTTGGGTAACGGTTGGTCGCATAAATGAACACAAGAATGAGTGACAAGTGAAGCGAGTTGATTAAGGTCAAGAAAAAGAAGACGGGCAGAAACGAAGACAGAAAAGTTAACCTGGGTTATTAAAAACATACTAAAACAACCTCGGATTTTAGTATGTGCCGTTTCGTTCCTTTATAAAATAAGATAAGAAAAAAAAAAAAAAAAACTGCTTCCAAGTTTTAGATATTGCTTTCAAATATCTAATGTTCGGCCTTTGCGACCAAGGAAATGGGCATGTCATTTAAAATGCTTACCATCCGACAAACCGAAAGTCGCAGCTCATTCTATGCTGAAACAACTTGCAATCCGCTTTTTTAAAGTCGCAATTGTTTTTATGTAAAGGAAGGGTAATGTAGCTTGTACCGTCCCATACATTGAAGCATCATGTTGCTAACGATCGTGCCGCAGCGCAATTGATGCCGCGGTACGACCGCTAACAGGTCGTAGCTGTATCAGAAATCCTATGTGCACTCCACCAAAGCGGCAGCAAAGATTCATATTTTCGCGCGTGCAGCCGCGCATGCGCACACCTTCTGGATAACGCGCCGGTGTCGACACCTGTCGCGATCAATACCACGCGCTTCAGGCGAGCCCCTCCGGTCCCAACACTACCCAAGTATTCTAGTACACTGTAATCCGGTGTCACTCAGCTCGAGCGCGTAGCTAATTGGCTAATGCAAAGACGCCATTTTACGCCCAAGTCACGCACCGAGTGCGCGAGAGCGTCACACACTGGCCCATTTAGAGCAACAATGGATGTCTTCACCCTGAGACAGACAGACATCTAGGCACCCTATCCAGAAAGGTCCATTTCAAGCACTTGCGTGATGCACGTGCTTGAAGTTGGATAGCGTTGGTTGTTGCTATTTGTCCCCCAATGAGATTATACTCCGTTTCATACTTAATGTGCAGCGCTGTCAATGTGCTGGCGCGAGAGTGTGACTTCACCTAATGTCTTATTTCGCTCGAGAGCAAGTGGTAATGAACTACAAGATAAAGCCCCGCGCTCATGTCCGCAGCTTTGACAGTGTCGAGCTGGTTGTGCACTAAATGTAAAACAAAGTGTAAAGACTTGAATTAACGCCACATGAGCAGCCATTATGATGGCCTTGCTGCAGAGAGCGGATCCATGTGAAGCACACATTTGGCACCATTGTTTTTGTTTTTCTTGTCAAGAACAAGTAGGAGTGACCATCATCATTGTCCGATGACGTCAAGTACAGGGCTTAGAGTCCGTACATGGCCAAATTTCTGGGACATTCAAGTAAAGATAAAAATTGTAATAGATGTGTATTCTATGATACCCAGGCAATTACAGTCATCGGGGATGACAATCTTTTGTCGAGAAAAGCAGATATTAGTAATTTTGTAAATGGAACCAGTTCGAAGAGCAGGTCGTCTGTTTCTTGCACAAGAGTTGGGGTGACGTCAGAACGACGCCGAGCTCTGGTTGGCTGTAATTTGAAGGATATTGGGTAGACCTCAATGCTAGATGCCTTAAGGCCCGTTCACACTCTTGCGACCGAGTTCGACCGAGAGAGACCAGACCGGTTTTTAAGCCTCTTGCGATCTCTTAGGACCAGCTCCGCTGCTGGTACTAAGAGATCGCAAGAGGCTTAAAAACCGAACTGGTCTCTCTCGGTCGAACTCGGTCGCAAGAGTGTAAACGGGCCTTTAAAGTCTACCCATTTTTTTTTTTTTTTCAATCAGGCAATAAGTGTTTGGCGTTCTGACATCATTGCAACCCCTGTGCAAAAAGCAAACGAATTTGCGCTTCGCATAAAATTCAATGCGAAAAAAAAAGTAGCATTGTAAATTATGAATTATACTCATCCAAAAGTTTAATTACGTTACTGCTTATCGATATTTTATGACTGCCATCTAAAATATTCCCGGGGAAGATTGCGATGCGTGTAGTTGTTTTAGTGCACGCACCGAGGCGTTGATGTCTAAGATGTAAATGAACAAGAGAGCAATGCATGCACACGTGGCGGGGCCTTCAATGAGATGATCTCTGGAACACATGGAGCACGACATGCCAAAAAGTATCCTACCGCGTTCCACGCGGCTTCATGTGACTCTAAAACAGCGGTTCTCGAACTGTTGTCCGCGGACCCGGGTCCTCAAGAGCGTTCAGTGTAGTCCGCGCACATTCGAGGACTTTGAAATGGCCAACTAAACCTGTCTTTTCACGGGAAAAGCAGTCACAATCTTCAGTGTGCATGACAACATCGATGCTATTATCAAGGAAGTCACTGTTTGAAGCAGCCGGATGGAAAACAATGTTTTAGACTCCCGTCTCCAGCTGAATAGTTTTGACGAATCCTCCGAAGTGGAGCGTAGCTACCAAGAAAGTTGAGGACCCTGGTTAAAGAGCAATGGCAGCCCCTAAGAGCAAGAACGATCGAGCATGCTTTCGCCATCTCCGTGCCGACGCAGGCTGGATAAGTAATTTCAAGAAAAAAACCGCTGGAAGACGACGCGCTGCTTGAGCTTTCCTGCAGCATATCTTTGCAACAAGAGTGCTCGCAACGCCCCCTTACCAATTTGTGAAGGTGAGTGCTTTCGTGATACCCTCCCATGTGCGAGAAGGCACTAAGAGTCTTGCTGCCATTTTCGATGACCTTCCTGTGTGAAGTGACATTTTCTGCATTGGTTCACATCAAATCAAAGTCAACAAAACAGGATGATGTTGAGTCAGACTTGCGAGGTCGATTTTCTTCCAGTGAACCTGACGTCATCAGCCTTGTTTACAGCATGCAAAACTATTTTCCTCACTGGTCGTGTACTGCAGGAGCCAATTTATATCAAGACCTATAAGGCTATAACGTAATCCGAGCAGCTCTAAATATCGTCCCCTTTTGTGGCCCTTGCTTAGCGTGCCTTTTTATCTGTGCTTTCCTGTTATCAATAATGTACTTAGTGGAGGTCCCTCAATGTCCTCTGTGTCGGTTAAGGGTTCCGCAACGGCCAAAAGGTTGAGAACCGCTGCTCTAGAAAATCTCCGATTGGATACGTTCTGTATTTGGGGTATTTGCGAGACAGGTAGAAAATGCCAAATGACAAAATAATGTGGTACAATGTAAAAAACAAATTTAAAAAATATTTGATTGGTGCAGTGGTTAGCACACATTTCCGGCTATGAGGAAACTCGGAGCTCGAATCCTGGCTACCACGATATTGTTTTTCGATTACTTTGTAATCTTTATTTCCATTTGATCACTACGGTTCGGTCATACGCCCACACAGAAGAAGCCTTGTGTGCCATTGGCTCCTTTCTGGTAAGCTGCTGCAAAGTAGCAGTTGGTAAACACACTCGATTGAACAATTTATAGATTTTAAAATAACAATTTCTAAGCTACTGTAGATTATTATAGACGCACACGTCCAGTGGTTTCCCAATCTGGGGAGTCAGAAAAGGGTTGTCCTTTTCGATAATTTCGTTCGTGACTATGCCGGCGGAGTTTCTGTAGCGCATCATGCTCTGGTGTGCTAAAAGAAAATACGCTGCCAGATCATAACGATATCAGAATACTGGAGTACCTGGCATCGCTCTGAATAGAATATAGCTAGGGCGCTTTCAGCGGTTTCCCTACACGTCCCCTAGGGGGGAGGAGGGAGGGTGTACACCCCCTTTGGTTTTCTGAAGGCACCACCTTAATTCGCAACGACTCCTCTATTCTCAATTAGCCCCCCTCCCCCTAAATATTTAGACCCCCCCCCCCCCCCCCTCACACCCTAATTTAAATTCCTGGGGAAACCCCTGGGCGCTTTTACTGCTGATGCCACATGGAAAAAAGATGTAGTTCAATCGAACCGCTCCACTGGTCGGACAGTATAGCGCGTACCTCTTCGTAAAATTCGCATGACACACGTTTCGATGCATACCACGACTTTTCTTGGCAATGAAAGGAATGCTAGGGGGGGGGGGGGGGGGGGGGGGGGCGGAGCTCCTGCACATGAATGACTCCGCCAAGCATCCGGGCTTTCATTACGTCAGTTTTGGTTTCGTTTTCAGTTTTGGTTTCGTTGTCGGCATTCAAGGCAAGCACTCACGTGCATCCTCTTCGGCGAAGGAAGGGCCGAGTTTTCGAGGGACGACGTCCCCGAGCTCAGAGCAGGGGGGCTATGTTGCGCTTTTTGGACTCCCAGGAGACTAGGGAGAAGGAAGTGACGTCAACAACGCAGCAAATGCAGATTGGATGTTGATTTTGTTTTCTTCTGTCAACATCCAATCTGCGTTTGCTCTAGTCGTTGACGTCACTTCCTTCTTCCAAGTCTCCTGGGAGTCCAAAAAGCGCAACATAGCACTCCTGATGCCATCTTAAAGGAGCTGTGCAACAATTTCAGGGCTTTGCTTAAATAATTGTGGAAGTTGATGCCTGACACTTCTGCAGTGAACTACAGAAAACAGATTTCGCCTGGATACCCTAGTTTTTATTTAAAAAAATGAAAAAGATCCAGGTTTTTGCCGCCTCTCAACTCGTACTTCGACTTCCGGGTCACGTGCGCAGTGACGTCACTTGAGTAGGCGTGGGGTTCCGGTAAATTCCTCTCTCTAACGCCATCAGTGAGCGGCGAGAACTCATCCGCTCACGACCACGTGACCGCGTCACCACATGCTTGCGACACGCGATCAACATGGCCACCGGCTGCTGGAGAGGCGAGCTCAACGAGGTCGAGCTCCAGATGCTGGAGTACAGCGAGTCACTGGGGCTCGTTCCGTACGCGGGGACGCCGGACCCCTGAGTGGTTCTTCGCGCGGTAAACGATGGAACAGGAGCTTTTTAGCACGGACAAGAGGGCTTTGTGGAGTCCGGTTAGGACACAGGAGAACAGAGCACCCGGTCGGCATTGCCGAGCGGCGGCGTTCGAAGTCGAGATCGACACGGCGGAAAACCAAACCAAGGCGCTCGTTCGGCTCCTCGTGCTAGCCGCTGACGCTGCTCGAGCTGACGGTTTTGTTGACCTCGGGTAGATGGCGCCACTAAAACACTGTATGTATAATAAACATTTTTGTCAATGATACTACGTTTTTTAAGCATTTATGTTGTTGGGACGACAATATTTATGGAAAAAATACCCTTTATCGAGCAGGTATTTGCAGAACTTGCTATCTTTTTTACAACTACCCAAGTGACGTCACGCCGCGTGTTTCCCATGTCGGCCGCTCGCGGCTGCAGGTCGGGGGATATTCTAATTTTTACCTCGCAATTACGCGGCGAAATCGCAACATTTCTATGAAAGGAGGTGTGTTTTCTGTCATTTGTGACAAGGTGAACAATGTCAAAAGCAGAAGATGCCAATTCTTTCAACGTTAAAATCGTTGCACAGCTCCTTTAAGGAAGAGATCCCGGGCACGTCCGTTTCGATGGTGTCGGTTTATCGTTCCCTCTCGTGCCGTTCATGATCTCGTGGTTCTGCGCTCCTCTACCTCCTTTTCCTCTTGTTACCTACTACTATATAAAAAAGTAACTAGAAAACTAATTTCATTTTTATATTTTTATTGTTCAAGATTCATATTGATGTGACAATTATTATTCAAATGACAAATATTAAGATTATAATTTACGTTACAGTCAAAACACAATTTAGACCCGGGGACTGTGTTCAGCTGCGTAAGAAGACAGCGTGCTTCGGCTCTGCAGCTTTGGCAGCATTGCCAAGAAAAGTTGTCGCCGAGTATTAGCGGCGAGACGTTTTGGTGGCGCCCTCCTATAGTTCCCCTTTCGTGACGTCATTACCTTGCGAACAACAAGTTCGATTGTGTTTGAATGAGCACGGTGGAACCCTGAAATCATTTCGCTCTCAAAGCAACACTGCCAACACCGTCAAAATTAAAATTCTTAAATTCCTCTTATTTCCGTCGATGAGAAATCCTTTGCTGACGTCATAGTCAGCATACGGCCAATCATGGCCGGCCGACCACAGCGACACTTTCGATCGCTCACGTCACCAATAGATTGCGCTACTACAGTGCCCTGCCCGTTTCGATCTGGATGAGCATCGTACCGGCGTGCGGTCGTGTATCACTACGCGTGGCGCACGTTAAAGACCCCAGGCTAGCGGTTGTACTGCACTGGCTAAATTGCTCATCTACAGCTGGAGACTCGTCGCCCGTTGAGGCAGACCAAGTTCTAGGCTGTATAAACATACACACAAAGAAAAAACAAAAAAAAAAAAGAGGGTGTAGTGGCAAGAGCGGCGCCCGCTTACAATGGGCCGCGTGAAGACGGTCAACGTAGATGCCGCGAGGGGCGCTGGAGTTCCGTGCCCTAGGAGAATTTGTGGCAGATGGAAGATGTGCGATGAGCGAAGAAGACGACGAAGCTGAGGCGGTACGCTTCTCCCGAACGTAGCACCGTAGCACTTTTCTTTGTGGTGTAGTGGTGGGGAGTCTTCCTCGTTCCATCGCCGTCTCGGTCATAAATGCAAGGAAAAAGACGACACGCGCCGGGATGCAAGTCGGGCTACCCGGTCAACAAGGGCTGCCACCAGCGATCGTAAGCCGTCGCTGTTTCGTGCGCCAAAGGAGGAGTCGCGCAGACTACAGTGGGGAAGAAAATCTTAATCGAGAAGATAAACGCGTCGCCGAGGCATCAGCGGTGTGCGAGAGACATTTTGAACCGCGCCTTATCCTTCGGGACTATGTGCACATCGTCAATGGCGAAGAGGTTAGGATTCTATGCCGCAATATATCATGACTATTTTGTAGTCTTTTTGCGTACTATGTTGCTGGATATCTGGCATGTGCTTGCTGTGTATGTCGATGAAATGCATTACCACTTTTGAGAAGTCATAAAGCAGTGAGCTGAGAATAATTTTTTTTTTTTTTTTCATATTAGGGGTTGAGACATTTTGAACCGCGCCTTATCCTTCGGGACTATGTGCACATCGTCAATGGCGAAGAGGTTAGGATTCTATGCCGCAATATATCATGACTATTTTGTAGTCTTTTTGCGTACTATGTTGCTGGATATCTGGCATGTGCTTGCTGTGTATGTCGATGAAATGCATTACCACTTTTGAGAAGTCATAAAGCAGTGAGCTGAGAACAATTTTTTTTTTTTTTTTTTTTTCATATTAGGGGTTGTTGAATTTTGTGTTCATATCGTATTTTAATGCTTCATGTACTCCCAATCGAGGTATTTTTCTTCATAGACTGCCTTCCACAAAAGACAATTTGCTATATGTTCGCCAGTTGCAGTGGCACCTTGGCCGTTCCCAACACCCTTGCACCTTACAAACGCTGGTCCCCGCATCAGCAACACGATGACACAAAACAATGCACCAGTTTATTGTTCCTCTCACCATTAAAAATTGAGATTTATTGAGATTTATTTTTCTATTTTTCCTTGTATCAGTATCGCGTGGTTTCTTTCGTAGCTATTAAGCGTGCAGCCCAAGTGATAGCGTTGCTGAACGACCTGTCAGTACTGAGAAGGGGGGCGGGGTCGATATTAATCAAATGATCTCCATCAAAAACACGCGAATAATAAAAGTAGAGGATAGCACACACTTTAGAGGCATCAGTGCAAAAGAAAACCTACAATATTTCACATTAGCACTTGTTCTGCGTCGCGAAAAGCTCCAGTCGAACCATAGTAGTACACGCCAAGCAGCGCCGACGACGAGCCTGACGGGGGCACGTTCCTGTAGAAATATCTAGGAAGGACATGAAGCGCGTGTATCGCCGACGCTTCGTTCTTCTTCATTCAAGCCTCTTGCCACAGTACCTAGGGCACAGAACAGCAGCGCTACGGTGTCGTCTACGCTCAAAATCTTCACGCGGTGGCCGCCGCTCTTGCCACTACAACTCTCCAGAACACTGTAGCGCTACTCTGCTCCGAAGGAGCTATATAGTGCTTTAACTATAACAGCCATCTTGGAAACTGAGTGGCGCCACCTATAGTTAGTTGCAGTCGTTTCGTTTAGCCTCGTACCCAGCTACGTTGTCCCCATATCCGGTATGCATTCCGAAAAAAAGCAAAAAAACTTTCAACCCGGAAAAACAAAAAAATTGCGGTGGCTTAGCTCGGCTATGCCAGGATATACGTAGAGTGAGCTTATGCGTACAAAATGAGAGGCGCTATCAAGTGGCTCCGGTGCAGCGTCAGACTTGGCTACTGCGCAACGGAAGCGGACAGCTGGGCACGCGGCGGCGCCAGTGCGTCTGCCGCGGCTATGACGTCACTCCTCTGGAATGTGCAGACCGGCGAGGCGCGCGCGGTGACGGCGGAGCGCGCGGCGGTGGCGGAGGCTCCGGCACGCCAGCTGTGCGCCGCGTGACGTCACTGCTCCTCGCGCATGCGCGCGGCGGCGGCGTCTCCGGCGCGCCAGCTGTGCGCCGTGTGACGTCACTGCTCCTCGCGCTTGCGCAGCACGGAGCACGGCTCATTATGCGAGCCACGCGAAACTGCTCAACCTCGGCCAGTGTAGCTCACGCTACAAAAAGAGAAAAATATAGAAAGGACACAACAAGGAATGACGGTAGCAATTAAAACGTTAACATGCTCTACTGGCGAGGCGAGAGGAAAGCGATGTTTTCACGCATACCGGAAGTTCCAGAATTGAAGATGGCGGTGCCCAAGGTCTGGTCGTCTGGTCTATACACTGATCTCTACTGTTGTCTGGATCGCGGACCGCGGCCTCGGCAGCTGGGGCCGAGTGTCGCCACCGGCGGCCATTGATTGACACCAGCCAATGCATGGGACTCTATGGGAAGGACGAAAAAAAGTGCCCTTTCCCCCGTTTCTAAGCTGTTGTCGGCACTGAAACTTTTTGGATGCTTTTCGATAAGCCCGTCAAATAGCTCGCGTACAAACATTAAAACTGACAGCCCTCGCAGTTCTTATAAATAAATATTTTCTGGTCGAGAGTGACTCCGCTGTAGTGCAGCTCAATGAGGCGAGAGTTACCTAGAGTTACCGCGGAGTTGGTGGCGGTTTCGTTGAGTTTGGTTTAGCAGACGACAATCTACGCGGAATTCGCTCGCTCCCGGAAAGCCGCTGTCGAGATGGAACTTCTTTGTCATTCATCAACTTCTGGGCTTCCCCGAGGACCGTCTCATTAGAGAGTTTTAGAATAACGTACGTAATTTTAGCGCACGCTAGCGCTAAATTTAGCGCTTGCTTTAGCGCACGCGACGCAAGAGAGTTTTAGAATAGCGTTTCTCCGCCGCGACGCAAAAGCCCAAGCATCTCGCGCTTGCAACGCCACCAAGATACAGTCACGATTTTTATTTCACACACGAAATGCTGCAACTTTAGAAAAAACAAGATTTTTGGTCCTAAGTAACAATTTTACATTTGTTTAAGCGTGAGAGTGTGACGCGAGCGGTCGACCGGTCGTGTCCGCATGCGTCGCCTCGGCAAGAGTGTACTGACCTTCGCCGATAAATGTCCGCTCGTCGCAAGCATCAAGTTGCCGGTGATCGTTGCCCACCCTACTGGGTTTTCCAAACCGAGTCCAGTGTCGTCCCGTATTGAAAATCGCAGTCGCGAGGATGCCGCCGACGTCGCGCTCACGACGCCGCCAAAGCGACCGCAGCCATGGTTCTGGGGGTCGCCATTTTTTTTTTTTTTTTTTTTTTTTAACTGTGCTTGTCTTGGCTTTAGCCATCACGAATCCTCCTTAGAGGAGCGCAAAGACCCTTTGCGTACGCACGCTATTTCCGAAAATTGCGCACGCAAAGCGCAAAACCTGGTTTGCGTTCGGAGCATGCGCAGTGGCGACGACGCTATTCTTTGCGCACGCTAAAGCTTTGCGTACGCAAAGAATAGCGTCGTCGCCACTGCGCATGCTCCGAACGCAAATGAGGTTTCGCGCTTTGCGTGCGCTATTTTAGCGTGCGCTATTTCTCGCGTGCGTACGCAAAGAGTCTTTGCGCTCCTCGAAGGAGGATTCGTGGTGAGGTGGCCAGGTGGCTAAAGCCAAGACGAGCAGAGTTAAAAAAAATGGCGGCTTCCAGGATTATGTCGGCGGCTGCTTTGGCGGCGTCGTGAGTGCGACGTCGGCGACATCTTCGCGACTGCGATTTTCAATACGGAGCGACATCGTACTGGGTTTGGCAACGATCACTGGCAACTTGATGCTTGTGACGCGCGAACATTTTTCGGCGAAGGTACGATGTGCGAAGGTCAGTACACGAGACTTCTCTTGCCGAGGCGACGCAAGCGGACACGACCGGTGAACCGCTCGCGTCGCATTCTCATGTTTAAAGAAATCTAAAATAATACTCTGGACCAAAAAAACTTGTTTTTTTTCTAAAGTTACAGCATTTCGTGTGTGAAATAAAAATTGTGACTGTATCTCGGCGGCGTCGCAAGCGCGAGATGCCTGGGCTTTTGCGTCGCGACGGAGAAACGCTATTCTAAAACTAGGGAGTTTTAGAATAACGTACGCAATTTTAGCGCACGCTAGCGCTATATTTAGCGCTTGTATTAGCGCACGCGACGCGAGAGAGTTTTAGAATAGCGTTTCTCCGTCGCGACGCAAAAGCCACAGCATCTCGCGCTTGCGACGCCACCAAGATACAGTCACAATTTTTATTTCACACGCGAAATGCTGTAACTTTAGAAAAAACAAGTTTTTTGGTCCAGAGTATTATTTTAGATTTGTTTAAACATGAGAATGCGACGCGAGCGGTTGACCGGTCGTGTCCGCTTGCGTCGCCTCGGCAAGAGAGGTCTCGTGTACTGACCTTCGCACATCGTACCTTCGCCGAAAAATGTTCGCGCGTCACAAGCATCAAGTTGCCGGTGATCGTTGCCAAACCGAGTACGATGTCGTCCCGTATTGAAAATCGCAGTCGCTAGGATGCCGCCGACGTCGCACTCACGACGCCGCCAAAGCAGCCGCCGACATAATCCTGGAAGCCACTATTTTTTTTAACTCTGCTTGTCTTGGCTTTAGTCAACTTCCCATCACAAATCCTCCTTCGAGAAGCGCAAAGACTCTTTGCGTACGCACGCTATTTCCGAGAAATAGCGCACGCTAAAATAGCGCACGCAAAGCGCAAAACCTGGTTTGCGTTCGGAGAATGCGCAGTGGCGACGACGCTATTCTTTGCGTACGCAAAGCTTTAGCGTGCGCTATTCTAGAACTCCCTACTCTCTCGCGTCGCGTGCGCTAATACAAGCGCTAAATTTTGCGCTAGCGTGCGCTAAAATTGCGTACGTTATTCTAAAACTCCCTATTGACGGCAAGTTCCTTTGTTTCACTCCACTACGAGAGCAAGCTTGCCAGCTCAGCCGTAGGTGCTCCGGTATGTATGATTTTTTTATTCGGTGTTTGAACGTTTGACAAATAACGATTCAATCTCCAAGCACCCAACATAAGGATCGCAGCACACCATAAAATTCTCGCCTCCAAGCACAGCGTACATGCTTCAATATTCTTACTTTTGTGCGTTTCTCCCATAGACTTGCGTGTATTGCCTGGTGTCAAGCAATGGCCGCCGGTGGCGACACCGACGGGCTCCCGATCCTCGGTCCAGCCTACTACATACTACTACAATAGAGATCAGTGGGTCTATAGAGCACATAGTTATGAAACGAAAATCTAGATGGCGCTTCAAACGACGGGAGGCGGACTGAAGTGCGTTAAGGGGGGTACCCCCTTCCTCTCGAGTTCCATGCGAGTTCCACAACCGACGTAATCTAGTAATGTTGGTTCTAGGCGAGACAGGCATCGTCACTACCTGTCAAGGTTCCTAGACAGGCATTTCAAACGAAGCTTTAGCGACATCAACCAGGTGCCATTTGCAAATCATTTAGTTTGTTTTAAGATTCCTTTTCGTTTTTTTTTAACAAGATATTGGTGTGTCCATGTGATACTGCTCCTTTGAACATGTATAGACCAAAAAAATATGCGCCGAAATTTCATTGCAGTATCCCTTTAAAGGGATACTACAACGAAATTTCGGCGCTTATTTTATGGTCTATATGTGTTCAAAGGAGCAGTATCACATCGAACACACCAATATCTTGTTAAAAAAGTCACGAAAAGGAATTCTAAAACAAATTAAACGATTAGCAAAGAGCACCTGGTGGATGTAGCCAACGCCTCGTTTGTAATGCCCATCTAGGAACCTTGACAGGTAGTGACGGTGAGTGTCTCGCCTCCGGCCACGACGAGAGAAGAGAGGAAGGAGGAACTCCCGTCTTCCGGGAATCCCTTTTGTGTTCCAGAAGTAGCTATTGTCCCCATACAAGATTATAGAAGATTAACCCGTCGCTCGAAATTCGTACAAAAGCAGCCGCTTCGGTGGCTGGAACGACTAGGCCATCCCCTCAACGTCAGCCTTGCCGGCCGTAGCTTTGCTCGTCCCGAGACGACCTACGTCACGATTGCGTCGGATGTCACGTGCTCCAAGCTGGGCCTTCTCCGAGCGCTTGCCAGAGTGGGCCGTTTATAACAAAAAATACAGCCACCAGGCTCAAAATACAAATGTGCGATTGTCATTTACGAATATTGTGGATCATATTCAACCTATTTTTGAACACGACGGATATATTTAAAATTTCGTTGAAGTATCCCTTTAAAGGGACAATGAAGGCAATTTCGGATATCTTTTTGGCGATTGAACTGGGTTCCAGGCACGTCTCGTGCCACGTTGCCCAAATTTCAGCCGAAACCTGCGCTTGTGTGCCGCACCGGGATTGACTGGGGCGACGCCTTGAGAGTTGCGGGAGAGCCAGGAGAAGCAAAGCTCACGTGACCGTTGCGGGGCCAAGAAGCGCAACGTCACAAGAGACACGTCAGCGATTGGTCGAAACGAGAGACGTGCCCTTGGTCACGTTTTGGTTTGCAATTTTTAGGAATACTGTTCGATTACTAAACCGTAAATAAAACAACATAATTTTTTTCCTCTTTGCTACGCTGGACGCGAAACAGGCAACGAGCAACAATGGGCAAACAAAATAAAATAAAAAAACTTTCAGCCTTTCCACTCTGGTCAAGAAGGAAGACCAGCGAAGCTATACGATGGTCAGACGACCTCAAGGATGACGCTTAAAGACCGACCTACGGAACCCTTTTCCGCAAGGTAGGAAAATGCTCCTTGCGCCCCTCCTCTTCTCACCCTCTCCCAAAAGTCACGTGATGGCAGGGGCTTAAGCCGACACGAAAGAAGCCCCTGCCATCACATGACTTTTGGGAGAGGGTGAGAAGAGGAGGGGCGCGAGGGGCATTTTCCTACCTTGCGGAAAATGGTTCCGTAGGTCCGTCTTTAAGGAGATCTAGGACGACCTCAAGGATGATGTCTAGGATGACTTCTAAGACAACCTCGAGGACAACGCCCAGAGGACGACCTCAGGGACGACATATAGACGACGCCTAGGACCTCAGGGAAGACATCTAGGACGACCTCAAGGACGACTTCTAGGATGATTTAGAAGACGTCTAGGACGACTTCTGGGATGATCTCGGGGACAACGTCTAGGACGACCTCAAGAATGACTCCTCGGACGACCTCAAGGACGACCTTTCGGACAACCTCAAGGACGACGTTTAGGACGACCTCAAGGACGACATCTAGGAGACGCCTAGAGAAATTCAGCCTTTCCACTACGGTGAAAACCAGAGTGGAAAGGCTGGAAAGGTTGTTGCCATCTATGAGCAAGGCCGGCAAGCCGATTGTCTGGTTGCCGCCGTCGCTCATAGATGGCGGTAGTTGACCAGAGTTTTGTGTCAACATTTCTTTGCGGGGGACACAATTTTTGGGGAAACGAGCCCTTAAAGGCCGAGGACCAGACACGTGATTCTGCAAGGCAGAAGATCCTCCTCACCCTGGTGGAGGAGGAAACGGGCAACGGTGGACAGGGTAGAAGGGGGTAGAGAACGAAGCGGGGGAAAAGTGGAAAGTGCGAACTGGTCGTCGGTCTTTAACAGCTCCGCTGTAAAAAAGAACATGTGGGAGACATTTGGTTTTGGTTTCAGATGTCGGTGTTGTGTTAACTTTGGGAACACGGTACTCGAGTCTCGAAGGATTCTGCAAAATGGTAGTCATGCCAAATTTGTGCACTGTAGATGGCTGTTCTAACGGTCGACTGAAGACCAGTATTCGTTAGGGCGACGCTAGTTTTCACGTGTGGGTTGCTGTTCGTGTTCTTTGACGACGAATAGAGGACGTCCGACTTTGGTGGAAACCAAAACTGGTGCTGCTTATTTTTTTCCTTCTTGGGGAGCGTTCCTCGCGGAGGAACCGGTTCCTGGAACAACCGGGTCGCTCCCGCTTTCCCTTCGGCATCTCTGTCCTTCAGCAACGCGCCACTCTCGTCTCGCCCGCGCGAATGTTGCTCACTGCTTCCCTGCTCGAAGCCTGCGGGCCGCTCGTTGCCGGCTGGGCGGTCTCCGTCGGGTTATGGCGGAGGCCACCACAGACATACTCCCGTTCCGTTGGTGTTAGGTCACTGAACGGAAGCCCGAATGCGCTTGCAAAAGCGGCATTGTCGTCCATGTTGACAGATTTGACGGAACGACTGCGCTGCTATAACCCACCGCGGTAACCAGATACTCTATCTCCTAAACACTACCGATATCGACTATTCGCACTTGACGTCACTCCCTACGTCACCTCCATTTTCGGAGGCCCAGAAATGAGAATGGAGATAGTTACGTTTCCGGAGTTCTTTCGTAGGCACAGAAATACGCGTCACAAATGTCTACAAAAAATTGGGCAGCGTGCTAGGTTCCCAAGAAACCTAAAACACCATTTAAAAAAAATTAAATAAATCGTCTTCATTGTCCCTTTAAAGCACTGGACTGTAATGAGATGCTTGGCTTTTGCGTTGCGGCGGAGAATTGCTATTCTAAAACTCGTGCGTAGCGTGCGCCAAAACAAGCTCTAAATTTAGCACTAGCGTGTGGACGTAACGAGCGAACAAACTGGAACGAGAGCATGGCGGGAACCGCGCCGCGGCCTTACGAAACCAGGCCAAACCACAGATGGCTGCATGTGCCAGGGCAATAAATGCTGACGCATTTGAAAGGAAGAGCGTAATAAAAAGTCAAAAATGAAAAACAAAGTAAAAATAATATTAATAAAAGGGGGGGGGGGGGGGGAGGAGAGAGAAGCAGGGTCCAATGTGGTGACTTACTTTGCCCAGGGGGCCTCAAAGGGTTCAAACCTACCTCCCTACCCCGAGTCAGCTCAAGCACAAGGATGTCCCTTTCTGCAGAAACGGGCATGCCACGCACAGCCAGGCGTGGGTGGATGCACTCGCGGTCCAAAGTGCAGGTGTCCCCTGCGGGGTTCTTTCAAAGGAAGCAGAGCACTTGCCACCGCTGTCATCTATACCTTTATTGTACATTCCTCTAGACTGAATATATAACTACCAAATGGATGTCTTCAACCACTAGTCAAATAAGTAAAGCTCTGTCTTTGAAACAAAACAATACAAAACGGTATTAAAAAAGCTAGTACTTAATTTCACGAGCATCACTCTCATAGGTATATGCATATGAACAGAATCACAATAAATAAAAAACAACCCCTAAGAAATCAATGTATGTACACGCATCAACCACACAACTCTTGAAGCTCCATCATACAAATATTTTTGCTTTATACCTTTGTCAGAAACAAATGACGTAACTCAAACAGTATATTACTTGCCAAAACAATACCCAATTGCAAATGTCTATGCATACCCCCAAGGTCTGCATTTAGTGAATTATACACCATTATAACAAAGCATGACAACTCTCTGGACTTAGCAATGCCAATGATAAGAAACCTAAAACAGTTCAAGACAAACAGCAATGCCAATGATAAGAAATCTAAAACAGTTCGAGACAAACGGAAGAAATGGCAGACCAGCAGTGTCCGAAATTTTCATATGCATGTTGAACATTCTTCAAGAAATGATCAAGAATTCAGCACCCCTTTGAAACAGTATTGAATCTATCTCTTCTTAAAGTGGTAACAGAGTCCCTAAAAATTAACATATCTAGGCAAATGCAGAGATATTCTAGGTACCATTCCATAACTGATAGCACCCGACTACACACACATAAAGAAGCCAAATGCAAATTCTATCCACGTTGAAAAAATACTAAGTAGATTAAATTTATAAGCAGTTTAGCACCTGCAACGTTTCAGGTATATGACCAAAATTGAAAACCCACAACACCTGGGTTTAGACACGGTGAAACCTAAATTGCAGTTATGAGCACAGGCAACAGCTGTTGCAATTTTAAACAGTCAGATTTGGTTATTTTCATTATGTCAGTTTGGATGCTCTCACATGTATCACATTCAGCACCATAAAGGTAACAGGCATAACATAGTACAAAGTATATTAAATAAAAAGTCAGTGTTATTCTAGTTAGACCATTTGAAGCTAGCAATACATCCTGCCACTCTTGCATTCTGATAAAACTCTGAAATTTGCATCTTGCTTCACAACCGGCAACCAAGAGCAGGCCAACCGCCGGCCTGGCAGCATTCAAAATCATTTGTGCCAACTGCTTAGAGTGTGGTGCCTAACACACATACATTCACAATAATGCTCGGCGTCTGCACGTGTAAGCACAAGGTATTTTATCGAAGAAAAGAGACAACCTCACAAATACTATACGTAATTCAAGAATATCTCTGAAGTCTCACAAGACAGTCTTTATGAAAACAGGCAACTTAAAGGCCTGCCCAACAGGTACTCGCACGAAAGGCAAAGCTGTGCTTTTGCTACAATCACGAAAAAAAAAAAGGAAAAAAGGACTATTCTTGCTGCTCAAGGCAGCCTCCTGCTCTACCAGGCAAATCATAGGTGGCGTGCCATGCTCGCATCTACAGTGGCTTCTACAAAAATATCTTCTACAAAGATTTTTGCCTCAGTCTGTAGACACGAAAGGACAGGTCTATGGGCCCTAATGCCAAATAGCCTAGCGCGACGGCAAACAAAAGCACCCGGCTAGCACCACTCTTTCGAAAAGATGGCCATGTCCACGATGAACACAACTCACGTCGACTGCAGGTGCCGCAAGAGTCGACACTCCTCGTAAGGTACAGCAGCAACAGCGAAAACTGTCCACCCAGGGGGCGGGTGCCATTGAAGACAAGTAGCAGTGGTCAACCAAGTGTCGTGTGCACCAACTGAAAGTTGGCAGCGTCGAAAGCGCTCGACGTTTCGCTCAACCCAAACGACGGGAGTACACCTCTGTACAAGGTCTACAAACAAGAACTGTGCGGGTGGGACACATAAAAAAATAAATCTGGGTCTGTTCCGACTATGTTCATGTTTCCTTCGTCACCCCAGATTTCGTTGACTGTAAACAACAAGTGTTGCCTTTCCACGGAGGCGAGCGCTGCCCGTCACCTCCGCAGAGAATGGAATGAATGCTGCTTGTGCGCTTGCCACTTTCTACCAGCGAAATGCCCTACACATAGTAACATGGAAGAAGCTACCTGGCTCTGCAAACTGTTTTCTGGGGAGGAAAAAGCAGTCTTCCAAACTGTCTCTCTGCGATGCTACAACAACAAAAAAATAAGTAACGAAACTGAAATCCTCGCTTGACAAACCAGTGTGGCATGCCCAAATGAGATTCAGGCTCGAGTCCAGGCTACGGACAAAATACCTTATTCTACGACAATATTGTTCCAATGCGCTCAAATGCTGAAACAAATATAAATGCTGGAATTTCTTTTTACAGCACTGGAGAAGTGCTAAAGGCAGACAACTTTCGAAAGCAGCCTAATTAAAATTATAAGGCATGACCCACTTGAGACAAGTACCCAAGCTGCGAAAAATAATGCTCGCTCTAAAGGAAATATAGTGGTTAGCACTTATACAAAGTAAGTCTTGATCAAAATTTGAATTTTCCAAATCTCTTCCACAGCCTTTCGTCAAAAGTGGGGTACACTGTTTCGCCATTAAACTCGAAAGAATGTAACAAACCACAAAACAAGACGCAGCAAACATAATACTGACTTCATACTTGGGCTTTGCTTTCACGAGAGATGTTATCTTACAGCCTAAAGCAGTATTAAGAAATAAGGCTTTAACGTGCATGGTAAATACTATAGTCAGTTACAGGTTCAGAAAAGTTTTCGATTTCAAGGAAAAGAGGGCTGGGGAGGAGGGAGCAAACAGAATGCTAGAGAGGAGAGGAGGAAACCCCCTCTTCTCTCCAGCGTTCCGTCTGCTTCCTCCTCCCCAGCCTTCCTTTCCCTCGAAAACTTTTCTTAACCCGTAACTGGCTATAGTGCCAATTACACTCCCATTGTCTCACCAAAAGAGACATCCTGTACACTCTCGCAGCTTAGAATTCAGGCTTTTCGGGTCGGCAAAAAATGTTTCGCAAAGAAAACCAAGCCAGGTGTGCCCCATACCGTTGTCTCCAACTAGGTGACCCTCCACCAGCGTTGCGTTGGGACATTTATCGCCTATCTACAATGCTATATATTTAGTATTTATATATATATGTATATATGCCTCTCACCATCCCTTTCTCACCACTAGTTATCCAACTATGTACACGGCGTGCCTTTGCATTTCATTATCTGTAATGCCTCTGCTGCGACGACCCGCCAACGATTCGGGAAAAGGATCCGACAAAACCTGGGCAGCTCAAGTCCGCGCAAACAAGGAACGCACCGCCCTCCGCAGTCAGAACGCAGAGAGTGCAACATACTTAGCACGAACAAACTGTCGCTGGCTTCCCTGTTTTTCATCTCAGAATTACAAAACAGACATCAAAACTAGTTGTATCGGAAAGAGCTCCGGCAGTACAATGTTATGCCCCTCCGTACACTTTGACGAGAAAGACGCGAAAAAAGTCCCGAGGCTGTGTTCGCAATAACTTTGTCGCGTGGCGTATGGCTGCGGATTTACCGCAGTCGACTTCCCTTTCAACGTAGGAGATGGCTGCAAAGCAAATATAATTTGGAAGTTTAGGCCGCACACACAGCTCGAGTGCCGCAAGCGCTTCTCAGAGAGTTCGATGGGCGGCCATCCCAATTGTTGCGGCTAGGAAAAATATTGAAAACAAACGACACCATGCACTCTTCGCTCCAACATCGGAATGCGCTGAATGGTACTGACACCCGTCTGTGCAGACATAGATTAACATGTTAACTTTACACCGGTGCATTGGAGAAAGTTAACAAGAAAGGACAACTGTCATTGACAAATATTCCATGTTCGAGACGTTGGTGAGGGGTTGGAGGTTGCCTGGCTGCCAAACAGTCTTTGTCTCAAAAAAGTATCACTGAGGAGCTAGTCTCTGAAAATCCAGGGATTATAAGAACGACAAATAAACCCCCTTTACCCTAAGCAATGAAGAAAAATGCACCTTCCTATAACGTTTTCTGCTGCTCTTCCCTGCCCTCGTTTTTTTTTTTTTTTTTTTTCGGAAGACACACAGCCCCAACGTACATACACTAATAGTGTGTGAAATTCTCCATCACACTGCCTACATGAAAGATAAAAATTGAAGAACCAGCCCTTCAAAACGGACGTGGCGCTTTCCCAACAAAGTCAGTGTCCTATTCCTTTCCTGGCTGCACACATATTTTTCCACATAAACGGAGGTCAGCTAGAATTAAATTAGTTAATTACTGTCCCTGTTGAGGGGTTAGAGGGGTTATGCACGATTAGATGAGCTTCTGTAGCACGGTCAAAGAAAATTCGAGACTATAATTTTTTGCGACTCACATTATCCCCAAGGACCTCACGTACGGCCTGCTCCAAATACCAGTGCACTTTTTTACAACAGTGCCAACGATAACGCAACTAAGTTCCAGCAGTCGAACTATACCGTACTCCGGTCAAAAAGCCGGCGGACATGCTAGTGTAAACGAGCCGGCCAAATTGAACGAAATTGTATTGAAAAAAGAATAACCAAGCTTGACATTCTGGGAAAAAAAAAAAAGAAGAAATAAAAGGTGATGGTATGTTAATTCCTAATTCGAGTCTTCTTCAGATTCTTTTGTTAAACAAGTGACCTTTCAGACTTCCATGATAATCGGCCAATAGAAGTGACTCGATAAAAACAACAAAGGTACACCAGCTACACTACTCAAACACACCTCCAGCTGATGAGCTTTCGCATCACATTTCCAAGCAAGCACCTTCCAAATCCCACTTTTGTATTTGGCAATGCGCCATGTTAGGGCGCGACTAAGCTCTGGTTTTAACCGCGGCACGAAATTATGCTACGCAGGTTCCTCTTCTGGGGATCTCTATTATTTTGATGCACTGTACGTATGGAAACCAGGCACCCCCCTCCCCCCCAAGGGTGAAAATAAGCCCACCTACAGCTGAATATGAAACTGGTACCAGCTGGATCCAGCCAGAAATGACACAATCCAACTGGATCCAGCTAAGACCAATTCATAAGGGCCGGTTCACACACTTGCGCTTGCCTACGATCGAGTTCTTGCGATCTCTTACGAGAGAATGTGCCGCTACGCTGGCACCACCTATGAGGTGGCCCTGGAACTGCGTATCACTTACGGTGAAGGAAGAAACAAAGAAGTGAAATTCGAAATGGTCGTTTATAACATTGTCAAAGGTTTTTTGAGCCAACATAAAAAAAAATGATGCGCAAAAATAAGAGAATTTAATTTACGGAAGTCGCAGGTGTTCCTCGGCTACCCGACTTGTCGTAAGAGATCACAAGAGGTTGTGAGGCAGTCGGATGTCAGCAGTCGCTAACCCAAATTCGGCTGCGAGCGGAGCCATTTTCACCTGGGCTCTTCCCTCCCACATTCCCGAAGCGTCGTTCGTAGTACGGCCGGGAACGGGACTCGCCACTTGTACGGACGTTCGGGCAACTTCCCGATCCCGCTTTCGAAATCTCCCGTCGCGTGGCGAGCGAACGAGGGATGCCCCGACGACAGACAGGGCGGACCGCGAGGGCGAAGGAGTCGGCTGTGCGTGTGTGCCTGCGTCGGCTAGAAGGCCGACTCGGCGGAGCGCGACAGGTGCGTGGGGTGGGAGGGGCTTCGCGCCAGCCGTTTCTTGGGCAACCTCTGGAGCTGCACCTGGAGCTTGGAGAAGGCGGGGCGGTCCTGGGGCTTGTAGGACCAGCACACCATCAGGAAGTCCTGCAACGACATGCGCGTGCGTGGAAAACGCATTCAGCGGAGAAAGGAGGCTTCGTTTCTAGGGGCGCAAGGCAGTTCTCTGCAGCACTTGCCTTCTCTTTTGCCCACGCGGACAATGAGTGCGGTTGAGGTTTTTAAGAGAAATTCGAGGTCAAAGGCAAACATTTCCACGGTCCCGTTACCTTCCTTACCTACGAGCGCTCAAGAAACAACGGCAGATCCCAAGTAAAGTATGTACCTGCCAATATTGGCAGGCGTTTTTTTGTAATGAACGCACCCTCATTTCGTGCTACGTGAGCGTGCAAGTCTGTTTGCTCCTTTCACTCATTTGTGCACCCCCCCCGTTTTCTCCTGACGCCCTCACAAACTCTATAGAATTTAAATGGCAGCACTACTTGTAGAGTTATATAACTTGTCACTCAATCCAAATAAAATTTACATAGCTTATCTGCCATTACAATCTGACTACCGTAATATCCCGAGTCACCGCCCATCCTTGAGTCATCGCCCACCCCACTTTTAAGGCGAATATTGATTTTCAAAAACCACCAAGTGATCGCCCGCACCGAATACCCCAAGCGGACTCCGTGATCCGTGAACATTCATCCTATCCAAATGATACGGCCGCGAACCTTATGGTTGAAGGACATCCGTGACAAAGTAAAACGAAGGAAGGAAAGATTCTTTACTTTGTTTACGGATTTCAATCCCAGATTTATGCAACCCCGAAGTCGAAGTACATGCGTGCGAGGAAAATGATGGAGATAACAAAATGAAAATTTGTTTTGCTTACGAAAAAGTTCGTTCGGACGAAAAAAAAAGTTTAAAAGATAACACGAGCAGTAACCCATTAGAGATTGCGAGGTCAGCGAACGTCCCATATCCTGGAATGTAACTGTGGAGTGAAAGGTCAAAGTCTGCCTCCCATTCCTTCTCCAAGAACGTGGCGACAATGGTTCGTAGGGCTGTGCAATGTTTAAGATAATACTGAGTTTTAGAATAACGTATGCTATTTTAGTGCACGCTAGTGTTAAATTTAGCATTTGAGTTAGCGCACGCTATGCAAGAGAGTTTGAGAATAGCGTTTCTCCGCCACAATGCAAAAGACCAAGCATCTCGTGCTTGCAATGTCACCAAGATACAGCCACAATTTTTTACTTCAGACACGAAATGCTGCAACATGAGAAAAAACAAGGTTTTTGGTTCAGAGTAACTTTTAAGATTTGTTTAAACATGAGAATGCGAAGCGAACAGTCGACCGGTTGTGTCCGCTTGCATCGCATCGGCAAGAGAGGTCTCGTGTACTGACCTTCGCACACCGTAGTACCTCCACCGAGAAATATTCGCGCGTCGCAATCATCAAGTTGCCGGTAGTCACTGGCCACCTTACTGGGTTTTCAAAAGTGCAATGTCGTCCTGTATCGAAAATCGCAGTCGCAAGGATGCCGCCGACCGTTGCGCTTACGCCGCCGCCAAAGCTAACGTTGGCCAAAGCAGCCGCAGCCATCGTCCTGGGAGTCGCCATTTTTTAACTGTGCTCATCTTGGCTTTAGACAACTTCTCATCACAAAACTTCCTTGGAGGAGCACAAAGACTCCTTGCATACACACACAATTTCCGAAAAATAGCATACGCTAAAGTAGCGCATGCAAAGCTCAAAACGTAGTTAGCGCTCGACGCATGCGCCGTGGCGACGACGCCGTTCTTTGTGTACGCAAAGCTCTAGCGCGCGTTATTGTAGAACTCTATGCCAACGGCTAAATGAAGATTTGATGGAACGCTGCACACAGACGTCTGTAGAGCGTCCCATTTCGAGCTCGGTGTCCACGTCACGCAGCAACGCCGCCTCAACCCGCGTTCATAGCACGCCGCTCACGGTCGCAAGCATGTATGCACCAAACAAGAGAGTTGTGCAAGTGACTCCTTGCGACTGGCAAGGCGCCCGACTTGGCCCGACGGCAAAGTATTTGACAACGCGATAGCTGGCTTTCCCGCTTTCCCAGCATCCCTCTTCGTCACTCCCCCCCCCTTTCGTCCGCTCGCTCGCTCACCTCGTTGTGCCTGGTTATTTTTCTATTTTCTTGTAGACTTTTTTTTTCTTTAGCGAAGAGAACATAGCGGTGTTGAAAACATGTTTTTGCAGAACAAACATTCTCACTCTATGCCTATTGGCAGTGTTCATCGTGCGTATGCAAGCGACGGACTTTGCGATTGTAAAACATCCTTTTGTGAGCATTTCTCGCATAAAACAATGAGACTAATTCGAGTTTTGAATTTAATGTATCTCTTGCGCTAGATAGGTACAGAAAAATGGGCGTTTATTTAGCTTTTTCTAAACTTTTTGTGCTTATTGACCGAGACATGGCCCACCTCATTTTTTTTTATGAATTTTAGGCGGCAGGGGGGGGGGGGGGGGGGGGCGACGACTCGGGATATTACGGATTACGGTACAATACATACTTGGTATTGAAGTAACCTAATTAGTTTTGTTAATATTGAAAATTTAATTTGCAAAGATTATGGGATGAAGACAAATTAAAATACTGAAATCCAGAAATAAACATATATCAGTAAACTAAAAGTCTGTGGACTCCAACAAGGCATAAATGAAATCTCTAGGCTGATTTATAGGCTTTCTATGACACTTCTGAGTTTTCCAGTTTCGAAACGATTTATCGCAGG
Organism: Ixodes persulcatus; assembly: GCA_013358835.2. Lineage (NCBI taxonomy): Eukaryota > Metazoa > Arthropoda > Arachnida > Ixodida > Ixodidae > Ixodes > Ixodes persulcatus. The sequence goes on from JABSTQ010009556.1 coordinate 120,624, forward strand.
GTACTTACAAAACAGCTAAAAAAGCCTGATACCATATTTAATATCTTTATACCCCTTATTGCATATGTCACACCATAGCCTCCTATATACTGACAAAGCCAGGCAGATCGCCACAAGAAGCGGCCGCCGAAATGGAAAAGGTGGAGCGGCAGGCAACGGATGAGAGGAGAGCCACGTGACTGGCGCCCCGCTGCAGTGAGACGCCGAAACACACTTCTCCCGAGCGAACAAGCGTGTTTCGGGTCCTCGCCACTGCAAAAGCTGTGCGCTGACGTCCAGGTTCCCCGAGAAATGGCCCTTTGATGCTCTGTGCCACCAGATCCTCGCACTTCAAATCAGCGACCGGCAGTCTATGGCTCCTTCGTCGAACTATCAGGCTTTGTGAGTATAGAGGAGGCTATGGTCACACACACATCTACTAGGGAAAGAAAAAAATGATGAAGATTGTATATGTGCAAGTGGAGATATGGCTTCCGTAAAATAGCAAAGTGTGTAAATACAGTCGAATCTCGTTAATTCATACTCGAGGGGGACCGAAAATGTTTTGAATAAAGCAAAGTTTGAATTACCGGGAGTATCCTCCCATAGAGACACATAGGATGGGACCTGCATGTTAGTTTGAACTATTCGCAAGCTTAAATTAAGAGAGTTTGAGTTAACGAGATTCGATTGTAGTTCACTCAGAAAAAATAGCAAAAAACATCAACAAATCCATTTGACTTTGTTGACGAGACAATATTTCAAGATAAGAGAGACTTATTTCACCAAAAATCTTTCAGGACAAGATGATAAGTGCCTGCCAGTCTTCAAGAAACACAATTTCAAAACATTTTTTTTTCCAAGTTTTTTGCCTCAAAAAGCAGTGCCTTACCTCAAAGTAAATCAAAGTTGTTTTACTGAAATTTTAGGATACTAGTTCAAAGGGTTCGAAAGCATGGGCTCAAGAAAGGCCTAAGCTGCTCACTTTGGCCAAAGTTATCAACTAAACCTTTACAGGATGCCATCTCGGTTCCGAGGGGCGGGGGCGGATTTATGGGGGGGTGCGGTAGAGCACTGCACTGACCGAAATTTCTAGGCCCGGCCCGACCCGGCCCGGTAGAGAAACGGCCCGGGCCCGGCCCAAGCCCGACTATTTTTTTAATTTCTAGGCCCGGCCCGACCCGGCCCGGTAGAGACACGGCCCGGGCCCGGCCCGAGCCCGATGAAACTTTAATATATGAACCCGAGCCTGGCCCGAGCTGGAAAACTGGGACCAAGATTGTTTTACACCATAAATATGCCGACTTAGAAGATGTATTTAAGAGTATATGAGCGAAATATGCACGTCATTTGCGACAGTTTTTTAACTCATGTCATACCGAGAATTCTTGAGACAAAAGAACAAATTTTTTATTTGTGAATTTTATGAACAGATATTGCACTTTGCGTTGTACCATTCAATTCGTTACAAAGATAACTTTCCTTCCTACAGGGTTTTGTGGAGAAACAATAAATTGTCCATTCACTCTTCAGGCAGGTCCGCCTTGCTTGAATGACGTAACCCGCCGCGCTAAGGTTCCTTTCGCTGCTAGCACTCAGGGTTGCACAGGATGCGTTTGGATAGAAGTTACAGTTTCGGAAATTCCTTCTCGTGCGCTCTCCAGGAGTCACAAAGCTCAAACACTCGTGAGCACAAGTAGTCCTTCTTGCCGTGCAGATACTCCTCCAATTCGTCGGTGGCTACCTTGTCATCCTCCGCGTCACACCAGTCTTTAAACAAACCCAGGCACCTTCTTTCTGAGGCGGGATCTTGAACGTCATCGTCAGTCTTATCTTCATCTTGGGTCATTGCATCAGTGACACGGGAAAGTCGCTCTCTGACGTGCGCGTAGACTTTAAGGCGCTCGGCCTCAGACAAGATGCGGAGTTGGCGGAACTGAGGGCAGAGAAATGTGGCGGTCTTGTGGAGGAGAGAATTATTCAACTTCATGTCCAGGAAATGACGAGCACGGGCCTTGATCTTCTCGATTTCCACTGCCTACCGGAGCATGTTCAAGATGGTTCTTCAACGCGGAAGCGTAAAACACAACCAGAGGAAGCGTTGGGCGTTTTTCCTCCTCGAGCGCGTCGCTAGCATCTTTGAAGAGTTGCACGAACTCGATTAACTCGTTGAGTGTTGTCTTGTTCACGCTCTTCATCACTGGATTGTTCCTTGACCCCAGTAGAGCTTCCATCTCCTCGAACTGAGAGCCGACGGATTTTAGCCTGGATACCTTTCGCGCATGCGGTTGTCACTTTCTCCTTTACTTACGCGAGCACGGAAGGTTTAGGGCATTGAGGTGATAAAAAAGAAGAAATACCAGGGCTGTTCAATGAAACCTTGCACTTGTGACGACTTAGATGAGACATTCCGGTCCTTGAACGAACGACACTGAACATGTCCTTTGGGCACCGACGTTCTGGAGTCCAGGGCTGTGAGAAATGTTTCCCATGCAGAGCTCTTAAAGTTTGTCTTCTCAGCAAGTTTGTTGAGCGCAGGTGATGCCAAGCTCGCCGATTGTTGATATTGGCGCACCATCTTTCATTGCTGCCACCGGAACAGAAAGTGGCAGTATAAAAAATAAATGATAATACAAGAAAAGTTTCTCTGGAAAGATGGACTCGTCAAGCGTCTATTTCTTATTGGACGGTTTGTAACACGGACAGGACAACAGTCGATTCTATTGGTCATTTCGAACACGGAAAATACAATCATGTACCCTGCGACCGGAGTGCCCTCGTTTTCTAGCCCGCACTCTCCCGCTATGCTGGTGGAGTCCATTCGTTGTCTTTTATCCCCTTGAAAGCTTTCTAACTGCAAGGCGCCTTTTTGTTATTGTGAACGGCGCTGTAGTGACTTTGCACTTCGCCTTTTTTAGTTTTCAATGAACCTAAGATATGAATGAGCAAGCTTTCTGTACTGAACAATTTAGAATTTACGGCAGACGTCTGCCCAGGCACGGCCCGGGCCGTCCCGGGACGTCCCGGGCCGTCCCTGGCCGGCGCGGCCCGAAAACTTTTTTGTTCAAGCCCGAGCCCGGCCCGGGCCCGAGAAAATACGTGCTACCCGGCCCGAGCCCGGCCCGCGGGCCGGGCCGGGCTCGGGCTTTCGGGCTGGCCCGGGCCTGTGCAGTGCTCTAGGGTGCGGTGGGCAATTGGCCGGGAGGTCTGCAGAAAGGTTTGATGTCGTGGATGAATGTGACGTCATAGGCAATGTATTGCCCGGATCTATTTTATTGAACTCATTTTTGCCATTTCACAAAAAACTAAACCTTTCTTCATACAAAAAAAATGTTGTGTGTCCTCTTTTTTATAAAAAAAAAGACGCCCTTGAGGAACTTATTAAAGGGCGGAAGGGGGCAACAACTCCCTGCCCCCTTTTTATATCCACCCCTTATGGGGCGAAGGCAAGATGCACCGCCTCAGATAACGAGCCAGCGATGGGATGGAATCTCCCGGAGTGCAAGAGTCACCTTGATGTCCTGGGACGCCTGTATGTTTGCCAGGGACTGCTTGATGCCCCTGGCCACCTGCCAGATGATGGACTCGGATGGCTGGCCCCTGAAGGGCCATTCCCCACAAAGCAGCTCGTACCACACCGTGCTGCAGGGAAGAGGCAACACCCAATTTCCTTCCTTATTGAGCCTTCTCGACACAGGAGCTGCCTCCTGATACGATTATCACATTCCCTGTTCTTCATCTAAAACTTCAATGAATCCGCATGTCCTGTTCCCTTCTACCGTATTTAGACGAATGTAGGTCGACCCACTTTTTCAATTTTTGAAAATTTGAAGTGGAGGGGTAGACTTATAATCAAACCAAAGCATTCCACTACCGACAAAAACAAAACAATCGCGATTTAAAGAACACCTCAGCTTGTTACGAGTTCAGCCGGCTGTACTTGTAGCGTTGCGCTATTCTGTGCGCTCATTTTACAATTTTTTTTTTTTATTTGCGCAAACGAGCATTATTGATAGCGATTCGCAAATTAACCCGAATGTTCGGCGGTGAACAGAGCACGGCGCGCCCGACTCCCAGGGGTGGCGGCACTGCTTGTAACAGCCACTCCTCACGGCTCACCTCTTCGCGACTTCTTTTCGCCTGATTCACGGTCGCGTGTCGTTTGATTGAGTGTCAAGATTAGGCTGGAGAGCTAACCAAGTTTTTTTGTATTGACATGCGTGATCCGGGCAGTTTAGGTTTACGGTGCTCATTTATGGCCATTCTTCACCCAGAAGCAACCAACAACTGCGCTGTTTGGACGCAAGTTCGACCTGTCGGAGCGACTGATGCTCCAGTGGAGCGGCAAACAAAGAGGCTTCTGCAGGCCAAAGTCTGGATAGGTGAGGATGCCTTCCGGAGTTGGAGGTCCGGCTTGCAACGTATGCCACAAAAGTGCGTCCCCCCCCCCACCCCACATTGGACATCACATTGGGGTCGACTTACAATCGTATAAATACAGTACTTTGTACCTCTCTCTCATCTGCCATTCTTTTTCTTCATCAGCCTTAACACACGCTTTACAGCAGCTGTGCATGAGTGCCGCCATAACCGACCTTCAGTTTCTTCTTCCTCTTATTTTGATGACTTCACTTCATCATTACCACAGCAGGACAGGATATTGACATTTTAGATTCCACTGTGTTTTTCTCCCCAGCATGGGCCTTTGTGGTTGCTTGTCAAAGCCCGCTTTAGTGGCTTTTTATCTCGGTTAGACAAGGGAAGGTCAGGAATGGCGGCTGCATTTCTAGTGCATGTGTAAAGCCTCTAAACTAGATATGGTCGGGAACAGTCCGAAGAAACCCAACACGACACATTCCGAAGCTGCAACGTAGCAGCAGCCTGCCGCGGGGGGGGTGGGGGTATCGTGTCCTATCCGTATTATTACAGTCGACTCATCATTAATTCAAACTCGCGGGGGCCGAAAATTTGTTTGAATAAAGCAAAGTTTGAATTATTCAAGAGTTTCTTCCCCTAGAGACGCATAGGCTGGGACCTGCACGTTAGTTTGAATTATCCGAAAGTTTGAATTAAGAGATTTTGAATTAACGAGAGTCGACTGTAGTATGTGTTGCATTCCAGGAGGGGCTGCAGCCTCATATGCCTGCCCCCTGGCTCCGTCCCTGCAGACCGAGTGCACAAGCGACGCGAGTCATCCTACGAGCCTCGATGCTTGACCCCGCCGGCGGCATTCGGATTGCTCCCTTAAAAAGCAGAGCGCCTCACCCGAATGCATAGATGTCCGATGTGGTGGTGAAGGGCAGGTCATCCGCATCATACTGCTTGCCTGCACGCAGGCTCCTCACCACTTCGGGTGCCAGGTAGCAGAGCCAGCCCTGAGGGATCGTCAGCCAGTCGCCTTTCCTGGGGAGGAATAAAGGCAACACCTGCCTCATTGGTACGAAACAAAGAAAAGTATTGGACAGACTGACAAATGAATACGTTAACTTAGACTGACAAACGAATACATTAACTTTGTTCCTAACATTAAACACTGAGCTGCGCCTCTTAATTGCCGCCGCAATGTGCGTCTGCTTAGGAGAAAGCGTGTACAGTAAAACCTCGTTAATTCGGATCTCATGGGACCGGCAAAAATGTCCGAATTATCCGAAAGTCGAAATATCGAAAGGACAAAGAAAATTGCGCGAAAACGTTTCCCTGTGACATACCTTTATTCTGAGAAGAAATCTGTTATTACCGCCTGCTTTCTGGACGACACTTGAGCGGAGACGGCAACTTTCGTTAGCGCGGTCGAGTGCTCCACCGCACTCGCACTGTCGGAGCTACGCATCCAGTGCGCTCACGATTTAGCACAGCAAAGCCTCTTCTAGTTTCGGGTGCACCAACTTCCACGGCCGCTTTCTTTTCGCGTTGAACTTCTCGCTCTCGAAAGCCCGTAGGATATCGGCCTCAATTTTCACGTACGTGGCCAAACTGCTTCTCTTAACGTCGTAACTTTCAATCACTTGTCGAGAGACGCCGTCCTTCAAGGTCCTTAGTATTTCCACTTTCGTCGCTCAATTCTTAGCCTCGTACAGCTGCAACGGAAAACGAGTAGCGCAACTGACCAATAATCGGAGCGGCAAAATCGCGACACCCGGCACTATTTTTCCCGAGCGCGCGGACAGCGAGAGTGCCAGTCACGTTGCATTTTACAACGTGGGGGTGGCCGGTTAAAATAGCGGGCTTTAGGATCCCCGCGTTGAGGCATGAAACGTGACTGTCACTCTCGCTATCGGCGCGCTCGGGAACAATAGCTCCGCGTGTCGCGATTTCGCCATTCCGATCGTCAGTCACCTGTGCTACCATTTTTCCGTTGCAGCTATGCTTCTGCCGCTTCCATGCCAGGAGAGTAGTGGGTAGCGCGCTGAAGCACGGCAATCCAAAGCAAAACTGGTGCGAAACACGGAGAACCGGAAGAGCGGAGAACCATGGGAAAACCAGGAAAACCGGAAAATCCACGTGTGCGCCTCGGATGGATAGCGGTCATACCCTTTGGAACGGGTGTTAGCTAGCGCCACCTGCCGAATTCGTCCGAATTAACCATAGCGCGCCGGGTTCCCTCCGAATTAATGAGCGTTTGCTGCCATTGACTAATACATACGTTTGACGGGACCGGTTCGGCAGTTCAAATTATCCGAATTTCCGAATTTGCGGGGGTTGAATTAACGAGGTTTTACTTAGTAGTTATCTGTAAATCTTATATAAATGTGCACTGTGGGTTGTTTCAAACTACTACAGCACGTATGCAGTGTACACATAAAACATCTCCAGAGAAGATACACACACTACTCTCTGTTCACTTGCCGTTAAGAGTACAAAAGAGGAATTTTTGCCTTCATTTTTTTATGGTGCTAACTTGATCTGCACAATCCGAGAATTCTAAAAAAATCTAAAATATCATGCGCATTTGCGTCCCACTCTTGCATAAAAAATACCATGAAAGATAGAGTGTCGAGTGCAGGGAAAGCTCAGGATGAAAGGATCGGCGCACAACACAAATGGGCGCTACACGTCAACAAGATAAAATATGAAATGAGTGTGCGAGTACAATTACGTAAAAACCAACAAGCGCTGTTCCGTTCTGCCTGCGAGACTACATATCCCAACCAGTGGCCCATGTCAATTAAGTTGATCTGGAAAGCTGAATTCATGTTCTAGCTTTATATGCACCTCCATTATAATCTGTTGCAACCCAAGATCTGCAGGAAAAGCTTCGCCTCGAGCATTTTTTCGCGCTCTGGCTGCACTTGCGCCGAAGTGTTATGGAAGGTAGCAAACTCTCATTGGCAGAGGAGCTTCTAATGCAAATTTAATGTCGCAACAAACCGTAGAACAAGAATATACTACAATCACTGAAGTAAAAAGTGGGGGCTTCAAACTTGCGTAGGGACCTTGCAGACCCGAAGGACAGTGACGCACAGAAAGGCGAGTTAGATGTGCTCCGGCAAACTCACCGGTTCCCGTGGCAGAGCTTAGTCACGGAGAAGAGGCCGAAGTCGGTGATGACCACCTTCCCGTTCTCGTAGAAGATGTTCTTGGTCTTGAGGTCCTTGTGTACAATGCCGCGGGCGTGCAGATAGCCCATTCCCTGGAACGTGACCGCAACCACGCTCCAGACGCCCGCTCCCACTCTGACCAACTAAGGACGAGAGGATGGAAGGATGCTGGCCTGTTCACTCACCTGGCAGATCTGCAAGGCTATGCCGCTAATCCTGTTGAGGTTGAACTTGTCCTTTCGTAGATGTATGTGTCTATACAGTGTCATGCCTTTACACAAACTGTGAGGAAAGAAAAATGAAAAAGACTGCAGGTTAGGTACATTTAAGAATTTCTAACTCCTGTCGTGACCTCGTGTATAATGTCCTCCAAAAAGGACCTTTAAGGGTAAATGAATGAATATCGTAACAAGTTCAAATAAAAAATGGGGGTTTTACGTGCCAAACCAACGAAGGGCAACTAGCATGCGGCAGTGGAGGCATGCCAGGTGAGGAGGCTTGAATGTCATAACAGATGTGCTACCCAAAATTGTATGAAGCGGTGTGTATGATCTTTTCTTTGTGTCTATGTTTACTTTAGTTCAGCTGGCCTGATGATCTACGAAGGTGTGACGGCTGCATGTGTAAACTATAAGAAACTAACGAAGCAGGTCAGAGGCACAGATTTAGGATAGGGTCTCGAAGGAGCTGCTGCCCGTATATTTATGAGGGCATATCAGTTAAAAGCAGGAACTATGCAGACGACGTGTCCGATGAGGCTATTATAAGTCACGTACGGAAGACTGTAGGAGCATGGCTTAGCAGCAACATGCTGTCAATTCAATAAACGAAGCAATAAGAAACACAGATCATCCCGCAGTTGGTAACACCCGGCGCTTTGCACATAGCCTCACACTTTCAAAAACATAACTGCAAAAACCGTGCAGGCGCACCTCGTGATGATTGCAAGCTTCGGTGGCTTCATGCAGGCACCCATAAAGAGGACCAAGTTTTCGTGCCTCGTCTTGCGGAAGGTTGCCACCTTGAAGAGAAAGAATCGGCAAGTCACGAAAACCTGCCCACGATTAAGCGGAGAGACGGGAGCCCACTGCGCCAAAAAGGGGCTTACTTCTTGCTTGAAGGTCTCCAGGGTTTTCCTGTCGTCTATGTGATCCATGTTGAGCATTTTCACCGCAACACTCCCGTGCCAGTTTCCCCTGCGGCAGACGAGAGCCAGTGCGTTCGTGAGATATGCTCTCACCTTTCCCTGAACACACGGAGGTTATATTTGTACGCAAAAATTTATGCTTCTGTCTTACTTGTACACGCTCCCAAAGCGTCCCTCTCCCAGCTTCTCTTCGATTTGGACGTCGTCAAAGGGTATGTCCCACTCTCGTAAAGAAAGCTGAAAAGAAATTGCTTCGTCAATTGTGCCAAGTTCAGAAACATTGCGGCCAAATTCGGTTTCATAACCCATCCTTTGAGGATACCTATTTGAATTCCTTACACTCTGCGGTCCAGGGGGCACGGACAACGTGACAAGAATAACAACTTTGTAGCAGCCAACACTAATGGAGTACACGGCTCAGAAATCCTGCGCAAATATGTGGCCCGAGAAAATGATTTCCCTGCAAGAGGGTTCATGCAAACTAGGTATTTTGAAGGCGTACGACACTTGCAAGATTACAAATGGTTAAAGCAGTAAAAACTGCCTTGCGTTAGTTTCCACTATTTTAACTTTACCTTGCTGGAGTCCAACAGTAATTTCTGGAATTACACTTTACAAGCTGACGTTTTCCATTTTTTTTTTACTTCAGCTGAAGTCAAAAAGTGAACAGGTCAGCATCCTTTTGATTAAAACTCGTGACATTTATGACACTTCACAAGCTGTCATAAATGTAAGCAATTGCAGCACTGCCATGCAACTCCGTAATTCATAGCAACCTGTTCCGAGACTTCAACAATTTAAGTCAACAATGATTACACAATACAAAAAAAAAAAAGCTACTTTTTTTCTTGATTTCTAGATGAACATTTCAAGATCACAAAAAACACATCATTACATGGTGCAGCCTTTGTAATACGCAAAGATATTGCTTGAAGTGACCCCATTACAAGTCACCAAAATGACCGAAATGCATGTTTCTAAAAAAAATTTTAAATGTTTGTAAATCCTACGCAGAAACTCGGGGCACGCAGAGTGCATGGTAGGAAGATGCGTATACATTTCTATGTATAGTTAATTATGATCGTTGCTTATAAATCATACTTAATTAGTGGGATTTTCGCAACCGTGAGGAGATTTATTGTGACGCATGCTCTTTCAGAATGTGACGGCCAGCTCATGGAAGCGGCCCCCGTGCTAAGACGTGGCGGATACATACGCTGTTCTGTCGTGGCCACGCCCTGTCCGTCGGGTCCATGTCCGACACCTGACTGTCTTGAGAATCAACCCTCGTGGAAGCCAGAGTTTTCTCCGAGTCGGTCTGGAACAGCGTGCAGATGCTCAAATTTTACTCCACGAGCGTCGGAAGGCCTCCCTCCTTTCCCCCCCCCCCAAAAAAAAAACCAGCAGGCACGGGAACGACGAGTGCGCTGAAGAGGATCTTTCCACACAACCGTCTTTGCGGCAAGCGTTAACCCATCGCTCGACTCCTCTGTGGCCGACTATTCGAACGCTTCTGCTTTGACTACGGCTGATGGCGTAGAGCAACTGTTTTTGTTGTTAAAATCTAAGAAACATGCTGTTACTGTTATCCAAGTGCCTTGTGCTTAACCGCGCGTCCGCAGACCATATCGTGCTAGGCGACGACGAACCCATCCCGCAGTAAGGCGCCACAATGCGGCATGGGGAGTTCCAGGGCCTACCCTAATATCGCAGAAGAAAACCCGCACCCAAAGTTTGGCACGACCTGCGAATATTTTTTTAAAAACACCGAAAGGTGGTCTTCTTTTAGTACGACAATGATGTCGGCTGAAATGGGGCCAGTAGGCTACGACGGGAAACGAGCGAATGTCGCTGACCGGGGAGAATGGTCATCTACGCTTCGTCGCCCCCCAGTGCAATAACAGGTTTCACAAATCACAGACAACAAAACTGGCATTTTTTAAAAATTTTTCTCGGTCGCACGTTGAACGCTGGCCCATATTCTTCGTTTTCGCCCGATTTTTTTCTAGATCCGAAGTGGGCCGTTTCTCGGGACATTATAGTAGCTTAGAAGCCCACAACAGTCTACCAACAATGTAACCCCGTCTTCCCGAAGCCCCTCTTGTTTACAGCGTGCAGACGGCTCATCGCCGATGGTACCTACGGAAGGAAACGAGCAAGCGAGGGGACTCGAGACGGCAAAACTCGTGCTCCGGTTCGTCCGCTTCCCGACACTACACTTACACTTATGCTGCCGGATCCCGAGGTCCCCGAAACGGTCCTGTCGCTGTCCGTGGACTTGAGGGACTCCACCACCTCACTGCGGGCAAGCGACGAGGTCGGAGCTGGAAGCTCTTTCTCCGTGACCGAAATGTCTGCGAGAGGGGAAAGAAGCACACCTCTCTAGACACCTAGACGGCAGCCCGGGGAGGTGCCAGTGGGCATCACGCTAACCGGGGCTACGCTCCGTTTCGCTTTGCGGCGGAGGACCTCAAGAGCCGCCCAAGCCGATCCAATGCTGCGCGAGGGTCGCGCCACCTACGGGAGGGGCGTGGCAAGGCATGGGACGTGCACAAGCGTGATACGTTCGCTGCGCTCGATTGGCCGGGATGGTTCATAGTATCTGTGACGGCCTACTGAGGGCGAGACGGAGCGTGGGCACCTTTGTACACATTATGACCACTTACAAAGAGGCGGATGTCATGGCGACCGAGCTCCACACAACACGCTGTAATGGAAGGCGAGGAGTGACAACGCAGTTGGTCACATTGAAACTATGGTGTCCTGGGACGAGTCTCTGACCGGTGCGTTCACCGCATCCTAGAAAGTGGTCCCTCTATTTCTGCCCGACGACGGTCACCGGCCGCGACCTTGGCGGCGTCACAGCAGCTGTCGCGGACGTGGCAGACGCCCGTTCTGCTGTGGGTCACTCCAGCTCGACGGCGACATCCGACAGCAAGACGACGCTCCGGCTTGTGCGACGTCGTTCGTTGCCACTTTGGGACTACTTTGGATGCGCGGACGCGACAGACCGCCAAACATGCCAGCCGACGACGGGTTCCAAGCGGCGTAATTAAAAGGAAAGTGCGAACCCACCTCTGCGACAGCCGGCATGCGCAAACAGACGGAGTGCACGCAGCGACCGCTCACCCGGAAAGTGGAACTGCTGGATGCGCGATGCTGACGAGGGGGTGTTCTGGCGGGAGCCCGGTGGGGCCAGCACGAAGGCGGGCGAGGAAGGCGTGGACGAGTTGCAGGAGGACGTGTTGGACGAGGAGTCCGCCCCGTGGTGGAACGGAGGGATGCTGATGAGCGCCGGGTGGTGCCGCAGGGACTTGTCGCCCCGGCCGCCCTCCGACCGCGGCACCACGTGCAGCGGGCTGCCAAAGTGCTGGCTGTGGTTGGGCGACTGGATCCCTGAGGCGTGCGGTTCACGTAATAAGTCTGGAGGTCCGCCACACTAGCGCGCATTTCGGCTGCCTCCAAATGACAGGTTCTCTATGTTTCTGACAGCGCGATTCGGGCGCAAAAAAATTTGTATAAATAAACCGACGAACCGAGTCCGATGAAACTTTTCGGAAAACTGTCTTTAGGTGGCGCATTTATCGTACTCAAATTTCGTGAGTGTGAGTTTTGGGAAGAATATTTAAGCCTAAAAAAATTCCGTATTGGCCTATGCACAAGCAGAAAAGCGGTGAAAACCGTTTGGTTGTTGTCGCTGCTCCTCACAGTTGGCACACCATAAAGCAAAAACGTGAAAGATTTTTTAAAACAAATGCCCGAGAGCAGTCCCAGCAGATCAGAGCGTGCGTGGCACCATTTTTTGTAGCGGCGTCAACCAGATGGTTTTTACCATTTTCCTTCCTATGCATAGGAAAAAAGGGAATTTTTTGTGCTAAAGCTTTTTTCCCTAAACCCACACTCGTGAAATTTGAGCATAATAAAAGCACCGCAATGAGACATCTCCGTAAAAAAAGTGTAATCGCACTCCGTTCATTGGTTCATTTATATAAAATATTTTTACGCCCGACACAATGCTCGGAAAGCCTTGCAGAAAGGCCAGTTGTCTTGGGAGTTCCAAATTGGGGGGTTCCGCCGGTATCCTTTGCAAGTTCGGCACCCGGGCTTGCTAGATTTATTTTAAGAGAGGGCGTAAGTGTTTGGTGTTGCATGAAAACACTGAAGTGGACGAGCAACTGCACAACTTCGGCGTGCCGCAGCAAGACTAACACACCCAACACGTGGGCTCTCAGACCTGGTTCGTAAGAACTCGGTGATTGCCCAGAGTACCCTCACGGGTTCTCAAATTTCCTTCACTGTCCTCACACAAGAGTCAAGTGTCTTCCCAGTTTAAGCCCACTTCCAGTCAATTTGGGTTCTATGCCGAACACTCTAAGCCCAATGTTCCCAGCGGCATCTGCTTTGTTGTTTACAAGGGCCACTGGATTCTGCGCTGTTTTATTCCATTAGTGGCGAGGCCGGGAGGGGACTCTTGGCTGCCATTCGAGGCAGCTGGAGGTTCCTCGAGATGAAAAAATTTACCAACTACTGGCCTAATATATTGTCTGCTTTGTTTTCCTGCCCTCTTTCTCGTTCCGTCTCCTTGCGCCACCGATGTCGGCCCTTAGGATTTGCCGTCACGCCGTTGCGGTGACATCACGCCGCTGCGGTGGCGCTGCTATTGGTGGGGCGCATGTGCAGACGCTCCACTCCACGTGAATCTGGTTCCTGCGCACGCGCAGTGCCGACACCTCGTGTGGAAACTGCGTGTTCTTCCCACACCTCGCGAGGGCTTGTTTGGAAACAGCGCGTTGGTCTATGAAACTATGCCCGTGGAAGACTGGTTTCTACAAGTATTAGAAATGCACAGGACATACGTTTAGGCGCGTACGCAAATGTTAGTCTTCTAGCAACTGACGGCTGTGCTTGAGACGACTCCCGCTGTCATTTTGTTTTAGGCGTCCTCGCGCTTTCCCGCGGCCTCCGTGTCTCCCGCGGCTGTTGAATACCGCCAAGGACGTCTCATTGGGAACGCACCTCCTTTCTGAATGTGCTCTGCAAACACGTCCACCAGCTCGTTGGGCAGCCCACACGACGGCGGCACTTTGTCCATGCAGTCCCGGTGACACCGGAACCTGAGAGGAAATGGGAATGCGCAATCAACAGCCGGCTTGTGCAATAGGTGGACTAAAATGGACGACCACAAAAACTGTGTCAGCTTCCCCGGAAGTCAGCCCCAGTAAGGGGTTACACGACAACTAGAATGCGAGCGCAAGCACAAGCAGACACTCACTTGCACTCCTTGCACTTGTAGCCGAAGAACATTGCCTTGTCACACTGCTGGCACGTCGTGACTTTGACGCTGGAGGTAAATCTGCAGACGGGACGACAGGACGGAGTCTTTAGGTGTCTCTCGAGTTCTCATTGTGTAATGCAAACATTTTTTTTTTTAAAAAAAAAGCTCCTAAGAACTCGCGAGAAATTTGTGAAAATATGTTAATCTTGGAGCAGAGAGAGAAGCATAGCTATCCTTGGCCAGTATCATTAAATCTATGTTTTGGCCTTCAGAGTACACGAAACCGAATTGTATGCAGGGTGCTCAACTAACAAAAAATGAGCAAAAAAAATAAATAAAAAGGAAGCACAAACATGCCAACTGGCAACTGAAACAGCTGGACACAAATGCCATTCCTACGATTCTTTACTGAAGGAGAATGCACTCTGGGTGTCAGCAGTTTGCCTACCGATGACACGGTAAATGCTTCGATGACATCTGAAGCGTGTTGTGGTAAGCCTCACAGATGTGCATAACTGCGCAGCATTCCCAGAAGACCCTGGTTGAACTGCTTGGAAACCCCACTGGCCTTTGACGTAAGCTGGCTTGAATCTGTCCTTCTGACAATCACCAACTTCTTAAAACTACTACAAAGGGATCTGGGATGCGACGGTACCATACCTGTGGTGAATGGCATGAGCCATTCCATGCATTCTCGGTGATCTAGGAACGACGGCTGAAAAAGAGAGTGATAGGACCAAACTCAGTAAGGTTCAGTCACCTCCTTCACCTAGCGTGAAAAACAATGAGGTTGTCAATTCATGTGGCGCCATTCCTGTATCAGCGAAACGTCACAGAGATCAGGGTGCCTGAGGAATATCCTCGGATGTTCCTCAAATAATAAGGAACATCTGAGGATGCCCAATGACAAACCTTCCGCTGGCATTTGCTAGGTGAATGTGCCAAAGAAATCGAGATGAAGCAGTCTTCCAGGTTCTGACTCTCAACAGTCCAAGAATTGCAGTCCAAGCTCGTTATAACAGACCTTGATTTTGACCAAGATTTTGGTCTGTTGTAAAAGGAGTATGTAGTATGCAGATATAAAATTAAGCCAAAGGTTATGTAGAGGAAAGCCAACCGAACTTCACGAATTGGTATGTTATATCCAAATGTCTGTTGTAACCAGGTCTGTTATAGTGAGCTTAGACTGTAATAACTTGACTTTTAGAAACTTGACTTTTCTTTTGAATTTTGTAGTACAATGTGGAACTTGCCCCGTGAGAAACATACTCGTCATATTATAAGACTGCTGTGACAACTTTGATCTCGAAACAGCAAAGAACCAACACTTTAACACAGAGATGACACCTGGAAAGGTGCTTTGGTCGCAAAAACGCTACAAAAAGTACAAAGTCCAAAAAAACAAATTTTTCCAACCACATTTCAGTGATAGAGCTGAAAGGTAGATGAGTTACAAGGGCAACCTCGAAGTATTCACAGATCAATGTTTTTTGAAGCCCACACTTTTTCAAAACAGGTCTAGCGAAGCCATGCCACTAAGCCAGCAAGAAAGACTAGCATCATGCTGCAGTCTTGCAACCCGACAACGAGACCAAACTACATGGAAACATTACTGAACCGTTGACGAGTTATCAGAAGACTCAAGACCACCAGACTCAAAGACCGCCAGACTCAAAGAGCACCTTGAAGACATGAGGTATCACACAAAACATTTTGCGAGGCTTCTGTTTCATCTCTATTTTATATTAATTTCTTTTTTACAGTGTGCAGTGCAACCCACTTATAAGGATAACGAGAAAACACAAAAATTCCATCGTTATAACCGATTATCGTTATATCTGGACTGGAAACTGATCGTTACAAGCAGTATATCGTTATTTATGGTATGGTTATAAGTGGACTGCACTGTAGTCTCTTTTTATTGTGGTTGCAAGCAAGTGCATTCTTTGCAGATTCATTTTACACTCTCTTCTTTGTTAACATCAGTTTTTGTGATAGTTGCTTTTAAATTAATTCTTGCACTCATTTTACTGTCGACACCGCATTATAACAAAATTGGTTAAATATAATGAAATAGCGGATATAGCGAAGTGATTTCCAATTTCCGTTATAACCGGTCTCGACAGTATACTCATTTCTTTTTTAATGTTGTTTTTCTAGCAAACTTTTAATCACGCCGTTATATTTAACCTGCTTAGCTGAAATGATATATATATTGCCGCGAGCGCAGCTGACCAAGCAGGCAGCGCGCTCGTGGCCTAACGGTTATCGCGCGTGCCTTTCGCGCAGAAAGCCAGGGTTCGATTCCTGGTTGCGGGGACGCATTTTTGTGTACTCTGACGTAAATGTTCTGGTAAATTCGAGAACCGTGTTGCTTGTTCGAGGTCAGAATGTTCCACACGCAGAACCTTCTACGCCGATTCTTCCAGAACCCCACGCGTGTACATAAGGGGCTCCGCGTGGCGAGCCACGGTCAGTTTCGCCCCAGCGTTCGACTCTGCTCTTTCGCCGACTTCGACGCCCGCGACGCTCTACTGTTATCTTTTGTTTCTTTTTATTGTGGGCACAAGTTCGCCCGATTAAACGTTTAGTTTACTCAGTTATTTGCCGCCTCATCACTTGTCATTCGTGACATTTTGGTGGAGGTGCGGGGTAACGCATGTCCCTGCCGCGTACCCCTCCGAGGGCCCGCAGTGCAAGTCCGACGCCAAGTCCACGAAGAACCAACGAAGACACTACCGAGATCCGGTTCAGTCGACGCACCCAAGGCCTACACCCGGAATTCGGACTTCTGCCGCCCAGGACCAAGCAGCCAACGAGGCCGACGATGGCCAACCAGTCGCCGACCCCCGCCGCTCCCGCCGTCGTCTACCTGCCCGCCGCTCCCCGTACGCCGACTCCCTTCCACGGCGAGATCCATGAGGATGTCGAAGACTGGATCAAGCACTACGAGCGTGTGGCGCGCCACAACGGATGGACTGCGGAGCAGTGCCTCCAGAACCTCTACTTTTCGCTGGAGGGTACTGCGAGGCATTGGTTCGAGAACCACGAGGCTTCGCTTACGTCGTGGGACATCTGTGTGGCCGAGTTGCAGCGGACGTTCGCCAACCTACACCGACGGGAGAAGGCAGAAGATCTCCTCCGAATTCGAACGCAGGGCCCCGACGAAAGCGTCACAAGCTTTGTAGAAGATGTCCTCCGCCTGAGCGCCCGTGCCGACCCACGAGCCACAGACGACAAGAAGCTGCGGGTCCTCATGTGCGGGGTGAGAGACGACATCTTTGGAGGCCTTGTGCGCAACCCGCCGGACACCGTCGAAGCCTTCGTCACCGAGGCGACAAACATCGAACGTGCCCTTCAAGCTCGGGCCTCCCATTACCAGCGACTTCCCGGTGTCGCTGCCCTCTCGACTGCCAGCTGCAACAGCCCGGATCTCCGTGAGATCATCCGGGACGTTGTGCGGGAGGAAATCAGGAGGCTTCTTCCTGCTGCCGCAAGCCCGGATTCGCCCTCAATCAATGAGATTGTCCGGGAAGAAGTTCAGCAGGCGCTGCAGCCACAAGTCAGCGCCGCTCCCGAACCACCGACGCTGAGCTACGCCGCCGCTACTCGACGACCCCCGCCCCCTGCTCACCCGTACATGGCGCCACCACGACGTGAACCTCCAGCGCCGCAGTTTTTCCGACGCCAGGAAGATCGGGTGCACGCCCACCCAGAACAAGCAGCGCCACGAAAAACCGACGTGTGGAGGACGGCCGACCGACGCCCGCTGTGCTACCACTGCGGTGAAGCGGACCACATCTACCGACGATGCCCCTACCGCCAGCTGGGCCTACGAGGGTTTGCACCCAACGACCCTCGACCACGTCTCGGAGAGCGACCTCGAGACATCGAAGACTACCTCCGCCGCTCTTCATCTCCCGAGTCAACTCCCCGCCGAGGATTCCGTTCACCCTCCCCCCGACGCTCGCCATCGCCCTTCCGCCGGTCTCGCCGAGACAGCCTGTCTCCCCTGCGTCGCCGGGAAAACTAGGCGCGGCAACGCCTGGAGGTGGCGTTGCCGAAGACGACCGAAGTAAAGAACCTCCAAGAACGACGGAGCGCTCCCACTCTCCCGACGCTGCGAATCGCAACGACGCTCCTGCTTCGGTGTCCAACAACCTCAACGTTATTATCGACGGCCACGACGCATCGGCACTCGTCGACACCGGAGCAGACTACTCCGTTTTGAGTGGGAGGCTCGCTCGCCGCCTTCGCAAAGTCATGACGCCGTGGGATGGACCCCAAATACGAACCGCAGGAGGACATCTCATCACGCCCATCGGAAGGTGCACTGCTCGCGTCGAGATCCACGGCGAGACGTGTCCGGTAAAGTTCGTCGTTCTACAAGACTGCTCCAGAGATGTCATTCTTGGCATGGACTTTCTGTGCGAATACGGAGCCGTCATCGACCTGGGTGAGAACAGATTGACGCTGCGGAAGCCTGTTCCGCCTTCAGAGAAACCCAAAACAGCGTCAGCCGCCGTCCGAGTCGACACCGACCACGTGAACCTGCCGCCGCGATCAAGTGTTGTCGTACCCGTCGTGGCCGATACAGCTACCTGCGGCGAAGTTGTCCTGGAAGGCAACCTTCAATTGCTCCTGGGAAGAGGAATAGGCGTCGCAAGAGGAGTAGCTGAACTTCAGGATGGGCGCACCGTGGTGCTCGTGACGAACTTCCGACAAGAAACGCAACACCTCACGAAAGGTGCCGCTGTGGGCCACGTCGAGGAACTTCGAAACTCCGCCGATATCGCCGCGATCGCTGACGAATCATTGCCACCTCAACAAGACATTGCGCCGCCAGCGCAGCTCGACATCGACCCGAAGCTTCCAGGCCCGAAACGACGACAGCTGATTGACCTCCTCGCCGAATACAGCGACTGCTTCGCGAAGTCGTCGAAGGTGCGCCAAACCGCCGTTGCGAAGCATCGCATCGTTACCGAGGACGACGCGCTCCCTGTGCACCGATCGCCGTACCGAGTCTCCGTAAAAGAAAGGGAGGTCATTCAAGAGCAAGTGCAAGAAATGCTGAACGACGACATCATCCAGCCTTCAAGCAGTCCGTGGGCCTCTCCAGTCGTGCTTGTCAAGAAGAAGGACGGAACTCTTAGGTTCTGCGTGCACTACCGACAGCTGAACGCGGTAACCAAGAAAGACGTCTATCCACTCCCTCGCATCGATGACACGCTAGACCGGTTGCGCCACTCCCGGTACTTTTCATCGATGGATCTGAAGAGCGGTTACTGGCAGATTGAAGTCGACGAACGGGACCGAGAGAAGACCGCTTTCGTCACGCCGGATGGACTGTACGAGTTCAAGGTGATGCCCTTCGGTCTATGCACGGCGCCAGCGACTTTCCAGCGTGTCATGGACACCGTACTGGCAGGACTGAAGTGGCAGAGCTGCCTTGTCTACCTTGACGACGTCGTTGTGTTTTCAAGTGACTTCGACGAGCACTTGCGACGACTCCGAGCTGTCCTCCAAGCCATACAGACTGCACGACTCACACTTAAGCCGTCCAAGTGCCGGTTCGCCTATGACGAACTGAAGTTCCTAGGCCACGTGGTTAGTAATGACGGCGTCCGCCCAGACCCCGAGAAGACTCGCGCCGTTGCGGCATTTCCAGCGCCTTCAGACAAGAAGGCCGTGCGAAGATTCCTTGGTCTTTGTGCCTACTATCGACGCTTCGTTCGGGATTTCGCAAGAATTTCCGCACCACTCACAACACTTACGAAGGACGCCGAGAAGTTCGAATGGGCCGAGGAGCAGCAGCACGCATTCGACGAGCTTAAGCAACGGCTCCAGACTCCTCCTGTTCTTGGACACTTTGATCAAGATGCGGAAACCGAGATTCATACGGACGCAAGTAACGAAGGACTTGGCGCGGTGCTGGTTCAAGTGCAAGAAGGAACCGAGCGAGTCATCGCCTACGCAAGTCGGACACTTTCCAAAGCGGAGAGAAATTACTCCACGACTGAAAAAGAATGTCTTGCGGTCGTCTGGGCCATCACGAAGTTTCGCCCGTACTTATACGGGAGCCCTTTCCGCGTTGTCACGGACCACCACTCGCTCTGCTGGCTTGCGAACCTAAAGGACCCTTCAGGACGTCTCGCTCGATGGAGCCTCCGACTGCAGGAGTTCGACATGACTGTGGTCTACAAGTCAGGCTGCAAGCACAGCGACGCCGATTGCCTGTCCAGAGCCCCTGTCGAGACATCCCCCGGTAGCAGCGACGACGATGACGACGAGTGCTTCCTAGGCGCGGTGAACACCGACGATATGGCGCGACGTCAAAGAGATGATCCCGAGTTGCGCGCCCTAATCGAGCACCTCGAAGGACGAGGGGGTACTATCCCCCGTGTCTTCTTGAGAGCCCTGCCGACCTTCGTCCTCCGACAAGGTGTTCTTTACAAGGAGAACTTCGGAGACAGCATCTCGCCGTGGCTGCTTGTAATCCCTGCCGACCTTAGAGATGAGATCTTCCAAGCCTGTCACGACGACCCAACGGCTGGGCACCTTGGCTACAGCAGGACGCTCGCCAGGATTCGGGAAAAATACTACTGGCCAAGGCTACCGAAGACCGTTCACCTCTACACTCGATCATGCCACGAGTGTCAGCGACGAAAGAAACCGCCGACAAAGCCGTCAGGACTTCTGCATCCGATTGCTCCCCCGTCTACGCCGTTCCAGCAGATCGGAATGGATTTACTTGGCCCTTTCCCGCCGTCAACGTCGGGAAACCGCTGGATAATCGTCGCCACAGATTATCTCACACGGTACGCCGAGACGAAAGCCCTTCCATCAGGTACGGCTGTGGAAGTCGCCAAGTTTTTCATCGAGACCATTGTCCTCCGGCACGGTGCCCCCGAAGTCCTCATTACAGATCGTGGATCATCGTTCATGGCCCAGCTGACGCAAGAGATCCTCCGTCTCAGTGGCACCGGCCACCGTCGAACCACTGCGTACCATCCGCAGACAAATGGACTGACAGAACGGCTAAACAAAACTATCGCCGACATGGTCTCCATGTATGTCGACGTAGAGCACAAGACTTGGGACGAGGTGTTACCCTACGTCACGTTTGCTTACAACACGGCGGTGCAAGAGACGACAGGAGTAACCCCGTTTCAGCTGGTGCATGGCAGAAAAGTAGCGACAATGCTGGACGCGATGTTACCCCACGAACCGGCTGTCGACGGAAGTGACGACGCCCAGGTGGTTGCCCAACGGGCAGAAGAAGTCCGCCAGCTCGCCAGACACCGTATTCAAGCCCAACAACGCGTCGACGCGGGCCGCTACAACCTTCGTCGCAGGGACGTCCATTTCCAGCCCGGAGACAGGGTGTGGGTGTGGACGCCCATCCGTCGCCGCGGCCTCAGTGAGAAATTGCTGAAACGATACTTTGGACCATACAAGGTACTTCGTCGCCTCGGAGAGCTGAACTACGAGGTCATGCCCGACGGAACAAGAACATCATCACGCCGCACACCACGGCCTGAAGTCGTCCACGTCGTGCGCCTGAAGCCGTACTACGCCCGATAGGACTGTGCACCTGATGCCTTCCCAATGACTCTTTAGTTTACCGTCCTTTTTATTTGCTTTGTTTTGTTTTGTGTTGCATCGGGGCGATGCACTTTTTAAAGGGGGGAGTAATGCCGCGAGCGCAGCTGACCAAGCAGGCAGCGCGCTCGTGGCCTAACGGTTATCGCGCGTGCCTTTCGCGCAGAAAGCCAGGGTTCGATTCCTGGCCGCGGGGACGCATTTTTGTGTACTCTGACGTAAATGTTCTGGTAAATTCGAGAACCGTGTTGCTTGTTCGAGGTCAGAATGTTCCACACGCAGAACCTTCTACGCCGATTCTTCCAGAACCCCACGCGTGTACATAAGGGGCTCCGCGTGGCGAGCCGCGGTCAGTTTCGCCCCAGCGTTCGACTCTGCTCTTTCGCCGACTTCGACGCCCGCGACGCTCTACTGTTATCTTTTGTTTCTTTTTATTGTGGGCACAAGTTCGCCCGATTAAACGTTTAGTTTACTCAGTTATTTGCCGCCTCATCACTTGTCATTCGTGACAATATTCTGTGTTTGTATGACCATGCATTTCCATTATGTTTATCTATAAATATAAGCTGTCATCGCACCGTTTGAACCAAGTATCAGGAGAGCTCAAATGTGCGAAGCTGCTGACTAGCAGCTTTTTATTTCCAGCCCCCTCGTCACAATTGTAACCGTTGTGCCGAAATAAAGTCTCAGCCTCTCTCTTTTTCTAGTCACGGACAGCGGGCACTCGAGCGGATTCCGAGATCGTCCAATTATGATGACAACTCAATCTACGGGCTCTAAGCATCCTAGAAAAACCCGAAATGACACTCTCGGGTGGCCGATTTCCCTATGAAAAATTTAAACAGAGATCGCGATGTGCCCCCCTTTTCGCCAACTCGGAGCAGACACCTGGGGACGCCGTCCGACGGCGTTTCCAAACAATGACTGCTGCATTACGTCTCCTACGCCCAAAGAGCCGACCGTTTTTTTGGCGAAATATAATGCGCTATGCGCCTAAAGGAGCAATAATGGGAATATTCAAAATCTTCGCGGAATTAACTATTTTCGTTGGTCAAATTTTATCAAGATGGTGGGGACCCAGGATGCCTGCCCCCTCTCCTGCTGCGAGTTTACTAGAACGTCTTGCCATCCAGAACTGGTAATTTCACTAACAAGCTTCTACAAGAAGCACTCAATAAGAATGGCAGGGCGTTCTGATTACCGAGCACCTCTTTATTGCTCCGCACCTAATGAGCCTTCGGTGTTAGCTGACAATGGCGCCACAACGAGGCAAGAAGAGCAAGCATAATGAGCCAAACCCCAAGTCTCTTAGGCTGAAAGTGTCTCTCCACACTGACACACGGCTCCGACGTCACGCCGCTGCAGTGACACTGCTGCCGGCCTGGCGCACGCGGGGACGCTTCGCTTCACGCAAATCTGATTTCTGCGCAAGCACAGTGGTTACGCCTGGTGTGGGCAAACTCGGACTCGTCTACAAACGGCGCGTTGACCTACGGCGAGTTCCGGCCATCCGAGTTCCCCAATTCTGCCGCAGGAAGGCCCCACTCACGCTGGGCGGCGGGCTCGTCCACGAAGCAGGCGTCCCCTTGCTGGTCGGGGGACACGAAGGGCGGCGAACGGCTCGGGGAGAGAGGCGGGCAGTTGGCCAGCTCCAGGCCAGGCTCGGTGGCGAGGCGTCTCCGCAACCCTCCGTCGGTCCTGCGAGAACGACTTCGGTTTTGGGAGCCGCCACGCGACCCGGTGGCAAATTGCTTCGACGTCGTCCGATTCGTAGCTCCCGCTCAAACTTCCTCGCAACGTTTCCGTTTTCCCGTCGTCTTTAGTTTTGTGCAGCTTTTGGCACCGGACAAGCGGTTGACCTCGCCAAATGAGTACCTCGACGATTTTCTTTACGTCCTTAATGTTTGACGGGATTGCTTAATGCATTCCCAACTTAGTGGGTTTGCAGTGGGCTACCGCGCGTTTGTCGCGCGACAGAACTGCAGTTCAACACGACCGCAATCTGCGACGTCGGTTTCTGCGACACGCGCATTCGTAGTCAGTTCCCGCGTGTTTATCGCGTCGTGAAACGCAAGTTTGCCCTGTCCACGATCTGTAGGATCAGCTCCTGTGTCGTGCAAGTTGGTTTGGGATTCAACCGTGTTGACACTTTCGATCAAATTTTCGTGGTCACGTCTGCATAGATCACCAACTTCATATTTTTGGCCGTTTATTTCGTTACCACGGGTGGGCACTGAATCATAACTTTACGCTAGTGCCCCTTAAAGGGCAACTCCACTCCATTCCGAATATTTCGAAATTACGAGCGATTTCATATCAAAAGACACTAATGAAAGGCACTACGTCATTTGCTTTACAAAAGATGGGATATATTTCGTGAAATTGTACTTTAAACATGAGCAGAAGCCGAAATCAAAACTTTAGCTCCGTCGGGCAACTTTCACCTTGGGCCGCCAAAAACATGGCTACCACGTGGTACGAGCGGTCACACATTCCTCTACACAATAACGGGTGGAATCGGGGCAGGCCACCATTGGGGAGGGTGTGTGCAAGGCGCAAGTGTCGTCCGCACACCAGTCTTCACCACGTTTCAGTCTCTACGATATCCGACGACGTCTGCACAACTGCAACATCGGTCTGTACACACTGTGTGTATTAAACTCAGAGACAATAATCGCAACCGGCGAGATGACAACCGCAGTCGGTACACAGGAAATGGCCCGATGGCTCCCAAAGCTGAGATGCGCGCTGCCCAGGCACACTACACCAATCACAACGCCGAGAGGAGACGCAGCTGACGTCACCTGTTACACTGGACCCAAAATGTAAAAAAAAAAAAAAGCGACGTTGATACAGTTTATACTTTGTCTCATGCTACGATGGACTAAAGCCCAATGCTACAGGCCACCGGGTCCAATCACGAGCCTGTTAGGAACCACAAGGTATATTTGCTCCGTTAAACGTATCGGTGCGCCAAGACGCATCATGCGGAGAGTCTGCTTACCAAGCCCTCGCGGCGGCTCTGTCTCCTTGCTGGGATTTTGCTCTACCTACACCTGTGTTCCCAGTTCCTTGTCACAGCCCGACTAACTACGACTCAAAGAATCTCGACTGCTGACCCACCTGCGTGTGCTTCATCTGTACCGCTGTCAGCCTCGTACGCGCCTCGGTTGCCGCTAGGACTGAATTGTTATGCCTAAGGCGAAACGATTTTATGTCAGTGTTGCCTGCGTGCTTTCCAAATTCTCCCAACAGTTGAGATGTTTACAAAATATGGCACGAATATTTATGAAACTGAGCACTATGTACCTTTACTTCCCTAATATATGATAGCGGGCTATGACAACAGAGAACCGTATGCTTTAGATTAGTGCTGTTTGTACTCTGCGTATCGGAATATCTGTCGCGCACTCTTTTGCAATACGGATGCAAGCTTTTCTGAGGTAGTGCTCCACCCGCCAGCCTTCGGGCCCTAGCCCACCATAGAGTGAGACAGAGTATGACTCAATGTTGGCTATGCCAATACTGTAGCCCCGACTGCGCTGTTGATTGCGCCTCCATTCGCCCGCTAAACTCGGCCGATTTTGGCCACTTGGCACGCTCCAAAGTTTGCTGGACCATTTCAGAAACATTCAGACAGAACTAGGTCATAATATTTGACGTGCCCACCTCCGAGGTGATAGTGATACTAAAAAACAAAAATGGAGAGGAGTTGCCTTTCAAGAGAAAACACGCCTCCTGTTACGAAATGGTACAGTAGTCAAGCTCGACACCATTCACACCAGCGGGAAGCGAGCGTTTCGGACACCGTACCGCGCGTCGAGCAGACGACAAAGGTCACTCACGGCAGTCCCTGCGGTTCGGGACCCCCTTCGAGCCGGTTCTCGAGGTGCGCCTCGTGCGAGCGGCTCTTGGTGAGTGGCAGGGCGTCGGGCATGCCCAGGCTCGCCGGGGCATGGGGGCGCTTGGACGGGGGGGGCGTGGTCGGAGGCCGGCCCCCCCCCGGGCCCACTCCGAGCCGGGAGCCGCCGCAGAGTTCTTCCGAGGGCACGGACGTGTGCACCCGCCGGGGAAGCTGGCCCACGCTGCCCCGGTCCCACGAGTCCCAGTGCAGGTCCACCTCCGTGCCCACGTCCCCGCGCAGCTGACGGTCTGCGGCGGAAACCGCGGTCAACGAGCGTCCCCGACCGTCCCGCGTGTTTTTCTGGCGCATCCACCCGGTGCCCCTCCCTACACTGTCTGCCTGCCCTATGGAAGGATGTGGCAGAAATGGTGGGACGAATCGAAAATTTGGCGCAGAATCTTAGGAATCGGCAAAGCCAAACTTTTCTAAAGATTCAGCAAAAATATATTTCTGCCAGACTTAACGTTGATATTTAGTTCTTTCCGGTGAAAAAAGGTTTTATGTGTTTTTTTTTTATTAACCTAAATGCAACATGTAATGCATATTGACACAGTAAGGTGATATTCTACAAGATAATTGTATCGGTATTGTTTTTGTGTGTTTACTGGCCATTTTACAGTGACTACTTGCAGAAGTGGCGTGACAACGAGGTTGGGTAGTAGTAGGCGCAGTCACAAATCACACTACGAGAATTTTGGTTTTGAGCCCTCATCAGTGCCAGCCTGCAAGTGTCTAAACTGTTAAAATAAAGGCAATAACAATGCGCTCTTACTTTTTCCAAGAGTCACCGTTCGTGTGCAAAAACAAATGCAACAGTTGCTGGGCCTTCATCAGAAGAGATAACAATATTATTGTAACTACACATGTTTCTTTGTTTGAGTCCCGTGACGTCAGCTTTGCATCCGGTTTCCGGTGTTCGACACACGTGCACGGTTAAGAAGATGGGAAGAGCTGGGAACGTCGGATGTGCAACATCGAGCATGATAGTCCTGTGTTTAGGTTTCTGGAGCTACATGAAAACCACAAAATAATGCTAATTAAAATACAATATTATTTTGTTTTCGCACAAACTACTTGTGAGCCGAAAAGAGGATTGTTATAATTGCGAGGAGTGCTTTGAAGTAATTGTCAGTCAATGCTTCAACTACCTCGTTGCATCACTGGAAAGGTGAAATGAAAATCACGTTATCCAGAATGTACCGCATCATTTGCCACTTGTGCAGTGGACTGTGTAAATTACTGGTTGATCTTCTGTTCTTGAGGCGGAAAATATTGAAGGGAACCACATTTGCAAAGACTCACAAATGCACAGTTACCGTGTTGCCTACTCCACACCTCGCCAAAACCGCTGGTAGTACTACACTGTACGATGGTGACCGCACGGCGTCCATTTGCAATTCATGGCCCTGTCACATTCTAGCGCATGCGCAGACACTTGGAGTATTTTTGCCAAATCTTTGCCGAACTTACTTTCAGAAGTTCGGCATGTGCCGAGCTTTGCTGAACCTGAAGTTCGGCAGATTCGATCCATCACTACTAATTTCCATTCTCCCTGATGTGCTTCATTACCAAGGCATCAGCTGTTCATCAGCACACAAAATAAACAAACAAATGAATGAATGAATGAATCATCATTATTGTCATACTGCCCTTTTTCTGTACCCATGGATAGGGTTTTGTGTTTTCGGTAACTACGAATAAACCCTGAGGAGCAACCCTCAAGTTTGTTTTGTCAAAATCGAAGAAAACCTAAAGACCATAAATTGGATCCATCCCGGAAAGAGAGAAACCAAAACTTCACAGACAGAGATATTTATCTACAGCTTTATTTTGTGTTAGAACATAACACAGACCCTGCCCAACTGTCTGCAAGGCTGCTGCTTCCTTCGGGAAGCATGCCAACTATCTCGTTCCACTCTTCGAGTCTGTTCCGGAATGCTTTTACAGTACTGTGGTTAGTCGCATGTTCCCTGGGGTTGGGAAATCCCATTTCTGAGTCCCGTTTTGCTTCAACATAAGCGCAAATAAATGCAATTTTGTTTGTTCCCGACAAAAGTGTGCACTTGAAAAACATGAAATCTGTTCGAAAAAAATTAAACTCCAAAAAACACGGAACCCTAGCTTATAACTGGATCTGCTTTATGTTGGGGTATACCAGTGGATCAATGAACTGCCAGGACAATGAATGAATGGCAAATCCAGAGGAGCGGAATCAGAGCCCTGTGCCTTGCACCCACCTGTGTATGCCTTGAGGTTGCGCATGGCAATGAGGAACCTCCGCTTCTCTTCCTCTCGGGCGTTGACTGCGCTGAGGAAACCCTTGACCTCCTGCTCCGGCTTCTCCAGCATGTCGTCGAAGGTGGTGAGCTTGTTTGACAACCCCTGCGGGAGTGCGGACGATACAACACACGTGAATGTACCTCAATCCAGAGCCAGGCCACATTGTCGGGCACAAAACTAGCAAATTTGTAATTACTGAAATGAGAGTTAATATGCAGGCACGCTGGTGCATGGTCATGCCGGGAAAACAAAACCCCAGGGAATCTCTGAAGGTACTGCGAGATTCAGAAAATTTAGGAAAGAACAACAATCAGCTGTTATGCTCTTTCAAACCAGTAAACTTGACCTATTGCTGCACATCTCTTTTTCTGGTAACAAGGAAGACAGAATATGAGCATTTTTGGCTACTGAGGACAGCTGGACAATGAGACGGAAAATCAAGGTAAGAAATGGATGAAGGTACCACTGGTCTTCATTAATTTCTTATCCCTGTGTTTCATCTAGGCTGTTCAGCTGTCCACACTGAACAAAACATGAAGCAACTAGTAAAACTAAAGCCCGTGAAGAAGGCCAGAAATCAGAACAGTCAATAGGGTAAGCCTATTCAAGACTGAAAAAGCTCTTTCAGGTGGCGAGCAACGGTGTCTACAAGTACCTCAATGGATTTCGCAGACAGTCCGACCACCTTGAGCCAGAGCACCAACTTGGGGTAGTGCTGAAGTTCATTAGCATTTTCGGTTCCGGCATATTTCTTCTTAGCCACTACTTGACGGCTGAAAAGCTTGATTAGTTTTGTCTGCAAGTAGATGTCATAAAAGCAATTTGTAAATTCACAACAGCATAAAACTTTTTACCGAGCTCAAAAAGCCGTCACAATGATTTTGGAGGGGCTTACAGGGAAAGAATGGAATGGGCCCGTTGGTAAGATTTTACATTAAGGTTGGCAAGCAATTAAACTTTCTAGAAGATTCCTCAAAACCTCTTGGCAACCCCTTATTGCACCACGTGGTGCAGGTAATTGTGGGGCCATTCTGAGGAACGCTTCGGCCGGTTCGCATGGTCCGTACATCCTGGAACCGACGCAGTCCCTTGTTTCTTACCACTGTGAGTTCAGAAGAAACAGAAAGCAAAATGAATGCACAACAAAGCTGACAGGTACCCGGTTTTGTTATCGTCCTGCTTTCTATGCATTCTAAAATTGCAAGATGCAAAACCAACATGAACCGCTCCTCCTATTCGTGGGTACGCCGTCAAGCGCTGGACGTCAAATTGCTGCTGTAGTGCGTTGCAAAGATGTTGGGGGTGCTGCATATTTCTGGAATGGTCTATTTCTTTCACCACCTCACTGGTCATTCTTGAAATACCAGACAGCAGTTTGAGCAGCCTTCAAAGTTCTGAAAATTGTGTCTATATCCAGGAAATGTGTATTTTGCACAAGCTTTATGATGAAGCTGGTCTAGAGCAGAAACGCATTCACTTTCATGTTCACAAAGACCTCAAAATCATAAAGAACCCCACTTTGACAACAAATAAAGGAGCATGCAGAGCAGAAACCAAGCCTTCGTTGCATCACCAAATAAAATATGGCCTCATCCACGATGAACAGGTGAAAAAAAAAATACTGTAGGTCAGTGTTCTCTCGAACACTGACCTACATACGCAATACACAGATGGTATTAGCTGAAAATGCAAATTTCTTATTGTGAAAAAAAGTAATGAATGGGCATAGAATAGGCACTTGTTCTAAGACACAACAGCTTACGTGACTCAAAGACAGAACATGTATTTTTGCAAGCATCGGCAATCGGTAGCCTCTTGAATGGGTCAGTTCGTGTAAAATGATAGTAACAATGCAGGTGGACACTGCGTTTTACATCGAACTGTCTCCGAACACCTACGCTTGGGTTTCTTCGACGACTTCAAAATGGCAGTCTTTTAAGCTCAGTTTACCCAGGAACTCCCGGACGACGCTAAATTACAAAGTAGTGTCCCGGAATGCCTATTAAGCATCCTGATTACCTGTAATGCGAACCCAGCGACTCGCTCCGGGCGAGCAATTTAATGTCTCTTTCCAGTCACCCTTGACACGAATTAAAACTTGCAGCGAGTGGATACGGAAGTTCGTACGAGCCCACGGAGCACTTAGCGTTCGCGTAATACGGAAGGAATAGCTGCACAACCTCGGAAAAACGAAGTGATCGCAAACAAAATGATCGCGTGAAGTAAACGACGAATAGTTCGATGTTAAGTTCCTACGGCTCCAATATACGCTGCATCAAAGCAGCCGGCATGCCATAGCCAGGAAGGAAACGAACACGGGGCGACAAAAATACGTGGATCTGTGGGGAAACTCAAAAACTGGGTGGTACTTAATACTGCCCACACTCCTTTCGCTAAACATTTTTTTCGAAACAGTTATCGAAACACCTCGAAGGAGCATCTGTAGGTGCTCCCGATTTCTCAAGCCAAGTTTGATTGGGAAACCGGGTTCACCCAGTTAAGGATAGCTCGTCCTAAAACGAAGCGAAAGAGTGGAAAAATGGGGAGTCAACTTACTTCCAGTGCTCTTATTTCATTCTGGGTCAATTCCACGCTAGTTGCACACTGAGTTCGAAGCCCATCGAGATGCTCGGAATTGATATCTATCATCGCTTGAGCCGTGACGCAGGCTTCCACTGCACTTTTTACTTTGTTTTCAGCCTCGGCGTCTGCCATGGCGGGTGCGTTTCTATTCGTAAACCGTTTCCACTAGTGACCGACGACATAGCATGACAGTAGACCGGGC
The DNA here is from genome assembly GCA_013358835.2 of Ixodes persulcatus. Lineage (NCBI taxonomy): Eukaryota > Metazoa > Arthropoda > Arachnida > Ixodida > Ixodidae > Ixodes > Ixodes persulcatus. The sequence continues at coordinate 151,134 of JABSTQ010009556.1, forward strand.
CGAGTGGTACGACAACTTTAGAAACATAACTTAATTCTCCCATCGTCACCCAACTCCGCTAAAACAGGCCCGCCATTACAAAATTAAGTATCGTCCGAAACGAGAAAGTGCGAGATGCAGCGTTGCCAGACCAGAAAGGCTAAAGGCTGCCATTCGAAGAGAAACTGAAACCGAAACCCAGAATTTCTAGGTGGCTTTGGAAAGCGCTGATGTTTTTAATGATAGATATACAAAACATTATGACCGCGCTAACACTGTGTGGATGAGATAGCGGCGAGCAGAGCCGTTTATTGAGAGAGTTTGGCCATACATTGGTTTGAATAGGCGAGCATCTGGGCGAGATGTTTCGGTGGCGCCCTCGTTTGGTTACCTTTCGTGACGTCATTACCTTGTGAACAACAAGTTCAATGGTGTTTGTAATGAGCAGGTGGAAGCCTGAAATCATAGCACTCTCAAACCAAGACTGCCAACACCTTCAAAATTGAAGCTCTTACATCCCTCTTATTTCCGACGATGAGACATCATTTGCTGACGTCATAATCGGCATTCAGCCAATTGTGGTGGGCCGACCACAGCGGCACTTTCGATCGCTCACGTCGGTGTACATCGGCGTTCTCTTCGTGGTCCCCGATTTGTCTCAAAATTTCCTAAACACACCTACACACATCGCTGAAAGAGCAAATATACATACATATATATCTATGCAAAAATACTCCAGAAGCCGGGCGAAGACATGATAAATGTAATAACAAAAACGGCTTGACATAACAAAAATAACAATTTAATTAAACGTTTCGCCTCCCATGCGGGAGGCATCTTCAGTAAAGCACAGAGCGAGTGAGGGTCGCACAAAAAAGGTTCGGCTATTTAGGCATAAAGTTTGTGTACACCTCCGGTAGGGGGCCACGGTTCTTGTTTACCAGCGATGAATCACTTCCGCGTTTTTCGTTCTGGATGAACCAAGATTCCAGCAGCTTTCTCGGTCCCCACCTTTTATCCCTCGCCAAGGTCGATGCCTTGTCAAAGTCAAATTGGTGTCCTGACGTCCATGCGTGGTCGACGAGTTCGGACTTGAAGCGGGTGGCGTTCGTGGAATTGGCGACATCCCGTGCGTGTTCTTTTAGTCTTGTTTTTTTTTTTTTTTTTTTTTTTTTTTTTTTTTTTTTTCGTCCCGTCTCTCCAATGTAGGAAGCGTCACATTCCTTGCACTGCACCTGGTAGATCACTCCCCTTTCTGCCTCTGGTGGGGTCGGGTCTTTTGGCTTGGAGATAACATTGGCAATTGTTCTGTGGGGTTTGTATACAGTTCGTACCCCCAACGGCCTAAGCGCGCGTCCCAATGCCTCCGAGACCCCCTTAACGTACGGGATGCACACGACGTCACGTGTTCGTTCGGCTCGATCCGGGCGCCGACGGGACATTTGTTTCTTAACGCGATTGATAAAACGGTCTGGGTAGTTACGTTTCTTCAAAGCCTCCCGCACATGGCTAAGTTCTTGATTGCTAAGTGTTGAGTTAGATGGGACTGTTTCTGAACGATGAAGTAACGATCTTACAACTGAGCTTTTGTGTTGAGTAGGGTGATGAGAGTGGTAGTCAAGAAAGTTTTGTGTGTCACATGGTTTACGATATACGGATGTCTCCATCTTAAAGAAAGGTTCACTAGTTCTATGGACACGTACATCTAAAAACGGTAAGGTACTGTCGGTTTCATGTTCGCAGGTGAACTGAATTGAGGGGTGGACACTATTCAAATTGCGGTGAAAATCGGTTACGTTCTCTCTGTTAACTATTACAAAAGTGTCATCGACATAACGACGGTAGAACTTCACGGGGAAATCAATGCCAGACATTACCTTTTCCTCAACATATTCCATGACGAGATTCGAGACGGTTACGGAAACTGGACTCCCCATAGGACATCCGCTGACCTGATGATATATGTCCCCATTAAAACTAAAATTGCACTGGTTGAGACAAAAACGCAAAAGGAGTATAACGTCATCAACAAGAAGGGTTGTGCGAGTGGACAACGACTGGTCTGCCAACAACCGGTCACGGGCGACATCAACCGCCAGGGCGTTAGGGACATTCGTAAATAATGAAATCACATCAAAGGATACCATAGCCTCGTGCGGTAGCAGGGTCTGAGCGCGTATAAGTTCAACAAAGTCATGGGAATTCCGGACGCTAAACTCATTGTTTCCCGTAAGAGGGCTCAGAATCTCAACCAGATATTTCGAAAGGCTGTAAGTGGATGAACCAATAAAAGATACAATCGGGCGTAGGGGGCAACCCGGTTTGTGAATTTTGGGGAGTCCATACATCTTGGGTGTCGCGGCGTCAGAGGAAAAGAGACGACGGTATAGGTCGTCACTGATGCGTCCTTTCTTTTTCAGCTCTCGAAGGTGGTCAACTAACGCTCTTTCGGACTTAGCAGCGGGATCTCTTGATAGCCTCACGAAATAGTTACTGTCGTTTATAACTTCATACATCTTCTTCATGTAGTCATCCCTATCAAGCACAACGGTTCCTTTTCCTTTGTCGGCCTTTAAAATCATGATGGAGCTGTCTGACTTCAACTCATTAAGAGCAATGCGTTCTTGTTGATCTAAATTCGACCCTTTTTTGTGCGACCCTCACTCGCTCTGTGCTTTACTGAAGATGCCTCCCGCATGGGAGGCGAAACGTTTAATTAAATTGTTATTTTTGTTATGTCAAGCCGTTTTTGTTATTACATTTATCATATATATCTATATATATATATATTTTTTTTTTTGCTCGAAGTTATTGAAATTCTTTGGGTGGCAGCGCACGGCTCTCGCCTTTCTGCCCTAACCTTGAAGGCCACACGAGGTAACGTTTTCCCTGAAAATAAAGATTATTATTATTATTATTATCATTATTATTACAATTTAAGTCCTCATCGTGTTTTCAAACTAAAAATCTCTACTGGCAAAAAAAAAAAAGTGACGCCAGTGGCAGGAAGGGGACAGTATGATTTATTCCCAACTGGTAACAAGCAGTGCAATAGTGTCAAATGAATGTTTTGGAAGTTCGCTCCAGCACCCGCGCAGAAGCACGAAACGAATGCTCGGCGTAGTCCATTTTTTTTTTAGACTGCCTACTCAACTGGCGAGATGTACGGTTCTGCCTGCCACTGACGTCACTGCAATAACAAGCGCGGGCATAAGTATTTGAATATTGGTTTTGGCATCATTTTTATTTTACGATGTCACAATAACTATTCTGAGTTTCGCGATATTAAATAGCATACTCAAAAGAATAAAAGCCGTGGATTCAAAAAAAAAAAAATATATATATATATAGGTACATAAAAAAACGCTCGAGGTACACCTAAGCACTTCTTATGAGCTGTGAATGCGAAATCATGCAAGCCGTTCCCACTCCCTTTGTCGTCTGCTCGTCCGCTCCCTTTTTCGTCTGCTGCGCACTTTTCGTCGCTGGTCAGCGCGCGTGCTCTCCCGGGCACGCGTGCCGCTTACCCCACGCAGCGCCATGGGGTAAGAGGTCGTGAAAACTGGCGGGCGCAGCGGCCAATGAGAGCCCCGTCGACGCGCGCCAGCCAATGGAACCGAAGGATCGGGGAAACTAGGTGCCGTTTTCGCGCTTCAAACTGATGACGTCAGCTCGCACCATGAAACACTTAATGCTTTCCCATTAAAAAAAAAAAAAAAGATCGCTGGAGTTCCCCTTTAAAAGGACACTAAGCCCAGAAATTTTTTTTCCTACCTAAGTAGGACAAGCATATCTCAAAATAAACATTCGTCGAAAAAAAAATTTTTTTTTGCCCAATATTTATGTTACAATTTGAATTTTTCGATTTGTGGGCGAAACCGAAGCTACCGCTGTGGAATGATGATATCATTTGTATACACCTATAATAAAAAAAAAAAAAAAATAAAAAAGCGCTCTGATTTTAGCGAAAAATTTTGTGCGTTTGCTGTCACCGGCTCAACCAATTACACGCTGAAAAAATTGCAGCAAAGTGGAAATTTGGGCCGGTTGGTTCATCATCGGGATATAAAGCGCCAAAGAAACCCAGGACGAAGAGGAGAGAAAACAGGACGAGGCGCACTCGCAACTAAAGTTTATTTAAGAAAAAACACATAATATATAGGCCGTAAAAAACACCTATTCATCACATCAATCGATAAGACTTCTTGATAAAATCAAACTCTTTCCCCGAGAGGGCAATGGAAGGCTCACTGACGCATTCTTCTCCCTTTGCCCTAATCTCAAACGCCTCGTGCACTTTTCGGCATACTTTATCTTTATATTTTGCCAGAACCCTCACATCATGCAGAACTGGTGAGCACGGGCACCGACTACAATGAACAGCTAAATTACCAGACGGGCTTGCTCTCATAGCTGCCGCGTGTTCCCGTGCACGATCATTTACACATCTACCAGTCTGGCCGATGTACACGGAGCCACAAGTCAGCGGAATTTCGTATACCACTCCGATGGCACACGTATTGGGTACGGTGTTTTGTGCTGCACTGCTCCATATTTGGCTGGGGATTATTGATTCTGCGGCACAGGCGTGCCATTTTTTCCGGGGTTTCCCACAAAGATGCCTGACTGAGATCGCGGAAGGATTGTTAAAAAAAATTTAAAGGGGCAACTGATCGGGCAAGAGAAAAGCCAAAAATAAGACCGGTAATTATTACGTACCTGCATGCCATGTCCCATAATTTAAAGAAAGTAGCACAGCGGTTTAGGGTTCCCGTACTGCTTTCAGCCCCGGAAAAAATGGCACGCCTGTGCCGCAGAATCAATAATCCCCAGCCAGATATGGAGCAGTGCAGCACAAAACACCGTACCAAATACGCTGAGTGTGCCGTCGGAGTGGTGTACGAAATTCCGCTGACTTGCGGCTCCGTGTAAGTACATCGGCCAGACTGGTAGATGTGTAAATGATCGTGCACAGGAACCAGGCTTGGGCAGAAATACTCAAAAATGTATTTGGAAATACAAATACCGGGATACATTAAAATAGTAGCTAAAATACTGCTACTGAAATATATCTGTAAAAGTGTATCGCGATACGTATCGAAATACACTTTAAATAGAGGCAAAAGTCTTTGAAAATACAAATACAAAAATACTGATACTGCACTACATTTTTCGAATTTGTTTGAGACGCCAAATGAGATGAAGCTTAAAATTGGAAGTGGAAGTTTTTGATCCCGAAATTACTTTCCCGTAGCCTTGGCAGTTTGCCTTAAAGGTAGTGGTTTCGGACGACGAAGAGTCTTCAATGGGCTCAAAAAAAAACAAAAAAAAAACGTTCCATCAAGGACTGACTGCGGTCCCTTACCTGGCATCCTGTTTGTCTGACGAGGGATGCGAAAAGACTTCGACCTCTAAATAAATTCTATGTCATCCAAAATTTCATCAAAACGTCACCACACCCCTGTCCAATAAGGACGCCCCTGTCAACATTGATCACATGACGTCACGGTGGAATGAGCTGGTATTCTTGATCTGTATGTGTGGCCTTGAACATGAAACTTTACCACGCTGCTGTATGAAAGGACAATACATACTTTCGTTGTAGTTTACCTCGTTGGAGATCGTACAGGCAGTGTCATTTGGAATTTACGAGAATAGTGGACCACCTGAAGCATTCTGGAACACATGTCTTATCTTCTGTTACGGTTGAAAAACCGATACGGTGGCATCCTTGTTGTGAAGGTCATTCCTGCCGACCCTCCGCCACCGACGCATAGATTGCAGCCCTCAAGTTTCGCCTAGCATCATCCAAACAGAGATCTCGTGGATTGCGACCTGATATTGCCGGCACAGGTCCGAGATCTCCGAGAAACAGCGCGCTCGAGACGAGTCGCAGGTATACGAAGTCTGGGTCGGCACAGCGAGGCCACGTCTGGCCTCCTTCCTGGGTTTCGGATCACCAGAGCAGCGGGTCACTTTCACGCCGGCTGATGACGTACCCCTGAGCCGTGCAATATTATGGGCGCAGCCGCAGACGCATTCGAATATGTGTTGAACTTCAGTGCGTGTGTCATCCTACAATTTCAAGTCAACCACCACCAGGCTCGTGCTGCAATGGACTGTGACTCAGCTTTGCCGGCTGGGTGTACTGTGTACGCTAAGGCAAGAGAGACGGTTAGCCGCAGGCATTGGATGCCAGCAAACAATGACTCAAGAAATTCTTACCTAAGGACCTGTGGCAGAAGATGCTCTGACTCCACTCCTGGCACGCCACCTGGTTCGAGTCCCCGGCTACGCAACACTTCTCAGAAGAGAGAAGAGGACTTACAGAAAAATAGTTAGGAGAATCGGAAGGAACCTTGGTCAGTATAGTAACAATGCCCCAGCATCTCCCTGACCCTGGTGCCCTCAGAAGTAAAAAAAAAAAAAAAAAGCCTCCAGATTTATTTTTTTTTTATTTGTTTTTTAAGGGGGAGTATTTCTCAAGAAATGTAACGAAATACATTTCACCCTGAGTGTATCGCGATACAATGGAACAATCAAAATGTATTTCGATACAGAAATACAAATACTGGTGAAAAAAATGTATCGCGATACAGAAATACAGATACGAAATGTATTTGCGAAATACTATCGCGATACATTTGCATCGCGATACTGCCCAACCCTCACGGGAACACGCGGCAGCTATGAGAGCAAGCCCGTCTGGTAATTTAACTGTTCATTGTAGTCGGTGCCCGTGCTCACCAGTTCTGCATGATGTGAGGGTTCTGGCAAAATATAAAGATAAAGTATGCCGAGAAGTGCACGAGGCGTTTGAGATTAGGGCAAAGGGAGAAGAATGCGTCAGTGAGCCTTCCATTGCCCTCTCGGGGAAAGCGTTCGATTTTATCAAGGGGTCTTATCGATTGATGTGATGAATAGGCGTTTTTTACGGCCTATATATTATGTGTTCTTTCTTAAACAAACTTGAGTTGCGAGTGCGCCTCGTCCTGTTTACTCTCCTCTTTGTCCTGGGTTTCTTTGGCGCTTTATATCCCGATGAAAAAATTGGTCGGTGCGTAGGTGCACTATGCTGCATATATTGCCGTAGAACTAGGTGTGGGTTGCACTAAAATCACTAGATCGCGGGAAAGTAGCGCTATTAATTGCCTTCCCTGCCTGGTAGGCCTTGTTTCAAAATTTACTCGATCTTACTCCAGGGTTAGCATATTGTACTTTGGCGTTCCAAAACCTACCGCGTTCATCGCTTTCCAATATGTGTTGTCACGTGACACGAACCGCCGGGGTAACTCGGATTCATTAGGGTAAGATTTGGAACACAGCCTTAAGGCTGAACTCCATGGGACGAATTATGTGACGAATAACTGGCGAACGCCGCCCGGCGGCTTTTGCTCTGCGCGTGGAATCAACACAGTGACTGCTACGTCGCGCGCAAAGCGAGCGTGCCGTCGGGCGGCGTTCGCCAGTTATTCGTCACATAATTCGTCCCATGGAGTTCAGCCTTTAGCCGGACACAAAAGGACGCAGACGTCCAAAACCAGGCAAGGTGATCGGCTGATCGGTGTCCGTTGCCACGGCAATTTCCATTTCAACCCCTTCGTATCTTCGAAGCTTCGAGAGGGTCGTTCTAATCCAGTCGCACGAAGATCGTCATGAAGCATCATCGTACTGAAGGCGCTTCTCGCCAATATAAACTTCTTTGTCACCGTGTATGCAATCAACTTATCGATCACGCCCATCTCCACGGATCTCTCACAATCATATTGTTCTTCTTGCGTATTGAAAGAGGAGAGTGGGAGAGACTTCGACTTCGACTTCGACAGCAGTTGCCTCCTGGACACCGAAAGAAATTGGAAAAAACGACTCTATTTAGGGTCCTGGCATATCCAGCATACCAAGAACAACTTGAACCGGTCGATCGGTACCCTCCCAAGCAGCTATAATCCCGGACTTCGAGGAGTCACAAAGAGAAGACGATTTTAACGGCAGCGACAAGGAAAAGTGGAGAAAGACGAACACCCAGCCAAATAAGTCACCCGTGAATAGAGTGTACTAGAAGGTACGAGTGGGTCAGTGTTGGGTAAAGTACGTCTAAGAGGTACTTCAAGTAAAGTACAAAGTAAATGAGACGTGATGTACTTCAAGTAAATTAGTAAGTACACTGGGTGCAATGTGCTTGAAGTAAAGTACTATAAATACAATGTACTTTCAAAGTAAAGTACAAGTATTTTAACACAATCATTCATGATGCCCTTTCATTCCCCTATACAGTGATTTTTTAACTGGTATGCATTACCCAGGGGTAATCAGGGGTGCATGATAGTGATGCAAGATTATTGATAAATTGACTATGGATATTATCGATAGTTTTTCGAAAACTATCGATAGTGTGGCAGAACTATCGATAGTTTTTTTTACTATGGATAGTCAGATTTCTGGCGAATATCGATACTATCGATAGTACTGTCGATAGTCTTGCACCACTAGTGCATGACCTATTTTCAAAAACAGCGGCGAATATTTGATAAAGGCAAGTGGCCAAAGAGAAGTTAACTTCAGGAATCGAGCCAAATTCTGAAGTCTTTTTCTGAATTTGGCGCCGCTTGCACTGGATTGTTGCACCGAAGGGGGTTAAATGTACTAGAAGAGAGCATGAGCTCGTCCTCGTAGCTTCCGCAAGCAATCCTGTCATAGAAAAGTGTCCTCTTCTTAATGAAACAAACAAACAAACAAACAAACAAACCAACAAACAAACAGTATGTGCAAGCGGGCTGGTGATAATTATTCATAATGTTACACCTGAAATTTGGGTGCGAAAAAATTAAGGAACTTTCGAGTCGAAGGAGAAGACAAAACAGAATGCCTCAAAACATCGTGACGTTATCCTCTGTTTTTTTTTTTTTTTCTTCAACTTGAAAGTTTAATTTTCTCGCACCGCAGTCTCAGGTGCTACATTATGATTAATTATGCTGTCCAAATATTTTAAACCTTCTCACTTGCGCTGACCAACCGCAAAGTGGCAAGAGTTCAAAAAGGTATGGGAAAGTCGCCCCTAGAACAAACGGAGCGATGCGTTTTCTGCTCACGTTTCTGGTGAGGGTAGAATATCCCTCCCAGTATTTCTTTGGAGTTGACGAAGATTCATATCGTGATAAATATTTAACGAAATCAAATTTGGGGAATGCACTTTGAAGTCGGGAATTGTACTTTCCTCGGAAAGTACCATAAAAAATACTTTAAGTAAAGTACAAGTACGTACTTAGAGAATGTACTTCAAGTAAAGTACAAGTTTCCGAAACCTACTTGAAGTAGTACTTTAAGTGCAATGTACTTAAAGTACTTCCCAACACTGGAGTGGGTCGAGGTATATATGCTCCGCTCATGCTTTCAAGAGCATCTGACACGCCAAAAAAAATTTTTTTTTTCATGCTAGGCGTTGAACTGGCATATCAAGACATTACAAAAAAACTGGCACTTTAGAGTTGCGGAGTTTTTTTTTTATAAAAAATAGAAATACGAGGCCCAATTCAAAGTTCCCGCCACTGCACTGTGACGTAACAGTGTACCGCAAGGTGTCGGGGCGGTCAGAAGGGAGGCATCGCCGGAAGTCACATGAGTTGCATCCCTCCTCGTGCTTACCGCGAGCGCGTGTAATATTTTTTTTTAAATATTTTTTGTTATTCTCCGCACCTCCACGAGCGATCCAAGCAGACAAGGTTTCTTTTATTTGCTTTTCATCGCTTAATGTTGCTGTAAAGGTAGAAGAAGAGGAGTCAGTGAATTGACGTGGTCAACTACAATGCCTAGAAGGTGCTGTGTGAGGGACTGTCCCGGTATTTCAGAAACGGAAGAAGAGATCACACTGCATGCATTTCCGAGAGACATACAAGAGATGGACCAGTGGCTCACTGCGGTTCCCGCAGGACAGCTATTAGAATCCGTGGGTAGGCGATGGATATGCTCGATGCACTTTAGTGATGACGATTACAACCCTAAGGTATTCACACGAGGGAGAAATCCCGGGGATTTCTCCCCGGCACGCGCGCCTCACGAGATGAAAACGCGAGGCTTTTACACATCGCAAAGCCTGACGTTTTCGTCGTGGGATGCGCGTGCCGGGGAGAAATCCCCGGGATTTCTCCCTCGTGTGAATACCCCTAGCGAAGTTTACTAAAAATTCCCAGCCTGCCCCACACCCAGCGTACGAACCGCCGGTACGCCGTGTACCGGTATTTCCTAAAATTACAACATATTGAAAATATCAAGGCAATTCCTGCGCGGTGGTTTTTTTTTCAACTCCAGCCTGAACTTGTAGACTGTGGGCAACAAAACAAGACTAACTTGTGAATATCCCTGGGCATTGGAAACTTCCTGTCGTGAAGTTCGAAGCATGCAATCTCGAGCATTGTTATATTCAAGCAAACGAGTGGGAATTCTTCGTGTGATGTTATGCAACCTATCGGCTGCAGGTCTGTAAGTTTCCTGACCATCTCATCTCCCTGCAGCAGCGGCACTCAAGAGTCTTGAATTCAGGCATCACGGCGCATCGACTGCATGTGCACATAGTAAACAAGTTCTACTTCATGTTCTAGGCTATGATGTCAGCAAAGGAGTTCTCTTCGACGGAAATAAGAGGAATGTAAGAACTTCAATTTTGACGGTGTTGGCAGTGTTGCTTTGAGAGCGCTATGATTTCAGGCTTCCACCATGCCCATTACAAACACCATCGATTTTGTTGTTCACAAGGTAATGACGTCACGGAAGGTAACCAAACGAGGGCGCCACCGAAACATCTCGCCGCTAATAGACCATTTCTGAAAAGCGCTTCTGATCGCATTTTCAGCGTTCGTGCGTGTGGCGCGTACATTGCTCGCCTTCCAAAGCGACGAACATGTGCGTGCTGGGCTGGGACCCATCACATGTAGACTGTGATTCTCGTAAAATATGAAATGTATAGAATGAAATGAACTGCATTCGTGTAGATCAGATCGCACGTTACTGGTCATGAATATCGTGTTAAAATGACAATTAAAAGAACTCTGCAACCACCAAGCCAAACATCAAGCTGCAATGGAATGCGTATAAAATACATAAATACATGGTTCATCTTCAAATAAAGAATATTTGCTTGAAGATACAATAGTGCGTAAGGTACAGAAAGACGTCAGAAAACTTTTAATTCAAAATAAGTTAACAAAAGTTACTAAAATATGTGTAATCGTTTTGTTTTGTTGTTTTGTTTTTCTTTTGGAGTAGAATTCAACGCGTTCAAACACCCATCCACGAGAGCACATGGGAAGGGGGTAATTCTATATAAGATTTTTTTTTTTTAAATTAAGTTTCGGTTTCGCACAGTTGCCATCAGCTGTAAATTTGCATGCCTCCCCTCAACGACATTAAATTTCTCTGCAATAGAATAAAATAAAGACGTTTTCATCACTTCTTCTGCAGAGAATATTGCACGCCAACCATTTGACAAACCAGGCAAAGGCTTTAATGGAGCTCAACACTTTCTCCATAAACCTCTATAATAGCAGACAGGAATAGCAATACGTCGAAAGTCATGTCTAAATTCAGACTTGAACTGACGTTTCACTTCTCGTCTTCAACATATCAGCCGCGTGAGTGGAACTCCGAGAGTAGCTCGAGCTCGATTCGATGTCCGAAACAGAAATCGTGTTTATAAAAAAAAATTAAGAACTCACTGAGCCAATTGTGATTAACAAATGTGTCTGTGCAAAATGTCGACTATAGTGCTGATTGTGTACTATTTTTCTCGATATTATTAGCGCTCTTCTTTGGACGGATGTCGTAATGGTCACGGTGGTCACAGCCGGCTTGAGTTTGCGCATGCCGCTCTTGAAGCTGTTCCAGCTGCTGAAGGATACTCAACTCGCAGCACGCGGCTATAATGTAGTCCAAGCATAAGTGAAAATGTTTCAAGTGACACTAGTTCTCTCGGCACACAGCTCGCACAAAAGCACCTTGACGTGGCTGGCCTCCATTGCTTCCGGGGAACGCATTTGTTTTTTCCCACGAAAACAAGGCTAAACAATGAAAGCTTATTCTCGGCGCTGTTTCTACAATCTATTGCGGAGCTCAGACTGCTACCCATTGCAAAGGAACTTTCAACCTTGAAGCTGCGAAAAAAATATCTCGATCGCAGGCGCCCGGAAAGCCACTTCGCGGCTGCCCGAGTCGCTCGTCCGCCTGCACATCCGTGACGTACGCGGGTAGGGAAAAGTAGGGATTTTTCATTGTTGTCAGTAGAGTGTCGCCTCCTGGAACCCTCGCGGCCGTGGTAACTTGAAAATTCAATAACTTGACGGGAAAATTTTATTTTTATAAAATATTTTGGTTATCATTTGAGAAAGGGTTATTGATGCGGTCTGCAAATTTCCAGCCAAATCGAAGTATACCGAAAAATCGGTGGCCAAAGATGCAGTGTTGGACAAAATGCTCGATAAAAGTATTGAAGTCAAGTTACTAAATACCTGATTCATAAAGTATTTAAAATACTACTCAAGTTACTTTCACTGTAAAGTATCTTGAGTAGAGTACAAATACTTAGAAATGTAATTCAATTACTTTTGAAGATACATCTGCATTGCGTAATTTGTATCGACGTCAGTGACAAACACAATTAAACATTTGCGCAAATCTGGTTTTCCAGTATGGTTTATTAGGCACGCAACAGCGCAAAACAAAACAAAAAGACACTTCGTAGGGTCATTCTAGGCAGTCCAGCTATGAGGAGCAGGATATCACTGATACATGTTACAAAACATTTCTGGGACAAAAAAAAAAAAAAAGAAAAAAGGAAGAGGTCGCTTTATTAATAGTGACATCGCTGAATATCACGTCCTGCGGCACGCCTTAGACGCACCGTTTTACTACAATCCACATTCTCCATTAAAGGGGCACTGAAGTCATTTTTTAAAACGGTTGTTTTTTATCTTATATTGTTTAAAATGCGTTAGTTTCCACATATACCAAGTTCTATATTACAAAACCGCCTATTCATCTCAGGGAAATAGAAAAACATGTGGACTCTTTTTTCTCGCGGACTACATTGTGTGGACCAATGAAAGCCCTACAATACGCGCTGATTTCGAATGATTAAATTATCGTTTCGAAGAGAGTTTGATAGGTACACATTTGTATAAGACTCTTCTTTTTCTCCGCAGGCGAAGCCATGGCTTACAGCTCACTGACAAGCGCCCTTCGTCGACCACTTCACTCGGACGAAAATTCTTCCCATAAAGGGCGTGTCGCGATGATTGTGATTTCGGGTTTGTTGGGATGCTTAGAGTGTCTAGATTAAGTTGTCACCACAAAAGGACGATCTCAGAATTGACTTCAGTGCCAAGAGAATATGGATTGTAGTGAAGCGCATCCCAAGTTGATTTATAGTGAACTCTCCATGGGGAGTTCACTATAAACAAATTTGGGATGCGGAAATGAGTGAACGGAAAACAAAGAGAGTCCACATAATAGCCACGACACTGGTCACACCTTTTTCAAGTAGGTTGCGTTCAGAAAGGCACTCGACGTTGGGGGACGCTTTGTTTGCATTTTGAGAGGTCATCCATGCTCGTATTTCGTTTCCTGGCCTTTTCTCTGCTCATCAATGCTCGCTTACAGACAGGTCACGAAAGGAGGAAATAAGAAAGGAAAATGCGCTTGAAAATTGACTGGGAAGTTCTTTGCTGTTCGAGGCGAGAACGGGAGGTTTTAGGACGAGTATGTATAGGACTAAATTTAAGGAGATAGACACATTATGTGCTGCCTGCCATAATGAGAGTGAGACACTTGAGCACTTGGTGTTGAAGTGCACGGGGCTTCGTCCTGCCCTCCTTGAAAGGGTGGCAGATTTGGCCGGGGCCCTGGGCTTGCTGGCGACGATGGAAGGATGGAGGAGGAGAGGATTACAGTCACAAAGAGGCGATTAGAAGATAGGTGGAAATTATCTAGGGAAAATTGAATAATGGACAACTAACTAGCACAGCTGGGGACAGGCAGGACAGAGGAAAATTGGGACCCTCTCCCGCGTGGCTCCAGCCCAAAGTCTCACCCCTGTCCCCCAGTAGGTCCGGTGCAGGGGTAACGCCGACAAGTTTTGACCAGAGGAAAATTGTCGACTCCTTCGCCGGGAAGACGCGGGGTATGATGGTTTTAGGTTTTTGCCCGATCCCCCAAAGGTCATCCTGGTGATATTGTCACGAATGACAATTGATGAGGATAATAACTGAAGAAACTTAACGTTTAATGGGGCAAACTTGTGCCCCCAAAATAAAAAGGGAACAGAAGAAAACAGCAGGGTGTCGCGGGCGTCGATGTCGGCGAAACCGCAGGATCGAGCGCTGCAGGGGCGAGACTGACTCCGCTCGCCTTGCGGAATCCCTTATGTACCCTCCTGGGTTTCTGGATCGTTCGGCGTAGAACTTTCGGTGCGTAGAACATTCGGAACCGACCAGACGAGAATGTTCTCGAACTTACGAGAAGGCCAAGTTGAAATAATAAATAAAAGGGCACTCGGCTAACTGGAATCGAACCTACACTTTCCGCGTGACAGTCAAGTGCGTTAACCATTCGGCCACGCACTTTTTTTTTTTCTTTATTCAGTGCATAAAATCAGACTACCCAGATTTTGTGGGCAGATACTGAATTAAAATTCCTTCATGCACAACAGGTCATGCAACAGGTCCGCCCAGTCTGGCGTATTGCCGGTAAATTCAAAAACACTCTTCACTTGGCAAACAAGCTCCGTGAAGTACTGCGGCGCGGACTTTGGTTTCGCCTCTGCGTGTCTTACATCCATACGAGATTTCCATAAAGAAAACAAACCAAGCACCATAATCATATCAAGTGGGACACTTTCATTTTTCTCAATAGGGAGAAAACAGTATGTGTTGTTATTTCTATGTCTTTTTTATAGTGCGCTTCAGGACGTCCCAGAACATGACAGCATCCCAGCAAGTAATGAACACATGCTCAATTGTTTCCGGCTGTTTGCACAGTAGACAGTTCACACCCCAGGGTACAAATATTCCCCTCCCATCTAACCACACTTTTACAGGCAACGTGTCACTATGCAGCCGGAAAAAGAACGATTTTGCGGCTAGGGGGATACACATCTTTTTCAGGCGGACCAGAACATCGCCTCCAGGCATGTCAGTGAACAAAGCACTATACAGTGAAGCAGGAAAGAGGCTATCAATCAAATCCCTGGTCAGCTTTTTTCTGGAGACAGTAAACAAGTACTCCCGCGAGTAACGAACCATCAAAAATTCACACGCGTTCCCAACTTTCTTCACAAACCCAACCATTCTAGCGGGGGGGCCACTAGCGGAAGAGACAAGAAGAGATGGTAAGTGGGGTGCTATTCTAGTCTGAAACATGACTTGTAAAAAGGGGTGTTTTTGATTTCGCAGGAAAAAGAAGCGCGCAACAACTTGTCGGACAAAGAGATGTGAAAGACCAAGTCCTCCCTTAGAAACTCGAAGAAAAAGGTTGTCTCGTCTCATTGGTTCAACGGTACTTTTCCATATAAAAACGGCAAACACTCTATGCATTTTTGTATACTGGTACGAGCACAATGCATGACCTGCAGTACATACCACAGCTTGGCAACAAGGAATACATTGCATACAGTTGCTCTAGTAAAAATAGACATATCTCGACCGCACCATTTGGTGGCCCGTTCTCTCAGGTCCTCAGCAACGCTAGACCAATACTCTGCATTTATTCGCATGTATTGTAGTGGGGCCCCTAGATACTTGCTGGGTGAGGTGCTCCATTTAACACCTTTAAAATACTGAGGGGTTGTATCCCAGTCGCCGTACCAGATGCCAGTACATTTATCAATATTTACAGAGGCGCCTGTTGCATTACAAAAAAAAATTTACAGTGTTCCAAGACGCTAGTAACGCTTTCTTTGTTACTACAAAAAACAGAAATATCATCTGCATACGCTAAAACCTTAGTTTCTACTTCCCCCATTCGAAAACCCTGACCTTGACTCGATCGGATAATACTCAAACACAAGGGTTCTAAATAAACGGAAAACAATAGCGGCGACATGGGGCAGCCTTGCCGTACTGAAGAAAGGACTTTAATTATAGGGGATAATGAATTATTAATAATTATTCTAGTTGTGCATCCTTTATAGGCCATTTTAACGCCTTCG
The DNA here is from genome assembly GCA_013358835.2 of Ixodes persulcatus. Taxonomy (NCBI): domain Eukaryota; kingdom Metazoa; phylum Arthropoda; class Arachnida; order Ixodida; family Ixodidae; genus Ixodes; species Ixodes persulcatus. Next base: position 167,305 of record JABSTQ010009556.1, read on the forward strand.
AGGATAATCTTTCCCACGTTAGCTCGTTCTAAAACCTCCCACAAAACATCATGACACACTTTATCAAATGCCTTGGCTAAATCTATTTGGAGCATTGCAACAGGGCTTCTTTCCGCAAAAGAACTTTCTAAGATTGTTCGGGCTACGTGAATATTCGTCTGAATAGATCTGCCTCTAATGCCACAGGTTTGATGTTCTCCGACCAATCTACAAATTCCACGTTGAAGTCGTTTAGCTAGAATTCTTGCAAACATTTTATAGTCAACATTAGATAGCGCTATGGGTCGATACCCAGTAACTCGCTGTCGCACACTCTCGTCTTCTGATTTGGGAATAAGTACAGTGTGGGATCGAAGAAACGAGGGGGGCAGCGTTTTAAGGTCATACGCTTCATGCACAACTTTAAGAAGAAAAGGGGACAGTTCATTTTTAAATTTTTGGTAAAACTCTGCTCCAAGACCATCCGGGCCAGGCGTCTTTTTTACCGCTAAACCGTCAGTAGCGTTCTCTACTTCAATCAGGGTCACCGGTTCTTCGAGCCAATCTTTTTGCTCATTCGACAGCTCAGGCGCCTCCCGAAGCAACATCCGAATGTCTGTCATTGTAGTCGGCGAGCCGTGCCCTCCAAAACGTTGCTCGTAATGCTCGACGAAAGCATGCTCGATGGTATCTTTAGTATCGCAGATAACACCCCGGTGCTCAAGGACGGATATTTCTTTTTCTAAAGCATATTTCCTCTCGTCAGCCAAGGCACGACTATACTTCGTTTCACCTTAGGTCCGAGCGCGGCCGATGTTATGAGCCGAAGGGCCAATAAAAATGTGAAAAAGGCAAACGTCATGGCGTACTCTCTGCATATAAGATTACCAGCTGTTGTTCGCCGTCTCTTTGTGCGTCAAGGAGGTTATAATGGGCAGGAGGTGGCGTCCCTATCCCCAATGCATGGAGCGAAGTGTAACGGAAGTAGGCGTGGCCACGAGCCTTGACGAGCATATCTTGACCAATGGGAAGCCTAGTGAGTGGGCGCCGCCATTAATTTCGGTGCAAACAACCGCATTGCGATGACATTTCCGTGGCAACGCGATTGTGTGCACCGAAATTAATGGCGGCACCCACTGTTATTTGAAACAGCGCTTAACGGGAGACTTTTAAACCGGTATGGTCGGAATTGGATGAGATTATTATAAACGAACGCCTGGTTGCCCAGCAGAAAGTAAGTGACTAGAGTTGAGACGCTCTAGACGACGCACCGACTGAATCGGTGTCGAACAGGCGAGATTTCGAACCCAACACTTGCCTGACCAGTAGGACTAGGAAGTCGGCGTGTAGCGGACGCTCTCGACACCGCGCGACCGCGCCTGGAGCGTCGTCTCGAACGAGTCGTCGTAGCGCGGCTTTGGAAAGCGATCGCGAGTCAGTCATCGTAGGCACGAACGCTGAGAAGGGCATCGTGGGTTGAGAAAGCCGTACAAATTCTGCTTCGAGAAGATGTTGGTTTCACTCCGCCGTGATGAGTATTCGGGTTCGCATCGAAACATCTTTTGGTGCGCCGATCAAATCGAAAGCCAGCCGCGACAGCGAGCAGACGAAGCAGACCGCAGGCACGGAGCAGACGTAGCCGAGCGGAGAGCAGACGATGGGAGCATGGTTGAATTTAGTTTGGATGAGAGAGCGTCGTTGCGCGGGGCAGTCTGGGATTGGGTTGTCCTTCCGGCGTCGCTGGGTATGACGTCATGCCGGGTCCTGCCCTATTTAAACGTCCTTGTTGTGCGTGCTCGTTCGCCGGCTTGTCGAAGAGAGCACGGCATGACGTTGCGCTTTTTCCGCCGTTTGATTGGCCCTTCCGCTCATAACATCGGCCGCGCTCGGACCGAAGGTGAAACGAAGTATAGGGTCTATTCACTTGCTGAGTCATCACCCACAAACATGGCCGCCGAGCGATAAAGCGGAACTTTTATTCGTGAGCTTGGTGAAAAATAAAAGAAGGCAAAGCAAACTCGCCTATCGGCAAACCGCTATGGCCTTCGGCGGTCATGCTTGTGTGTAGTGACTCGACATTAAAAGGCGGTCTGACGTCATGTGAATAGACTCTATAGTGGGTTGTTCCCCTAAAAGAAATTTTTCTGCTCTCGCTCTGATTATCGCACCACGATAACGCTCTTGATGGAGGCTTTAGAAGGTTACTCAAGTATTGCGACAGAACGTTTTCCTCGTTTGTTTTTTGCAACTTTAAGACCGACGACCTTTCTATTGCCCGTAACTTAACATCTTCCTTAAAGTACTCCCACTTTTCTATACAACTAGGGCCATTACCTGTGCATTCCGCTTGAAATGCTTCCTTTACTCCCTTACAGAAAATATCGTCCATCAACAAACTGCTATTTAATTTCCATAATTCCCATCGCATCTTCGATGTCCTCTTTCTGCCGGAACCTAACGTAACAGTGACAAGACAGTGGTCGCTAAAAAAAAGCGGTTTTACTTGATAGCCCGATACGAGATTGCTTATCTCGGACGAAATATAAATCCTATCCAATCGCGCGTGAGACGAGTGCTGAAAATGTGTAAAACGGAATTCTTTCCCCGCGTTTTCGAGGTGGGCTACGTCCTCTAAATTATATTCGCCTATTAATTAGTTTAGTAATGCAGCACTTCGATCGTAATGCTTCTTGGGAGTTACCCTATCGGTTACACTGCATACACAATTGAAGTCCCCTAAAACCACGAGTTTGCCGCACTGTAAATAGTGTTCCAAATTTTGAAAAAAACAGGACTCTCTCATTTATCTTATTTGGCGCATAAAGGCATATTGCTCGCACATCTTGATTTAACCATTTTAAGTCTCAAATAATAAGCCTGCCCTGATCATCTGTGACAACGTGCGCAACATTGATGTGCCTGGACTTTTTAAGAAATAGAAAACACCCAGCAGACACTCCAACGGAGTGGCTTACACACACCTCGTAAGAGCGAAGAAATGGTTTTAGCGCCTGTTCTATATGCTGGCTATTTTCCATTTTTGTTTCTTGTACAGCCAGGATATCTAACTCTAGCTCGTACACTAGGCGGTGCAGTTGACACTGTTTTTTACGCGTGTTCAGTCCACGCACATTCAAGGTCGCAAAACGAAGGGGCTCTAAAGGTGCATTCATATCTTTAAGCGTGTCCGAACAAATGCTGCATACTCATGAACAATTTGCCATTCAACACTCACTGCGTATTCTTTGCGTTGCGATCGTCCATGGGCACTCGGGTTTATGCACTCGCCGGGGTTTCTTGGAGCTCTGCTGTTCCCATGGCACTGAACTTTGTTCCGTTTCATCGAGAAAGTCCGGGTCGGGAGGTGGGTTCAGCTGTCTTTTGCCTGCCAGGTTGCTCTCGGTCATAGGATCGTCTAGTCCCATGGTTGCACCTGGCTGCTCCACTTGATCGCCCTTCTCCTCTGCGCAGCTTGGTGTCTCCTGCGGCCTTGTCCTTCCTGAGCCTGAGGCCTCACATCCCCCTTCGTCCTCCTTTCCGGACGCCGGCATCTTCGAGGGTCCTCCCTGAGACGCCTTTACTCGTCCGTCGTTGCTTGCCATTGTGCTTGACTGCGTTTTTCTTTCGTCTCTCAGAGTCGACTGCGAAACGGCTTGTACGACTTCCTCTGCTTCGGTTGCGTCCATGAACATCTCGGACTCCTCTTGATCCCTGAGGTCTCGAGCAACAGAAGCGTACGTCGTCGCGCAGTCTTCCGTTGCGTGCCCAAAACGATGGCAGCCGGCGCATCGAGGAGTGCGACAGTCCCGCCGGATATGGCCTGTTCGCCTGCATCGCAGGCACAAAGGGGCCCTGCCTGGTACCAGGACTAGAACTATGCAACCTTCCAGCCGTATCTCGTGGGGAATGTCGTCAACCGTCGTACCCTCTTTGAGGGTAAGCTGCACAAGCCTCGTGTTGGATTCAACATTTTCAAAGCCTCGTTCGCGGAAGCACTCCCGAGTGATGCTGGATACCTTGCCGAACCTTTCAAGCTCCTTTTGCACCTTAAAGTTGGGAACATCATATGGAACCCAGTGGAGCTTTATCTTGACTTCATTCTTTGCTGGGTCAAACACGAGGCACCTTCATTCCTTGACAGTTAGCTTTTTTGCTGCCACCAGCTTTTGTTTCGCAGCTAATGAGTGCAGTCTCAACATCCAGACATGATTCTTCTGGTACGCACCTGCCGACGCCAAGTCTTTGAGAAGGTCCAACTTTTCAAGTTCACCGCGGAAGTCTTGTATCCGGTAGGGCCGTTTTTTTACATCGCAATGTAGAAACACTGCGTTCGTCGCTATGTATCCAGCAGGCAGGGGTGGCAGATGAACAGCATATTCCAACTCAGCAGTAGATGCCTTATCACCAGGGCCCGTCTGGGCCGTTGTCGCCGCTCCATCGGAGCTCGACATTCCGCGTCCGTACGCTGCGATGTCCGGAAGTGGAATCCTCCCCATTCGGCCACGCACGCGCTTGCTCGTCAACGCGCGTGGCAATATCCCAGACTACTTGGTGATGGTTAGGGGGAGAAAATTGGCTTAGAAGGGCGGAAGGAATCAAATGTTTGTCTTTCTTAGACTTAGGCTGGGTGGCGCAAGCTACCGCCTGCTAGAAAGGGTTTATACAAGTAACATCCACTCATGCCGGACAGACGACCAAAGAAAAAAAAAGAAACAAACAAACCTCGACATTTTTCCGTAGCGTAGTCAAATATACAACAAGCAAAAAAAAAACTGTATTCTTTTTGTGTCCACTTCTGATTTCCTTCTCTTTGGAATTTTGTTGACACTGAAGACTGCATTGTTGTCGTGGGTCGTTTCCTGTTCTGCGTCGCGCTTCAGTGTGGCAATCTTTACTTTCGTAAAAGCACCCCTTTTCTTTGAGGATTTGTTTTGCGGAAATTCTAGGAAATTAAAGGCGCCTTTGAGAAGGCGAGGGGAATGCCTTCATTGTACGAAATTGGGGGTGAAATATAAGTCACAATCGGCACAAAAAACGATGTTTTCGCGAGCTCAATCTAAGTCACCGTAGCTTATCGGAGCTAGCGACAGGATTTGGTTGCTCGAAAGAATGTTCACGTTTGCTCGTGCCACGCCCATGCCACTTTATATCGAAAAACTCGGAAAATGGCGGAATGTCAAAAATGTATTTGAGATAATGAGCACAAGATACTCAGAAGTAAAATTAAAATACTGTATCAAATACTCTCGACCAAAAGTGTTTGCAAGATACCAAAATACTTCAAAAAGTATTTTAATACAGTATCTTGAGTAGAGTTTTTGAGACAGGCACAAGTCTGCAAGGATGTGGTTCGTTGCCAGGAAGGGGGTGTGACCCACTCCTCCCAGCTCTCTGGTCTGAGTGTTACTGGTAGGGTGTCGAGTGCGGTTTTGGTAATGGGAGCAACTTTTGGGTATTCCCACAGAGTTGATGTTTGTTATTAGGGTAGAGGCCGCAGGGGTGTCTGCATGTGGGTGCGTGTATAGTGTTTGTGATGTTCTGCGAATAATGTGTTCGTTTCTGCGCTTCTGATAATTGTGGCATCCTCTCTGCCAAATGCACGGGACGGGCTTTTGAGGAGTGTGCCATTATCTCTAAGTTCTTTTAGTATGCTTGTTCTGGATCATGGTCTTCGAGACCCCGAAGCCGCGCGCTTCGGGATCTCGGAGGCCGTCTGGATTTGTGTAGTGTCTTTCTGTGGCCGTATGAGTCGCTAGTTGCCGGCCAGGGAGTTGAAGGGGTCGCGGGAGGTCGCTTCCTCGGGCGAGCTCGTCGGCTCTAATGTTCCCTTTAACTCCCAGGTGCCCAGGAGCCCATTCGATAGTGACTTTTGCATAAGGGGGGGGGGGGGGGGGGGGGTTCTCTCATGGTTTTTGATAATGTGGTTATGATGTGCGGGGGTAAAGTATTGTTTCTGAAATCTCTGACGGCTTCTTGGCTGTTCGTTTGGATGGTGATGGGATCTTTTCTGGCGTGTGAGGTAATAGCTTCGGCTATTGTTTGGATTTCCAGGGTGATTGGGGAAGGGGCGTTGGTGTGGCTGAGGGTGCTTTCTGTTCGGGGACCTACTACCGCTGTGTTGCCGCTCTTTTGTGTTGTAGTTGTAGCTTGCATGCGTGTAATATTATGTGGTGGCGATGTCTGTGGAATCACTAGTCCGCTCAATGCGTTTCTTGTGCTGGTCTCTTCTGCCTGGGTTGGTTTCTGGGCTCGTGTTCTTCGGAATGGGTTTAACTTCAATTCTGGGGATCCGGTTCCACAGGGTGGTTGTTCTGGGATTGAAGGTAGTTTGGAATTTTCATATCGCATGCTTAAGAGCAGGGCTCTGCCTTGTTGAGATGTTTGAAGTCATTGTTGAGCTGCTCTGTGCACAGTGATTCGTTCTTCCAGGGTGTCAAAAAGCCCAGTGTTTTGAAGTTACTTTAGGGGCGTGTATTGGGACACGCCTAGCGCGAGTCGAGTCGTCTTTCGTAGTTGCGTTTCTAGTTTTTTTAGTTTGTGCTTTGGTCAGGCTTATGTATGGTGTGGCGTATATGACTCTAGATGTGATCAGGACTTCTATGGCCTTACATAGTTCATGTTCTTTGAGTCCATGCTTCTTTCGGCCTATTCTTCCCAACATATGTGTGATTTGGTTGGTAATTAATTTGGTCCATTTGTCGGATTTTCCATCTTGTTCAAGACAGAAACTGAGTGTCTTGATGCACCTCTGTCTTGGGTTGATGTTCACATCTAGCATGAGCCGTATGTTTTTCTGCGTTTTTGATGTTGCTGTTGATAACTGCTGTGAACTCCAATTTTTAAGGGAGCACTTGAGTCCTATGGTGCGAGTGTATAGTCTTGGATGGTGTCCAGTCTCTTTTCAATAATTTCCTCCTGGTCCTCGGTTGCTCCCAGGGTAATATCGTCTGCTTACAGGCCGAAACGGAGATCGGGTATGGTTTGGGGGAGAGTTGGGAGGCCTTTTAGAGCGAGGTTAAAAAGTGCAGGAAAAAGGATTGTACCTTGCGGTACCCCTGCGTGGAGGGGAAATTTGGGACTAGCTCCTATTTTTATTTCACAAATTCTGCCTGTGAGGAAGTCTCGGATTTAATTGTAGAGTTTCTTACCCGGTCTTGTCTTTCCTAGCTTTTCTAAAATTGCATGATACGACATATTATCGAAAGCTTTCTGTATGTTGACTCCAGCTATGACGCGGGTCTGTGCTGAGCTGGCGCGGTCGTAAACTTCATGCTGAAGGCGTATCATTGTGTCTTGAGTAGATACGTGGCGGCGAAATCCGGTCATGGCGTGGTGTAAAATGCCTAAGTTCTCTACATCTCATTCAAGGCGTTGTAAGACCATGCGTGCTGCAAGTTCTTCTATGCATGAAGGGAGTGAGATTAGTCTTAGGTCTTTTATCTGATCGGTATCATCGCCCTCTTCCTCAATGGCAATGGCCTCTAGGATTTCACATCCCAGTTTTTTTCTTGTTCCTCGCAACGATGTTTACGTCGTAGAACCGTGCTCAGGGCTCAAAGTCTGGGGGGTCTCAGGGGGTCTCAGACCCCCCACTGATTTTAACGGGTGGTCGGGGACCCTCCTCCACAGCCCCAGCATTAGTGAAATAAAAATCATATCTCGCAATAAAAAAGCTTGTTTTCAGGGATGTGACATTTGGGGATTAGCACTTTGAGGGTTGCATCTACAGCGTGGGCAGAGTCAGCAGTGTGGTTTATTTTATGTGCATCTAGTACATCTCGTCAGAACCTGCCCCCCCCCCCCCCCCCCAAACCTTCTTGTAGGGACCCCCCTCCACTTATGGGAGACTTTAAGCACTGACCGTGCTGAACACTGACACACACGACAATAGGTTGGCAAATGTCCTCCTGCTGACAGGGTTTTCACTTATGCAGCGTGCTCCGTTGTCCGATCGTTAAAGGGATGCTGAACCGAAATCTGGATTCCACAAAACACGTGGCAAAAGCGTTCAACGGGATGCTACAAACACCAAAACATCACTCATACAGCGATATGTCGAACGAATGACCGTATTTTTCAAGAAAAGGAGGCGCATTTGACTGATATGTTTACGTTTTGTTTCTCCGAGAAGGAGAGGGAACGGCCTCGCTTCTTCTCAACACCTCCTAGAGAAGAAGGCCGTAGCGCTCTTCTCGTGACGTTGCAGAGGAAGGCCATCGGGGGCGCGCGTCGAAGCGAAGGCAACCTGCGTGGATCGACCGTCGTAACGCGTTTTTAGTCACGCGTGTCATATTAGCTAAAATAAAAGCTGCACATAGCAACGGGTCTAGAAAAATTTTATTACACGAGCAAAATATTACACCGCTAAATAATCGGTATGAAATGGCACGTGGTACGTCTACAGAAAAATGTGATTGTTTTAAGTCGAAAACATTGAGTCACGCAATTATTGTCGTAAGAATGCATATTTTATACAGAAATACTTCGAAAAAATGGCGAGACACGCAGTGATTGGAAACAGCAAAGCATATCAGTTAAAAATCAGGTAGACGTAGTCAATGCGGACAAGGCAAGACAAGTGTCACTTACGATCATGTAAGCGACGTTACCGCGTGCAGTCACTGAATTCCTGCATCATACCCCGGCCACATGGCAAACGTAATGCAATTTCGATTGAATTACATTATGGAGTCGACAAATCAGCTTGCGGCGCTCGTACAATCCCTCAAGACAGCGAGCTGATTAAATCCTATATCACTGAATGAAAATATATTAACTTTTCCGTGTTGCAGGGGTACTAAACTTACTACTTCAACTAATTTACTTCTCCCTATGGGCTCAAGCTGCCTTAGAAAAATATATAAGTTATTTTGTATACAATAATACTATTACCTCAATACTGTTAAGATTCTAGTATAAATGCGGTAAAGGCAATAAAATAACATTAGTATAAATAAACACAGAACCACAAACAACGCACTTTCAATAATTAAACAAACTTGTTTTTCACCTTCTAGGGAAAACTAGATTACCACGCATATTTACAAATGTCGACGCAACTGCACACGAATAACGACAAAGAATAAAACTTCAATCTTTCACGCGATTAAAAAACAAAACGATTGCAGCATTTTACTTGCGTCCTACATGACCAAGAAAGCCCGTAAATACGTACGTTGTTTCTTACCTGTCGATCGCATCCATACGTCCCACAATATCCGTGACGAAAACATTTGAACACGAACTGCAAGAAGTCTCTGTCAACGTTGCTCTCTGTCGAGAGAGAGGTCTATCGATTAATCGACCAGAGTCATCGTTGGCTAGTTGTCACACATGTCACTCAAACCGTAGCAGGACTTGTTTCACGAATCCACGTAAATGCCGTAGTATCAAGCAAACACAAAAAAAAAAACAAAAAAAAAACACTACCCGAGACTGCGGTGATGGCAGAAAAACGACGGGAAACAGGTCTCAAAAGTACCACACACAAGAGCAGCGGCGACGAAAGGCTTAACGTTGTCGACCCATCTCTTGCTCGTGTGCGCTCCCTGCGGCGATGACTGGATTTCTTTTTCGGTTTCCTTCCCTTCTGAAATGTCTCAGCGTTCCTTTTCAGACAGTTGAGCAGCTCACACACAACGTGAATTTACCAGAATCGTAGCCCGTATGAGGGAAGATGTGGCATCGGAGCCGGTTCTTTCGAAAAGTCTGGGGAGCTACGGGACTATAGTCCCGCGGTTACGGGGATATAAACTCATAAATATAAATTTGGTACTTTCAACCTTGGTAACGCGTTGCATATTACGTTTGTATTATATATATAATAAATTGTACAAGACTGCGCCTTTAAAGCGTATATTAATGTCGGATAAACGCGCACGTACACCACCGCGCCGCTTGAGAACTCTCGTAGTTGCGCCATGGCCTTCCTTCCTCCGACATTGTGACGTAACCTCTCAGAGCGCTATGGCCTCTTTCTCTAGGAGGTGTTGGTCTTCTCCGCCTCGCCGCCTTGAGGGGGTGAAGCGAAGAGAGAAGAAAACAAGATATCTTCACGTCACGCGCCTCGTAGGCCTGGTTTAATCTCGACCTCTTTTCCAAAAATACGGCCGTCCATTTGAGATATCGCCTTACGAGATAGTGTTGTAGGGATTGTAGCGTCCCGCTTACATCTCCTGCATTGCTTTTACGAAATCCCAATTTCGGTTCACCATCCCTTTAATGCATCGGCCGGTTTGTCCGATGTAACTTCGGCCGCATGTCAGCGGAATGTGGTACACCACCTCCTTTTCACACAGGGTGTAGGGAGTCTCGTGAACTGTGCCACACATCTTCTCGTTGTTACTTCGCTCCTGGTTAACCCTGCGACACATGGAATAGGTCTTGTGTGAAACCGAAAACACAACCTGAACGCCTTGCCATCCAGCAACCTTTTTCAACTTATGGGTCATCCCGTGAGCATAGGGCGCTACCACCACCGGATATCGAGTATTTTTCTTTTCCTTTGTGGTTTTATCCGTGCACCCAAATCAGCGCATGATGGTCCTGCAGACCTGCTCGCAAATCGCTACCAGGAGCGATTTTGGATAACCAGCTTCCTGTAGTCTCGAGACTTGAGTTTTAAAACTTCGCTCGACTTGATGGTGACAGGTCCTCTTTAGGGCGGATTTAAGGGGTGTGGTGGTCACCCCTCGTTTTACAATCTTGGAGTGTCCCCAGTCAAAAGATAGAAAGCCTTTCCATGACCTGGCTTGGTATCTCCAGCACACGTGGTTAGCTTTGGATTCCAATGCCAGGTCCAGGAATCTAATGAAATTATCCACGGGGAGTTCATGGGTGAATTCGAGCCCCAAGCAGCTCTTTTAGAAGCATCGCATCACTGTGTCTCGGCACTCGTCCATTTCGCCATCTACCTTTGTGTCATATAGAATTTGAAAATCATCGACGTACCTGAAGATGACTTCAATTCTTGGATCTTTCAAACGTTCTTGAATGGCACTTCCGCAAGCCGCGAGTAAAACATCGCTGAGGTACGGAGCCACGCATGACCCAATGCATACTCCACTCCTTTGTACATATGAAGAATTCTCGTGCGACACTACCGTTGCCGTCAGGTAAACACGTAGGAGCTGCAAGGAACTGTCCAGGTTAATGCCGGCTGTGTTCTGGAAAGCTACGACACCCTGCTCTTCGGAGGTCTTTCGAAGAATTGGTAGCATGCTTGCTTGTGGTATGGAGTAGTATAAGTCACGAATGTCGATGAAAAACCCGGAAACAATGTCAGACCCCTTCTCCGGAAGAAAGGCGATCACACTTTCGGAGTTAAAAATCCTGAAAGGATCTTGCATCGTACACTGGGATCATTGCTTTGCCAGATAAGTCGACACCTGTCCTTGCCATGTGTTCCTTTCCGAAACTATATAGTCGCCGCTGTTTCAAAGCCATAAATATATAATTTTTGTCCCGAAATTTTAAATAAAAATCCTGCCCCATAGTAATGCGTAATATCGCCGCACGGTAATAGACCTCCAGTGTTCTCTTTCTTGTCGAAGATAACAACTTGCAGCTTTCGCCGATTTCACGGTGCATTGGGGGACGATCACTACGTCGCGCGTGTATCGCATGCAGGGGCGCGTGTTAATTTATCCGGCCTAGAGTTCCTGTTTAGGCTCCCTACGGGAGCCAGAGTTGCGAGTCTGTTTTTCACGTGTCGCTGAGCTGCTATTCAGCGAGATCCGATCACCTGACGAGCCGGATCAAATGCCGTGCAGGAGAGTAGGCGTTGCGCACGCCCCGCCCCGCCTTACGTTCCCCTGCTTTTGAGCGCGCCGCGCGCCTCGAAGGCGCGGCGCCGCTATTCGCCGAATTCAGTCACGTGAGGAGCAGGATCAACATGACATGCAGGAAAGACGGCGCTACGGGGATGAACGCGCAACTCTGGCTCCCGTAGGGAGCCTATTCGCGACTCCACTCATTTTCCAAAATGGCGGTTATAGTGAGGGTCGGAGATGCGTGCCGCTGTTGAGCCTGTCTAGTGCGCTGGCTTCACTCTGCTACATATATTATTTCTGGTAATACGAGGAAGCTCGGGTGTTATGAGCGCAGGTCACCTCTTTATCCTGAAAACAAGAACAGTGTTTAGTATCCACGCGTGCCCACTCGCGGCGTAAAGCGAGTTCGTTTCGGCAGGCACTCCACGAGTGGTTGCACTCTCCGAGTTCGTTTCAGCGGCGGCACCCCACGCGTGCATGCACTCGCTGCACCGAGAAAATCGGGCGTGCGCCAAAATGCAATCCCGTCATGCCTCGCTCCGGCGAGGCGGCGAGGAGCGGGAGCAGACGACGAGGGTTCGTCTGCTGTGATGTGTCACGGAACCGAAAGGAAGAAAAAGTAGATTTTCTGATAAAAATCGCGTCCCGCGGGCAACGGAATCAAACGCAAGCTTGAATTGTGAGCGTCTGCTATTTCATGAAGAAAGCGATTGACATCCCGTGCTTTATTTGCAGCTTTTAAGTCGCTCTGTTGCCGCACAGACGCTGAAATATACCAGTGTGTCAAGAAATGCTCAGAACAAACGCATCAGCGGCTTCCGAGATGTTTATCACCATCCGTTCGGGTGAAAAATTGAACATTTGTTGACAAAACTCCCCCAGCAAAAACCTCTGACTGCCCAATAAGCATCAGAGAAAGCTGACTTTACCCGAGGCTTGGGCGACATAATCATGTTTAACATTTACCAACATCAGCTAACTTGACCCGTCGTATTTTGTTCGAGAAAGCTCTCATTCTCAACGTTTTACCAATCCACCTGTAATGACGATCGAAATCAAAAGTCCCACGAAACGTTTTATTGGATATTCCAACAGACTAGTTTTAAGCCGTACCCTTTCAGTGGTTCACGCATAATACCATGCTCAAACGGATCAAGCTTCTGCTCGGACAGCATCATCAGTTTTCTTCAGTGTAAACGGTTATAAGAATTGAAAGATCGCAACCAGCTGCTTTGTAGACAGCTGGGTGCGTAAATTTACGCCGTCTGTAGCTATCTCTACCAGCCGAGTTGCTTGAAGTCATCGCAACTATAAACTTTAGGTGTCTGCGTTCAGCGTTTGTAGATAAACGTTGGTAGTGACTGCACTGTCGCATCCCCACCCATCACTCCGAACAGAAAGGCGCTAGTTTCGGTTTGAGGTCGGTACCTTTTCTACAACAAAGATGGCAGCAGCATCAGTTTTCTGCACTCGGTGCATTTGGCAAGTTCATTTGAGTCCAGTTCTGCGTGCAACACTCTGCGAGTGCGATGCATTCTGAGAGAGAACTCGAACGGTGCCAGTGCGTGTGAAAGGAACTCGCTATATAATATTTACGCAAGGATGCGCGTTTTAATTCTGGAGCGAAACCGAAACTGACCTCTATTTTGGATTTAATTTCTCGTTATAAGTCTTTAAGTAGTCATGAAACGCTTTTCCAACTTTTCCCTGTTTAGCTTTCCTCCTCAACTCATAAATCGCGCATCCTACCAAACAGCTCAAGAAGACGGAAAGGGGGGGAGTCCCCTCTTGCTCGTAATCTTGTTTGTGTACCCGGGCACAGCCATTGTCCCCCTAGAAGATTAGCCCGTCGCTCAAAATTCAGACAAAAGTTGCTTTCCCCACCCCGTTCACCCCGAAGCTGTCAGTGCTGTGGAAGCTACGTGCTCGTTGGGCCAGCCACACTTGCCACGCGATCACGCTTTTTCGCGCATACCCACGCGCAGAGAATGAGGTCAGGTGATGAAAGGGAGGCGGCTGATTGGTCCGGCAAGCGCGTAGCTTCCACCACAATGTCAGCTTAGGGGTGAAGGGAATAAGTGAGGTCCGGCGTCGTGTGTCGTGCGTTTGGGCCCAGTGACGCGCTGCGGGGGCCCGGTGACGCGCTGCGGGGTCCGCGGATGTATCACAGTGAAAAGGCATAGAGCTTACGAAGGGAAGGAGGTACGACGAAATAGTCCGCTGTGTTTTCGAATTTTACCGAAAGTTTTGACTTTCTACCTTTTCTTCTTTTGGCCCACTGAACGATGTGCTATTAGTAAAATCCCAATATAAATTGATTTATTCCAGCCCAAAATTCGTTTCATGGGTCCTTTAATTTCGGATTCTTTCGTAACTCAAGATGTGTCTGACATCGTAATTAGTTAGTTAAAGAAGTTGTTCGCGGAAACTTTATTTTGTGACATCCATGTTCGATCCAGGCTGATATTTGTAGTGTAGTTGTTGAAAAAAATCAGTGTTGATGTCTGTGTGTTCTCGTTGCATTTTCTCGCTCAGATAATTGTCATGGGAAATAATGAACAGCGGGCATTTTTAATGGGTTTTTGGATATTTAGATGCTTAATTGGTTTAACATTATTCCCAGCACAAGAATAAGAGAATAATTCCAATTTGTATAATATGTCCACAAAACGTATAAATTAATAAACGCTTTTCTCACTGCAACAACACAAAGACGGAATCCTAGTCAGACAGCTGAAGTGTGTGTGTGTGTTTTTTATAGCAACGCGTGACGCATAGGACTTTATAGACCCTTTCAGGCAACATTTCATGGGCGCCGCCATCTTGACGTCACGTGACCCGGCCGCCATAGCCGACCTTCAGTTTCTCGCCGTTGCTCCGCGTTGTGTGCTGCACCGGCCACCACCGGAGCTTTGTTTTCGTGTTCTTTACGTTCCGCGTTGAAATCGTGTGTTTTCTTTAGTTCTTTTCGATATTTCTGGCTTTCACTTAATCATTTGATATCTACATTTCAACATAGCTCTTGTATTTTCTTATTTATGGAATGGAATTGGACAGTGAATGGATCCACGATACAAGATTGTGGCCTAGGCTTCCGAGACCATGTAAGTTCATCAAATTCTTATGTTTTTGTCGCTAATAAAGGGCAGTCAACACCATTGCGGCCTATGCAAATTTCAACTGACGCAGTAAGGCTCTCGCAGTCGTGCTTCTCGCTGCATGTGCGCGCTCGTTTCCGTAAAGCCGAACCGCATGTAAGCGATTTAGCGTGCGACGAGTCGAGCGACGGCGACAACGACGGGAGTCATCGACGAGCAACGGAGATTTCTCACTGTCGCCCGTCGCATCGCTCGGTTTTCAGATTTCTAGAGAACTTAGCGCTCACCGTCTTCGTCGCTTGCTCCCGTCGCTTCCCTGCGGTTTGCCTCGTCGCGCGACTGATCGAGCGATAGCGAAGCGGGTCGCCATCGCTTGTCTCGTTGCGCTTTATACTTAATGTCAAGGCGCTAATGGTTCAATGCTGTGTGCATCGAAATTAATTAAGTATAAAGCGCATGCAAGCGATTTGGCGAGCAACGATCGAGACAAGCGACGGCGACCCGCTTCGCTGTCGCTAGGTCAGTCGCGCGACGAGGCAAATCGCATGGAAGCGACGGGAGCAAGCGACCAAGACGGTGAGCGCTAAGTTCTCTAGAAATCCGAAAACCGAGCGTTGCGACGGGCGACAGTGAGAAATCTTCGTTGCTCGTCGACGACTCCCGTCGTTGTCGCCGTCGCTCGACTCGTCGCACGCTAAATTGCTTGCATGCGGTTCGGCTTTACGGAAACGAGCGCGCACATGCAGCGAGAAGCACGACTGCGAGATCCTAATTACTGCGTCAGTTGAAATTGGCATAGGTCGCAATGGTGTTGACTGCCCTTTATTAGCGACAAAAACATAAGAATTTGATGAACTTCATGGTCTCTGAAGCCCAGCGAATGGATCGTCGATCCATTCGCTGTCCGATTCAATTCCATAAATAAGAAAATACAAGAGCTATGTTGAAATGTAGATATCAAACGATTAAGTGAAAGCCCGAAATATCGAAAAGGCCTAAAGAAAACACACGATTTCAACGCGGAGCTTAAAGAGCACGAAATCAAAGCTCCGATGGTGGCCGGTGCAGCACACAACGCGGAGCAACGGCGAGAAACTGAAGGTCGGCTATGGCGGCCGGGAAAGCGCGCGGAGGGCGCGCCGACTGGTGGCAGCTCGAGTAACTGACTCGCTGAAAGCGTCTATATTACATCCGGTGTTTGACTGTTTGTCTATCTTGATAACGATGTCAGAGTTTTTCATATGCTAAAAAGAGAACAAAATTATACCTTTCTAGAAAGACTATTATGGTTAAATGGCGTATTTTCGTGATCTTGGCGTTAATTGGGGGCATATATTGTCGCAATTTGCATTAATAATAATAATAATAAAATTCAGATATTTTAATACGTCATTTTTCAAGCTCAAATATAATTTGTTGCTTATGTTTTAATTTCAAACGCGCGAACAAATATGACAATCAAAAGTGTGCTAATTATCATCACTGGAGCCAATTGCAGCATTTTGAATTACCAAGTAATAAAATAAAAATTGTCTAAAATCAATGAAATCATTCTAGCTATTGTGAGAAATCCATGTAACATTACATTAATTGCGGGTAAAGTATATTTTTATATCAAAGTCGAGACTTTTGACAATCGGCAAAACGTCCAAAGTCGCCGCCAATATCCTTCTAGACCAAAATGCCCAAAAGTAATAAAAAAAATAATAATAAAAAATAAAAATAAAAAAATATATTTTTTTAGTTACTAATCTTTTCATAACATTTAGTTACTTTAATTTTTACGCTCCGTCCTTTTGCCAACCTCAGCCTTTCCAGTTCGAAGGAACGCCGGCGCCTACCTGCTTGCACGTCTGCTCACTGCAGCACGTTTCGTTGACGTTGGAAGCCGGTAAAACAGTAGTGAGTTTTAGTATTGCGTATACGAGCGAACGCAAGCGCTGTGTGTTTGCGTATAGCTTTGCGTGTTCCACACTGCGCGTGCGAGGAGCCTAAAATTGCGGTCTTGGATGGCGCATGACGATGAGGCGCACGCACAACGTGGGGCACGCAACTCAAAAGCAAACGCACACCGCTTTCGTTTGCTTCTGTGCGCAACACTAAAACTCTCCGGTAAGGTACAATCCCATAGCGGTTGCAGCACTACGTTGGGACAGTGAAGAGTGTTGTTTGCATTCGGAAATAACATTTCGCGAGCCATAGTCGCGAGCAGTTCCGCCGTGCCCGCTGAGTAGGAGAATCGGGGGACCCTCAAGCGCTTCCCGTTTCCGCCGCGGGAGGGCGAGCGTCGAGCTGGAGACACGAATACAGGCACTCTAACCCGGCCCACCCGGTCACGCCGCTTCGCGGCGATAGTCTGCGGCGGCTCATAACAGAAATGCTAACCCACCTGGCCCACCAGTCACGCTGCTTCGCGGGTACAGCGCTCGTCGGCTGGTTACAAAAAGTAATAAAACAAAAACAAACGGACGATCCCGAAATGAACATTTCTTAACTTGTCTCAAGGTACTGTCCTGTATTCACCCTCTTGTGATTTTTCTTTCCGTCTTGTAATTTAAGAAGGGTGCTGTACGTCCCTAGTCGAAATGCAAATAAAACTTTATGAACAAAATGTAAGGGCGCAAACGAGCTGGTGTACATTGCACATGGTTGAGATAACCCCGAGACTGCGGGTAAACGGTAAACGATAACCCTTCGACAGACTGCCCCTTTCAACAAGTTGCCTTTCGACGAATTGCCCTATTACGAATTGGCCTATTCGACAAATTGGCCGTCGACAAGTTGGCCGTCGGCGAGTTGGCTATCGACGAGTTGGCCGGATCCCAAAAATGTTCCTTCGGGAGTTAAATTTTAGGTAATTTAGGAAAAAAAAAATATATTTATTTTTTAAGTGGGGTTTGCAGTAGAAGAGGAGGAAAAAGAAAATCAGTTCCTAGTCCAGCGGTGTGTATGTCTTTTCTTTATGTGTATGTTTTTCTTTCTAGTTCAGCTGGACTTACCTGAAGCATGAACCAACTTGCTCAGCTCGAGCCTGTTACAATTTGATTCCCCTATGACATCAGAACCAGAAATGGCTCCTCCTTGTTTCGTCAGTGATGTTAACACACCTAGCAATGATGCTAATTGGTATGCTAATGAACATCAGATTAGCGATTTCAGGCGGTTGATTTCCTTCTATTTTTCGTCAATCTAAAAATAAAAAAGGCTTGCCACACACGTAACTTAATTAAAGGGGCCCTGCAATGACTTTTTTACTAATTTTTAATTTGCAACGAACCTGAGCGCACTGAACGTAGTAACTTAATGGAACCTTTCTTTTCTCGAATTTCGCTTCATTTGAAAAGTTATAGGCAAATTAAAATTACAAAAACAAGCAAAAAATAACCTCCTTCATGACGTCCTTGGTTGCTTGAGTGGCCGTGAACTAGAGGAGGGGTAGTGAGCTATTTGAGCGCTCACGGCTGCCGCACTCCGTGTCGACGGCGCGAGAGGGCGCCACTAAAGGATGTTCTGGATAGGCTGTATGCAGCGGGCAGCCGGAGCGGCTCGCATTGCATTGGCTGCGCGATTAAACACTACTTCGGCATGACACTTCATTGTCCACAAACGACAGCAAAGACGGAGTAAAGATCAGTTCAGAATGGGAGCCACTTCGCGCTGCCATACCGCGAAACGGTCAAACCGCCAGACAAAGCTGCTCGCCGAAGGCCTTCGGAACGCTCGGAGCCGGTCGGATCCTCCAATCCCTACGGCCGCAGCGCCGCCGCGTACATCCGGGACCTTTCCGTGTCGGCGCCTGATCCCACTACTCCTTTCTAGTATGCGCCGCCTTTTCCGCCGCTTGGTGGCGGGTATGTAGACGGGTCATTTCTTGTTTTCGTACTTTATAAACTGCATTTGTTTCTTTTCTGATCTAAAGTACTGAACAAAAACTACTTTTATCCATAATTGAAACGGTTCGCGCCACTTATATTTTGTATTTCGTCTAAAAAGAAGCTTTTAGCGGCTGTGACCAGTAGTAAGCCCAGGACCAACGTTACTAAAACACTCAGTTGGGAAACTGCCATAGAGACTGCCCTGAAAAAGTGTCCCCGATCTGTCCTCGCGAACCGAGCTAATGACGAACACAACGCCGTCATTTCTCCCGCAGCGGCCACTCGAGGAACCGCACGTTACTTCTATTTTGGCTTTAATCGGCCATATCTGAAGCGGAAACAGATATAGTAGAAGAGGTTACAGGGGTGCCACCCCCGTCTCCCCGGAGGCTGCGCCGCGTCTCAAAACCGAGTTAAAATGCACCTAGGTCGGGACGCGCCAATACCACCTAGAATACAAGGCCTGCGCATGACGTTTCGTTAGTAGATCCCCGACCCGCCCCAAGCGGCAAACAGGCTGAAGCTTGACGAGAGTATGGGCCGCGTCGCAACTACGTCGCATTCACCTGCGGCCACCGCTGTGTGCGTGACTGCTGAGCGCGAGCTGATTGCGAGCTTCCAGTTCATTTGCAACGCGCACGCGAACACTCCCTCGGCCACAAGCGCGAGCTAGCACGCGCTCCTTGCTTTGAGACGAGAATTTCTAGCGCGCGCGCTCGTTCTGCGGAAGAACGCTTCAAAGCAGCGACCCGGAGTATAAACAGCGCCCTCGAAAATGGCGTCCAGTGCCAGCGTCCAGCGTCCAGCGAAGGACTTTGCAGCCCTTCGCACAGCAGTAAGGCATTTTCACTCATGCATTTGACGCTCCACGTGAACGTCTAACTTCATCGTATGCTATAGCAACAGACACTCGGCGTGAGCATCTGTTTCATTATCTGCTACACAAACCACTGAAGCAGGCGATGGAGCAGACGATGTCGCAGATGATGTAGCAGACGACGGTGCTCATCCGGGCTACCTAGGGGGCGCTGAGGGGATCTACTAGTGATGACGTTTAGAGGAGGAAGCGCGCAGGCCTTGTGTTCTAGGTGGTATTGGACGCGCTACCTGAAAGTACCGCTGAGGCATGGTTGTATAAAAACAATATTATATATGCCGCAAAACCTTGCAAACTAAAGATTTTAAAAACATCACGCGCCCTTCATTTTGTACTAATCTCCAATAAATATCATACAAAAAAAGTCTTTTCCGTTTGTTTTTACGCAAAAACATGCTTTCTAAAAGTTCAAGGTGACCACAGTACTGACAAATGACAAAGAGTGGCGCTGTTGTCGCATTTAGCTCGGTCTCGGTGGACGCCAGCGGCCCAGGTTTCGACGGCGAGTTTCCCAACTGAGTGTTTTAGTAACGTTGCCCAGGACCAAAGACGTCACATATCGCGCGCTTTCGGTACCGCGGGTCGCCCCCGTCGGTGGAGGAGGTTTCCGCGTCGTCCGGTTAAAATATGACGCACTGATATTTAGTTACTCTCTCCGTGCCCGCTGGCTTGCCCGAACCCCAAGAGACGTGGAAACCGCAAAAAAGGTAGACGCTTAAATATGATTGCAGGGCCCCTTTAACGCTAAATATCCGTTGCACCATACAAAAGTCTTCAGTGTTGTTTGTGGGCACTAAGCAAAAAAAGAAAAAAAAATGAAGCATTATTATTATAAATCTGATTTCTCTGCAGAGCTCGGTTTCTTAGACATTGTAAGGTGAACTGATGGTTTTTCCTGAACTCACGCCTTTGCTTATTATAAAACTGAGCATGTTATTCCGGCAATCACTGGAAGCCCCGGTCCTAGGAGACCAGATTGTGGGCTTGAACTAAAAGCTTTTATGGATGACTGCCTATATAATAAAGTATCGCGACTTATTTTAAAAACAGGAAATTAGTTATTATCTATCTGTTTTTTTTTTTTGCGTACGTTCTTGAATAGCGTTTTTGGGTAATATTAATTACAAAGAACTTAGTTTTTTACAGCGCCATAAAATGTACGCTTTACACATTTATTTTATTATTATAATAATTTTTGTAAAATAAGGCGCACTCATACTTGCGCCGCGCTAATTTAACTGAAAGTATTTGTAAGTTTTTTTTATTCTACCATATTACGCGACATTTAAAATCGAAAGCATTGATATTTTTTTATTAGTCATGGATTTCGAACAAGATAACATAAAACTAAAAAACAATTAGGGTGTCTGACAAAAATCATTGTCACGAATATACAGAGGAACAATTAGGTAACAATCAGCGCACCTTCACTGTTCACAGGGGGACGAGAGGAAGCGTATTTGCGTTTTGCTGTGGGAGATTTTAATGGTACTCTTATTTCGCAAAGAGCTTTTATATTGCAATCTATCATGTTGTGTTGACAAGATGGGCATCTGACAACACTGTTGGCGCATGATATGCTTCTACAAAAAATATTAACTGCAGCATCCAGCTGTGGCTATTTTTTCAAATAAAAAAGGTATACCAAAAAGCAAAAAACACGAATGAATACGCAATAAAAATAGATGTCGGGGTAATGCTGACACTCCGACCTTTTACAAAAAGTTGTGACGCATTTGTCCCACATTATAAATGAAGCCCTAATGACGTACGGTAACAGATAAGCTGACAACGCAGCCATGAAAGCAATTCTTGCTCTCATCCTTTCCCTCTGTCTCGCCCTGGTGGACGTTTCCTTGGGTAAAGGTGGAGTCCCTATTAGAATTCTGCTAATATCGGAAAGCTGAAAAGTGATGTGAGATATGATTACTCATAAATAAAGTAAATAAGGCGAGCACCGGAAAATACGACTTAGCTGCTCGCATCGAATTTAATATACCTTCATATATTAGGAGACTTGTGCCTATATCAAGTACTCTACTCTAGATGCTATATTTGAAATACTTTTTGAAGTATCTTGGTATCTTGCAAATACTTTTGATCTAGGAGTATTTGATACTGTATTTTAATTACATTTCTGAATATCTTGTACTCATTATCTCAAATACATTTTTGACCTTCCGCCATTTTCCGAGTTTTTCGGTATGAAGTGGCGTGGGCGTGGAACTTGCAAACGTGAACATTCTTTGCAGCAACCAAATCCTGTTGCTAGTTCCGATAAGCTACTGTGACATAGATTGAACTTGTGAAAACATCATTTTCGTGCCGATTGTGACTCATATTTCACCCCAAAGTTCGTACATGAAGGTTTTCCCCTCGTAATCCCAAAGGCGCCTTTGTTTGCTACAGTGTCCCCCCAAAAACCCTCAAACAAAACGGGCGGTTTTGCGGAAGTAAAGGATGCCACACTGAGGCGCAACGCAGAACGGGAAACGACCCACGACAACAATGCAGACTTCAGTGTCAAGAAAATAACAAATAGAAAAACAGAAGTGAATACAAAAATATTTTTTTTTTCTATCCAACTACAGCAAAACGTCGAGGTTTTTTTTTTTTTGTCTTCTTTTTGTCGTCAGTCCGGCACTTATTTCTCTCGCGAACACTATCTGTAAGCGAGCATTAATAAGCAGAGAAAAGGACAGGGAACAAAGTACGAGCAGGATGCCCTCTCGAAACGACAACAAAGCGTCCTTCAACGTTGAGTGGCTTTCTGAACACAACCCTCTTGAAAAAGGTGCGACCAGTACCGTGGCTATTATGTGGGCCTCTCTTTGTTATCCTTTCACTCATTTCCGTATCCAAAGTTTGTTTATTGTGAACTCCCCATATAGGAAATATGGATTGTAGTTAAACGATGTGTCTAAGGTGCGCCATAGGACCTGATATTCAGCAATGTCACTATTTGCAACAAATCAAACGCAAGTTCGGCTGCTTCATGCGCAGGCGTTGTGGTGACGTCAGAACGCCGAGCTCTGATTGGCTCCGATTGGTAGGATAGTGGGTAGCTTTCACGGCAGCTAGCATTGAAGTCTGCCCACTATACTTATAATCAGAGCCAATCAGAGCTTGGCGTTATGAAGTCACTGCAACCCCTGCGCAAAAAGCAGATGAACTTGCACTCCGCATAGGTGGCGGGGCGGTAGTTCCAAGATGGCGGAAGAGACGGGGATAGATTCTCCAGAATTTCCCGCGCGCCTGCTCGCTGACGCTGGTCATGCCCGTGTCCCACTAGAGCGACATACAGAAACAAAAGACAACGACAAGCCTTAAACCAGAGTATTTCGCGATTTGAGAGGCTTTGTAGAATAAAGGAGGCTATGCTCAAACACGAGCATCATGCACGCGAGGGTATCTTTGGCAGGCTTGCAATCGCTCGTGCGTAATTCACGAGCACCGACCGACTAAACGCCTGCCAGAGGTACCATCGAGAGCATGCTGCATCGGTTTGAGGCTTGTCGCTGTCTTTTGTCTCTGTCTGTCGCTCTAGTGGGACACGGGCATCAGTGCGATAAAAAGAATTTTATATGTCTACAAATGCGTAGCGGTCAGGGCAGGAGCATATTACAGGTGACGGAGATGTATATGTACGTTAGAAAAACGAGCACTTTGAGATTTAAAATTTGCGAAAGCTTCAACTTGCGAATTTTCGTGGAGGCCGAGCGCGGTTTGCGCACCGACCGCCGTCACTGTTTGCGGAAAAAATATTTTTGAGGTTAACGAAAATATCGGGGTTTCTGCGCTTTGCCTGGCCATTATTGTGCTCTAAAAAGTGAGCAGCGCATGGTGAACGCGAAGCATCGGAAAGCAGAGTTCACAGTATTGATGTCTTCGTGTCACAGGCTCACATTTCGCTGCTCACCCGTCACGCTTTAAGCGCACTGCAACACGTGATCAAACTACGCTGTGGTTATGGATAGAGACTTTTAGGATAGCGTGACCGCAGGCTATACTGTACGGTGCATCACTGCAACCGGAAGCTCGCGCTGCGTCTTTAAAGCATAAATTTTAGCGCTCTCCAGGAGCGTTGCCGTGCTCATGGTAGCCATGCGGCAACGCTGTGCTGAAACTGTTTATTAATGCCATCAGCGTGTTTAGGGGTTTTATTATTTTCTCTAGAAAAAGTAAATATTTTAATATAGCGTGCATTTGTGTACCATGTCCTTTGCAACTTTGCGACCCACCTTGCAAAAACTGCACGTTTTAAGCTCTTGCCACGAACGGCTGGCTTACACAGACGCTCTTAAAGTGCTTCGAGGATTTCTTTATTTGCCTCTGTAATTACCTGAAACCGAGTACGCGTATTCCTTCTTTTGAAAGTGGAGCATATGGTCATGTTCCTTGTAACGGCCTTAAAACGCGAATTCATTCCCGATGTCTATTGCTCGACATACCGTTTCGTGACGAGTTTTTTTCTACTTCGGCAAAAAATATACCTTTCGTTGACAGTACGCTAGAGCTCTACGTTATTAGTGGGAGCGTTTGCTGTCACGTTGAGCACAGATTTAGCTGGCGGCCGTGCACAAGACAAGAAATCCGCAGCGTTTGCAAAATACGAAGAGTCCCTAATGAAATTAGACATTCCGGTGCCTTCTTGCAACGCTGTTGTGAAGCTGAACACAATAATTCCTATTTTAACGCGATCACGTTTTTCGTTAAAAGTGCTTCCCGCACGAACACGCCGACCAGAACCATGCGGTAATAGCAGCACCAAGGTGCGAAGGCCGACAGTCCTTGCCACCGTCTCCGCGCCGCCGTCCCCACTCCTCTGGTTCTTCGCTCGTCCGCAAGAGGGCGAGCGGAGTGCTGCAGTTGCAAATAGCTGAATCGATCTCTTTTTTTTTTTTTTTTTCTGTCCCAGAAATGTTTTGTAACGTGCATCAGTGATATCATACTCCTTATAGTTGAACTGCATAAAACAAAACCTACGATGTTTTTTTTTCCGGTTTTTTGTTGTTGCATGCTAATAAACCATTCTGGTAAACCATTCTGGTAAACCGGATTTGAGCAACTGTATAATTCTGTTTGACACTGACGTCGATGA
Source organism: Ixodes persulcatus (assembly GCA_013358835.2). NCBI lineage: Eukaryota > Metazoa > Arthropoda > Arachnida > Ixodida > Ixodidae > Ixodes > Ixodes persulcatus. The sequence goes on from JABSTQ010009556.1 coordinate 192,006, forward strand.
AAAATACGCGATGCGAAAGTATTTTCAAAAGTAATTGAATCACATTTTTAGGTGTTTGTACTCTCCTCAAGATACTTAACAGTGAAAGTAACTTGAGTAGTATTTTAAATACTTTATGAAGAAGGGATTTAGTAACTTAACTTAAATACTTTTTTCGAGTAATTTGTCCAACACCGTATATTAGTAAGGAACAGTGGTGGTGATTGGTTTATGGTGTTGCAATGATTCTATCTATGTTAAGTATCAACTCAAAACTCTCTCGCGCTCGGCAATTGGAAGTTAGGTTGCAGCAGTAGTGGGAAAACAATCCCGAATGAAGCTTCGAAGCTGTAAAGTACAAATATCTGCACAGAAAAACAAACAAACAAAGGAAAGTCACGGTAATATACTGAATGTTCCGAAAATTGTTGTTTAACATTGCTTTCTGAAACTTTCTGAAATATTGACCGCTTTCTATACAATATAATTAAGATAAGTGGAAGAAGTAAACGCAATTTTCAATTTGCCTTTTAGTCTCGTATGAATATAATAAATAACAAAATAATTGTGTGGCAATTTGCCAGGCAATTGCGTTACACATGTGAAACGTCCTAGCATCACTTGACATCAGGTCACGTGACGTCAATTTCCCCGCCAAATTTAGCGGGCGAAACTGAATTGGTGTATAGGTCACGTGACGTGACGTCATCTTACCTCTATTGCGTCACTGGCCACGGCTTCATGAAAGGCGGCGTCACGAAATCCGGAGCAACTAGTTCAAGAACGTGTTACGTTAAAAGGCGGTGGTTACTGAAAGAATTCAGAAATTATAATTCTGTATAAAACGAACTCATCTACTTGTCTAGAAAGAATTAGAAGAATTTGTTAATTTGTTGAGCGAGGCTAAGGCAACATTATTGTGTTTTATGCTCATCAAAGTAACTGGAGTTTGCTAACATATGAGAAGTTCAAATCAGTTTTAAAATATCAACTATCTGCGTTCATTGCAACTAAAAAAAACAAAAAAACAAAACAAAGGTCAGTGTTAGCCATACGCTGGAAGAAAGTGTCAATATATAGGACTGTGCCAAATTGTTTGTTTCGTATTGCTAGTAATATTTATAACGAAGGCTGCGGAAATCGTTAGGTTGACTCTAAAATGAACCGGACAATCGGCACAGGCCTGTAGCTGTCTCAAACATTAACCAAACATGTATTCTTGCGCTGTCATTTATCCTCTAACATTTCAAGCCGAATATTCTCTTCCTGTGACCTAATGACAGCAGCAAACAGTGCCAGAATAAACGGCGGGCGCCGGTCGCGGATGACCGAGTTAACGAGAATTGGGCTTGTGGCGCCATCTCTCAATAGGCACAGCGAGCTGACGCCCACCTCAGTCAAAACAAGAAGCCCTGATTGTCTGTCCTCTGCGCCCATTGGTGGATGGCACCACAAGCTGAATTCTGGTTAGATATGTTGTAATGTTTAACTCCGCTATTTACTTTTTTAAGTTTATTATTATATTTTTCTTTTACGTGAAGAGAGCGACGCCTTGAGGCTTGAAAATGTAAAATTCACCACTACAAAATGCTTTTCGGGAAAATTTCAGATTGGGTGCAGCGCCGTTATTTCCGATCAATTTCAGAGTCAGCTGCTCACAAGAGAAAATTATTAAATATGGTCGAGTTAGTCGAATGAGATAAACATTTCAATGCAATGCAGTACTTTTTTAGGTAACTTATTTTCGGATATATCTTGATAAATTTTAAGTTTTGTCACCAACATTATTTTTTGTTTGTTTCGTGTTTAGGCGATGACAATGGCAATACCGAAACCGAAGTGACTACTAAAGCCGGAGACACTAACAGTGGCGAAAAATGCGAAAGACTCGTTCCAAATCTTGTGAGTACATTTGTTTTACTTTATTTAGTTTCGTGTAGATCACGTTTTAGTTTAATGTTCAAAACTATTTATTTTAAGACTGCTCACTACATCATTTTGTAACACTAACGACGCCTCAATTGGCGTTATTGTTGAAACTTTACAAAGCCAGTTAAAAAAAAAACATTAATTTGATTTTTAACATATTGAAAATGATTGTTTTCATTTGTTGCATTTTTAATCCTTTTACCACGAAAGCATCGAAGGAAGCAGAGAAGTTTCTTTTCCTCTGATTTTCTCGCTCCTCAACGACGTTCGCCTCTGAATATGGTAGTCTTCTGCAACCTATGAATGATGCAAGGGAGTGAATGCCGATCACGACTGCCAGTAATCCCTAGCAGCGCCAAGATACTGATAAAAGAAACAGCACTAGTATTGCGCGCTAAATAAACACGCAAATATAAGAGTAAAAAAAAAATTAGTTAGGCTCTATGGCGCCTTTTAACCGCGGTTGAATGGCCGCCAATCACGTTTCATTAATTCCAATTCCGTTTACAAGACGATTGCGTACGTGTAAACCTGAAGCGTAAACGGTGTCGAACCGGAACCGAACCAAAGCGAAAACCGGAACCGAACCGTTTTTTTTTAGCCAAACCAGAACTGCACCGAACCGAAATCTTCACCTCCATCTTGGAACTGAACCGGAACTGAAGTGGAAAACAATGAAAGGCCTTTACACTTCTCTGTAATGCCGAATTAGATCGCAGCTCTTGAAGAGGAGGAGGGGAGGGTACGAAGGGGAGCGTATGCCCCTCCTCCCTCTCCGTACCCTCCCCGCCTTCGCTCCTGCTCCCTTCCGATTTAGCGGGAAATGTTCGTTAAATTTCCCCCCAAAATTAGCGGAAACGTTTTCCCACTAAATTTAGCGGGGAAGTTTTTCCGCTAAATTTAGCGGGGAAATGTCCTATAATGCAACGCGCGGATCGCGCCACCGCCGACGCCGACGCCGCTCAAGCCGGAAACGGGCGCCTAAGAGCTGCGCTCTAATATAACGGTACCCGGTTTAAAACTATTCATGGTATATTTTTTTGTGAGTGTTACAAATTGAATATTTGGGAATAAAAAATTGGCACCTGTACTTCTACATATTGATGAAATCGTGGTTTAAAGAATTGCAATGTATAATAAATAAAATGTGTTTTTTGTGGCGCTTTTGTATTGATTAATAATGTGTCACGTGATCACGTGACGTCATGGTGTAAAGACATGCCGTCAAATAATGTCACGTCACATGACTCCGTGACGTCACGTCACTGAGAGCGTTAAGTCGATTTAAATTGAGAACGTCACTAGATCTATTAATGTTGTTGAGACCGTGATGTAACAAGGCATGAGTCACGTGACACCGTGACGCTCGCAATTTCATGACCCCGAGTCGAATGCTCGGGTTCATGACAACCAGCATCGCCAAACATTCGGGTAACGTCTCGTGTTCAATTAAAGATCATAATAGCCAAACTAACACGATATCTGAAGATCAGCCCATGCTCTATGCTTTGCCAACCCCGCGTATGACTATGATGAACACTGAGGGTATTTGTCTGATAATGTGGATGATTCTTCTGTTTGCGAGTTGAGGAGAAGAAAGCTGTTTCTTTTCTTTCTTTTGTCTGCGTCTACTATTGCGCGGATGAGAAAACTAATGGATGTATTTTCACGTTACCAACGTAAGGGATTACAACTTAGAGGAATTTACAGAAGGTACAAAAAATGTTGCACGAGCCATTTTACGTCTATACACAACATTGAGGCACCCCAACATGTTTTCGTTGCTGCTGGACTGCCTCAGAAAGTTGTCCTCGAGAACAGAAGTATTGAAAGGACTAATTGTGACTTATTAATCCGACGTCCCATCGAACTATAAGTGTGTACGGGAGGGATACCTGAAACGAAAGATCCTAGTGGCATCGGGGGACAGCCGAATGTTGGCAGCCACTCAAAGTCTCACAGGAATGTCGTTCTCAACTCCTTCCCCAAACTTTGGCCACCTCCGTATTTTGTTTCAGCTTCACAGCTCTTGGGTGCAAAATAATAGAAATGGAGGATTACTGTAACGAAACGACACAAATATAATTGCCAAACTGATTCGCCGCAACGGAGGAGGTGGTCCCTCAGGAATAAAAAGTGTTGCCTGAATGAGCAACGAAAAAATAAAAAAAAAAATAAAAAGGGGGGGGGGGCGGGGATGAGGTTAGTTTTAAGAGCATACGGTGTCGTAAAGGTTTTTATGTCCCTGATCTTCGGCGCAGACCAAAAAGCGTGGCCCCGGAAACTGTAGTGACAGATAGGCTAGTTGGAACTACTTTGTTTGCAAAAACACTGTTGCCAAAAAAACACGTTTTCGTCAGGCCAGACGCTCGCGCCGTACCTAACCACGATGCACCAAGAATAATAATTTGTGCCTGTCAAACACATGGCTTGTACTGAGTGCGAACCTTTTGCTGCGTCCATTCGCCCCACTGAATTTGATTTGCTCAACAAGAACAACTCTCAATGACCACCAGCATATAGTGCGATGACGTCACGTGCAAACCATGTTAAACAGTTCAGCTTTCTGGGGAAATGCGATGTTAGCAACACTAGCATTATGTGTCAAAATTGTAAAGTTGTGCATTATTTATAGCAGTCTCGCGATGATATACGGCAGCCTAATGAAATGTTATTGCGCATGACTGATAAAGAACAGAGTTGTAAAGGGAGGGCCCAAAAGAAGTGCCAGAAAACCCAATATAACATTTGCCTCCTGAGGCAGTATCTCGCGAAGTTCCGAGTTCAGGCAAGTTGATTCCCAAATGTGACTTATATTAGGATTCTAAGAATCTTCGTCTCTCCTTCCCGCCATTTATGTTTAGTAGGGATTGCCTTGCATTCCTTTCTATGCATCTCTTTTTGCACTATAGCGTTGTGTATGGGATTATTTAGACGTACCAGTTGTGTCCCTTTTTTTTTTTTTTTGCACATTTCGTGTATTTTATTTCCGATCTATCATGTGAGCACAAAGTCTTCTTTGGCATACACTGCAAGGCAGTATTTTACACTGCAAAACAGCGAACAAAAGCACGTTTACGCAGACTTAACAGCTGGCGTATCGATCGGTTATATTAACTCAATAAAGTCAAATTTATCGATGACATTAAAAATAGATTTAATTACTGACTTAAGATTTGGCAACATACATGGAAGATCGATCACCTCAAAGATATGTCATAACTTATAAGTAAATGCACCGCCAAATTGTCTGAAGGATGCTCTGCAAATATTTTCCGGCATTTTTGCCCTTGATAGACACGTTATAAGTGATTTATGAAAGCCTTAAATAAATTTCTGATTTTGAAGCTAATTTAAATAACTATGTGTTTCTGACACATATATAACTTTTCAAACATATAGAAGTCTGTTATTTTCTATTTTTTTTTTGTGGTGAAAAGAATTTTCATGTGTCTGTGGGTTTGACACAAACAGAATACACTGGGACCCGTGGTGGAACAATGACGATTACGCACGCAAACCGTCATCGAGAGTTCAGTTAAGTAGCTGCCATATCGAGTAGAGCATGAAATACCACTTTGTTTTATTAAAAATATCATCAATTAGCTAGGGTGATGCTTATTTGCAAATTGAATTGTCTGGCATCTTGCCAAGAGATAACTTCAACATCCAGGCTATGCAAGTTTATCCGGCGTAAGGTGTTCACTTGGGTAATTACTATTTTACACCAGATTCAATCTGAGTACGAATGTGCTTATAGATTAGAGTGAACAATTTCATTCACTCCTTTCTGAATGATTCGTCGCCTGCATCACGGTGCTAAGTGTCAACAATGTTGGTTAGAAAAAGAAGCATCGTGATTGCCACTCAGTGTTTCTAAAAGACGGACAGGAAGGGCTTGTCCTCGAACTTCTGTGACATTTTGAACATTTTATTGCTTTGAGCTTAGTTGTGTCGTCAATATATATATATATATATATATATATATATATATATATATATATATATATATATATATATATATATATATATATATATATATATATTGTGAAACATATCTCGTAAACCATTGCTTCATAATATATATGGCAACGAGGGGCCGATTTCATAATTTTATTAACTTTACTTAATTCGTTAGTTCAAGGGCACAACCACGATTCAACGTTTAATACAGCGACGGAAAGTTGTACCAATCACGGGTATTTTTCTCGTCCTTACCTGATTTCGCGAACATATTTTGATTCAGGTACAATGTGCGCGACTGTGGTAAACAAAGGAATGTTGAGTCGTATAAACACGACGTTTTGTATGTCAATGTAGATTTGCATTCCCTGTTGTGTCGAAATTTAATAACAAAATTTTATATTTTTGGTACCTGAAAATAAAAGTGGATTGCACAAACGATAGAAAAACTATATAGTTAATCGTTTCACGGCGTAAATAGCGCCTATTGCCAGAACAACGTGAAAAATGTATTCTCAGTTTAGCGATTCTAACCCGTTCGACCCGGTTGAAACCGGTTCGAACCGTTTTTTTTTGCTCCCTGGAACTGAACCGAAAGCCGTGAACCCGAACCCGGACTGAACCGATAAAAATGTTGGTTCCACACTCTGGTGTAAACACTTCAGGTTTTTCGTTCTGGTTGATTCATACATGAAGGAAGCATATAACGACTGGAGTCTAATTACGCTGTATGCACTGAAATTCATTTTCAGACCAACCTTCTCTGCGTGTATAAGTGCAGAGGCATCGATCTGACCGTTGAGAAAGAACCCGACGGCACGCCTTGTTCGGTAAGAGCATTGATTTGAACAGGCCACGTCCATCAACCGCACTGGTATTGTATACTACGGGTTTTCTAACCCGTTGCGGGTACGGCATCCCCTTCTACAGTCATTGAAAGAATGAGAAAGGCAGGACGTGTCGTTGGATCACTCAGCCTCCAGCACGTGGTCCAGGCTTTCCGCCGTGCTTCTGACGCTTGTGCACGTTCGAGTTCCACGAAATGCCGAAGCGTTGTCGCAAAGGTGGGAAGCTCGGGATGGAGTCGCGGCAACTGAAGCGCCTCTTCCTCCCTGCCCTTCTCACCTTGCCAGTGACGAAGTGAACTAGAGGAGCGCTAGTGAGATGAGGCGCCGACGCGCGCCATTCGTTGCTGTGAAGCGGCGAGCGTGAAAAGGTCCCGCGGATGTACGCGGCGGCGCTGCGGTAGCATGGGCTGGTGGATCCGAGCGTTCCGAGGGCCTATGGCCAGCAAGTTTGGCTTCGCGGTTTTTGCAGCGCGAACTGATTCCCGCTCAGATTTTTTCCTCCCTGTTTTCTGTCGCTTATGTCGAATGAAGTCCAATGCCGAATCAATGACGATAACGTCGACAACGACGGCGACAGCGCCAGTAGTCCAGCCAATGCAATGCGAGCCGCCCTGGCCACCCGCTTCATTCGGCCGATTCAACCCACGCTTCAGTGGCGCCTTCTATTGCCGTCGACACGAACTGTGGCCGTGAGCGTAACGTTGAGCCCTCCTCTAGTTCACGTGATCAGTGACCAAAGCCAAGCAGCCTTATATCGATTGTTTTTCGGACTAGTTCTGCGATCCTACGAACTCATTTGATTGGAGGGACAAAGAAAGCATGTGTTTTAAAATATGAGGGGTTACGGAACAAATATTGATGGAAGAAGTGTGTTCTATAGTAAACTTCATTGAAAGATCTGCTTTCACACTGCTCGATAAGTAACTAGATTGAAAGAAATATATGTTTGGACGTGGAAGTGACGAGTTAAAATATTGCCGCGCGCGCAGCTGGCCAAGCAGGCAGCGCGCGCGTGGCCTAAAGGCCCGTTCACACTCTTGCAACCGAGTACGACTGAGAGAGACGAGATCTGTTAAAACTTCTTAAAATTTCTTAGGACGAGAGAACACATTGACACGCTGGCGCCATCTATGCGGTGACCCTGGAACTGCATTTCACAAGAGAGAAGGTTTCGCGGGATTTTCGAGGTCAAATGTGCGTGATACCTATGAGGAAGGTTCGTTTATAACGTGGACAAAAGCTTTTCGAGCCAAAAGAGAAAGGAATAATGCGCGAGAGAAATAGAAATTATGCCGGACCGCCAAGTTTACACTGCTACAAAATAGATGGCGCCAGTGTGTCCTCTGGTTTTCTCTGGTTGTAAGAAGTTTTAAGGAACCAAGTTTTAAGAGGTCGCAAGAGTGTGAACAGGCCTTTATCGTACCTGCCTCCCTCGCGAAAAGCCAGGGTTCGATTCCTGGGAGCGACGTGTCTTTTGTTTATTCCTGCATTTTAGTGTTCTGGCAAATTCGAGAATCCTGGTGCTTGTTCGAGGTGCGAATGTTCTAGCTTCTGGAATAATCGGCGCAGGAAAGTTCGACAACTTTCCTGTTCCGATTATTCCAGAAGCTCACGCGTGTACTTAAGGGGCTTCGCTTAGCGAGCCACAGTCAGTTTTTGCCCCAGCGTTCGACTCTGCTGTCTCGCCGACTTCGACGCTCGCGACGCTTTGTTATTATCTTCTATTCCCTTTTTGGTTTGGGCACAAGTTCGCCACATTAAACGTCTATTTCTTCCTGTTTTATTATTGTTATTTTGGTCACCACCCGTGACATTCTGGTGGAAGTGAGGGGTACCGCATGCCCGTGCAGCGCTCCCCTCCGACTTCCCGCAGTTCAAGTTCGAGCCCAAGCCCCCAAGAACCGAACAAAGACCATACCGGGATCCGATTAAGCCGCCGGAACCTTGGCCTACCCCCGGAATTAGGACCCTTACCACCCAGGACCAGGCAAACAAGGAGGACGACGATGGCCAACCAGTCGGAGACCCCGGCCGCTTCTGCCGTCGTATACCTGCCCGTCGCACCCCGGACTCCGACGCCTTTCCACGGGGAGATCCACGAGGACGTTGAAGATTGGCTACAGCATTACGAACGAGTGGCCCGCCATAACCAATGGACACCGGAGCAGTGCCTTCAGAATGTGTACTTCGCTCTGGAAGGCACGGCACGCACCTGGGAAGAATTCAGGCCGAGCTGCGACGCACCTTTGCCAACCAACAGCGACGACAGCGTGCCGAAGAACTCCTGCGAGCGAGAAACCAAGGGCAGACCGAGAGCGTCACAAGCTTCGTCGAAGACGTTCTCCACCTGATGAATCGCGCCGACCCAAACGCTCCCGAAGAGAAAAAGCTGCGGGTCTTGATGCGCGGCGTAAAGGAAAACATCTTCGGAGGCCTTGTTCGGAGCCCGCCTACCACCGTCGAAGGCTTCATCACGGAGGCCACCAACATCGAACGTGCCCTTCAAGCTCGTGCCGCCCACTATAACCGAGGTCCCGGCGTCGCTGCCATTTCGTCTTCCGGCTGCAACAACACGGACATCCGCGAGATAATCCGGGACATCGTCCGTGAAGAGCTGAAGAAGCTACTACCGGCCGCCGAACGTCCAGCTTCACTCTCGATCGCCGAGATTGTTCGAGAAGAGGTCCAGCAAGCGCTCCAGCTCGACGTTCTCGCCGACGCCGCACCGGAACCACCAGCTGTGACCTACGCCGCAGTTGTTCGTCGTCCGCAGCCTCCTGTCACCCGGCAGTACCCAGCTGCACCCCGACGAGAAGTCTCTTCGCCGCAGTACACTCCGCGCCAAGAGCAGCGTGGACCTCGAAAGACCGACGTGTGGCGCACGGATGACGGACGTCCGGTGTGCTTTCACTGCGGGTAGGCTGACCACGTTTACCGAAGGTGCCCCTACCGCCAGCTCGGCCTGCGAGGATTCGCGCCAAACGACCGTCGACCTCGTTTTGGAGAACGACCAAGAGACATCGAGGAATACCTCCGTCGCCCTCCGTCACCAGCGCCAACAGCACCACGAGGTTCCCGTTCTCCATCCCCCCGACGTTCCGCATCGCCTTTCCGTCGGTCAAGCCGTGACAGCCTGTCCCCCCTATCTCGTCGGGAAAACTAAGTGCGGCAACGCCCGGAGGTGCCGTTGCCGAAGACGACCCAAGTAAAGAGCCTCCAAGAACGCCGGAGCGCTCCCACTCTCTCGACGCCACGCATTCCAACGACGCCCCTGCAACGGTGTCCAACAACCTAAACGTCGCCATCGACGGCCACGACGCATCAGCACTCGTAGACACCGGAGCAGACTACTCAGTCTTGAGTGGGAGGCTCTCCCGCCGCCTTCGAAAAGTCATGACGCCGTGGGATGGACCTCAAATACGAACCGCCGGAGGACACCTCATTACACCAGTCGGGAGATGCACTGCTCGAGTCGAGATCCACGGTGAGACGTGCCCTGTGAAGTTCGTCGTTCTACAAGACTGTTCCAGAGACGTCATCATCGGCATGGACTTTCTGTGTGAATACGGCGCCGTCATCGACCTTGGTGAGAACAGATTGACGCTGTGCAAGCCTGTTCCGCCTTCAGAGAAACCCCAAACAGCGTCAGCCGCCGTCCGAGTCGCTGCCGCCCACGTGAACCTGCCGCCGCGATCAAGTGTTGTCGTACCCGTCGTGACCAATGCAGCTACCTGCGGCGAAGTTGTTCTTGAAGGCAACCTTCAATTGCTCCTGGAAAGAGGAATAGGCGTCGCAAGAGGAGTGACTAAACTTCAGGATGGGCGCACCATGGTCCTCGTGACAAACTTCCGACAAGAAACGCAACACCTCACAAAAGGTGCCGCTGTGGGCCACGTCGAGGAACTTTGGAACTCCGCCGAAATCGCCGCGATTGATGAAGAATCATCGCCACCTCACCAAGACATTACGCCGCCAGCGCAGCTTGACATTGACCACAAGCTTCCAGGCCCGAAACGACGGCAGCTGAGTGACCTCCTCACCGAATACAGCAACTGCTTCGCGACGTCATCGAAGGTGCGCCAAACCACCGTTGCGAAGCATCGCATCGTCACCGACGACGATGCGCTCCCTGTGCACCGATCGCCGTACCGAGTTTCCATAAAAGAACGGGAGGTCATCCAACAGCAAGTGGAAGAAATGCTGAACGACGACATAATCCAGCCTTCAAGCAGTCAGTGGGCCTCTCCAGTCGTGCTGGTTAGGAAGAAGGACGGAACGCTTAGGTTCTGCGTGGACTACCGGAAGCTGAACGCGGTAACGAAGAAAGACGACTATCCACTCCCCCGAATCGATGACACGCTAGACCGCCTGCGCAACTCTCGATACTTTTCATCGATGGACCTGAAGAGCGGCTACTGGCAGATTGAAGTCGACGAACGGGACCGAGAGAAGACAGCTTTCGTTACGCCAGATGGCCTGTACGATTTCAAGGTCATGCCTTTCGGCCTATGCACGGCGCCGGCAACGTTCCAGCGTGTCATGGACACAGTACTGGCAGGGCTGAAGTGGCAGAGCTGTCTCGTCTACCTTGACGACGTCGTAGTGTTTTCAAGTGACTTCGACGAGCACTTGCGACGACTCCGAGCAGTTCTACAAGCCATTCAGACCGCCGGACTCACACTCAAGCCGTCAAAGTGCCGGTTCGCCTATGACGAACTGAAGTTTCTAGGCCACGTGGTCAGTAACAAAGGCGTCCGCCCAGACCCCGAGAAGACTCGCGCCGTCGCGGCATTTCCAGCGCCGACAGACAAGAAGGCAGGGGTTTCCCCAGGATTCTAATCAAGGGGGGGTGTCCCAATGGCTCGGGGGGGGGGGGGGGGGGGGGGAGGCGATGCGAGGCGAGACTAGATAAAATATAGAACTGTTTCTTTTTTAGTCCACTAGCTAAATTACAGACGTCTATTAACCAAATGCTCATACCCGTAATGTAGGTTTCCCTTTCTCTATATATACACCTGAGAGGTGGTGTTTTCTACTTAATCTAAAAAAAAAAAAATTTTTTTTTTTTTTTTTTTAGTTTTAAGGGGGGGGGGGGGGGTGTCCAGGAAAACTAGGCGAAGATTCCTTGGACTTTGCGCCTACTATCGACGCATCGTTCGGGATTTCGCTAAATTTTCGCACCGCTCACAAACCTCACGAAGGACGCCGAGAAGTTTGAATGGGGCGAGGAGCAGCAGCAGGCATTCGACGAGTGTAAACGACGACTCCAGACTCCTCCTGTACTTGGTCATTTCGATCAGGATGCGGAAACCGAGATTCACACGGACGCAAGTAACGCGGGACTCGGCGCAGTACTGGTCCAAGTACAAGAAGGCATCGAGAGAGTCATCGCCTACGCAAGTCGGACACTGTCCAAGGCGGAGAAAAATTACTCCACGACTGAGAAAGAATGCCTTGCGGTCGTCTGGGCAATCACGAAGTTTCGTCCGTACTTGTATGGGAGCCCGTTCCGCGTGGTGACGGACCACCACTCGCTTTGCTAGCTTGCGAACCTCAAAGACCCGTCAGGACGCCTCGCTCGATAGAGTCTCCGACTACAAGAGTTCAACATGACTGTGGTCTACAAGTCAGGCCGCAAGCACAGCGACGCCGACTGCCTGTCCAGAGCCCCCGTCCAAACCCCTTCTGGCTGCAGCGACGACAATGACGACGAGTGCTTCCTAGAAGCAGTCAACACCGACGACATGGCACGACGTCAACGTGACGATCCTGAGCTGCGCGCATTAATCGAGCACCTGGAAGGGTGCGGGAGTACAGTGCCCCGTGTTTTCTCACGAACCCTGCCGACTTTCGCCATTCGACAGGGTGTGCTCTACAAAGAGAACTTCGGAAACAACAACTCGCCGTGGCTGCTGGTAATCCCGGCCGACCTTCGAGACGAGATTTTTCAAGCATGTCATGGCGACCCGACGTCCGGACACCTTGGTTACAGCGGGACACTGGCCCGTATTCGTAAAAAGTATTACTGGCCCAAGCTCCCCAAAACCGTCCACCTCTACACCCGATCCTGCCACGAGTGCCAGCGACGCAAGAAACCGCCGACGAAGCCGGCAGGTCTCCTGCAGCCGATTCCTCCGCCAACTACACCGTTCCAGCAGATCGGAATGGATCTACTTGGTCCTTTTCCGTCGTCGACCATGGGAAACCGGTGGATAATCGTCGCCACAGATTATCTCACGCGGTACGCAGAAACGAAAGCCCTTCCTTCAGGGACTGCTGTTGAAGTCGCCAAGTTTTTCATCGAATCCATCATCCTCCGGCACGGCGCTCCCGAAGTTCTGATTACAGATCGCGGATCATCGTTCATGGCACAGCTGACCCAAGAAATCCTCCGGCTCAGTCACACCAGCCATCGTCGTGCTACTGCGTACCACCCACAGACCAACGGGCTGACGGAGCGATTTAACAAGACAATCGCCGACATGATTTCTATGTACGTCGACGTAGAGCACAAGACGTGGGACGAGGTGTTGCCCTACGTCACGTTCGCCTATAATACGGCGGTGCAAGAGACCACCGGATTCACACCTTTCCAGCTGGTACATGGTCGGAAGGTAACGACCATGCTGGACGCGATGCTACCCCATGAGCCAGCTGACAATGAAAGCGACGACGCCCAGGTGGTTGCTCAACGGGCCGAAGAAGTCCGCCAGCTCGCCCGACTCCTGATCCAAGACCAGCAACGCGTCGACGCGGGCCGCTACAACCTTCGTCGCAGGGACGTCCAATTCCAGCCCGGAGACAGGGTGTGGGTGTGGACGCCCATCCGTCGCCGCGGCCTTAGTGAGAAACTGCTGAAACGGTACTTTGGATTGTACAAGGTACTTCGTCGCCTCGGGGAGCTGAACTACGAGGTGATGCCCTACGGAACACGAACATCGTCACGCCGCCCACCACGACCTGAGGTCGTCCACGTCGTGCGCCTGAAGCCGTACTACGCTCGATAGGACTGTGGACCTTATGTGCTCCATAGGACTCTTGTTTATCGTTTTTTTTTATTTTGTTTTGTTTTGTGTTGCATCGGGGCGATGCACTTTTTAAAGGGGGAGTAATGCCGCGCGCGCAGCTGGCCAAGCAGGCAGCGCGCGCGTGGCCTAACGGTTGTCGTTACTGCCTCCCACGCGAAAAGCCAGGGTTCGATTCCTGGGAGTGACGTGTCTTTTGTTTATCCCTGCATTTTAGTGTTCTGGCAAATTCGAGAATCCTGGTGCTTGTTCGAGGTGCGAATGTTCTACGCGTCGAACTTTCCTGCGCCGATTATTCCAGAAGCTCACGCGTGTACATAAGGGGTTTCGCGTAGCGAGCCACAGTCAGTTTTCGCCCCAGCGTTCGACTCTGCTGTCTCGCCGACTTCGACGCTCGCGACGCTTTGTTATTATCTTCTATTCCGTTTTTGGTTTGGGCACAAGTTCGCCACATTAAACGTTTATTGCTTCCTATTTTATTATTTTTAATTTGGTCACCACCCGTGATATTCTGAAAATGCAGGGATAAACAAAAGACATGTCGCTCCCAGGAATCGAACCCTGGCTTTTCGCGTGGGAGGCAGGTACGATAACCGTTAGGCCACGCGCGCTACCTGCTTGGCCAGCTGCGCGCGCGGCAATATTTATCTTGGAAATGTTAGTGAGAAGCGTTTTTTGATGCCATAATTGTTTCTCTACGTCATCCTTTCGAAATGAAAGCAAGTACAGAAATACACACAGGTCGAGAAAATATAACCTAACTACTAGTTTTATTACGTTTTTTTTTTATCTTAATAAAGCATGGTATGGCTTTTAACGAAACCCCCCTACTCCAGAAATACGTCCGTTTGTACGTCCTTGTGTGTTACCGCTGAATTTAGCGGGGCAATAGATGCCACTTGAAGTCACGCATCATGTGACATTACGGTTTGAAACATGACGTCACGTCACGTGACCACGTCGCTTGAAGTCAGGCAACGTGCCATGGCATCACGTGCCGTCAACTTCGTCGCTAAATTTAGCGGGACACTTTACGTGACACGACGTCTTATTATCATGTCACACCCCAATGGCGACGTGACGTCGGACTTTCCACGTCACATGACGTTGAATCGCGTGATGCAAGTTCACCTGATGTTTATTTTCCCGCCAAATATAGCGGAATACCTCTCGGGCCGTCACCCCATCACGTGACAACCCGACAGCACCGTGACGTCAAGTTACGCGACCATACGACGCGCGGCGCGGAGTCTGGCCATGAAAAGGTCGACAAATGTTCGCGTAAATACGTCACCTGCGTTGATTACTCGTTTAAAAGGCTGATTACGCTATTTTAGTTCCGGTTTCTCAAAGGTTGTTTAGCTCGGTAATATTAGACGCGGAGTAGAGCAACTTGCTCCCACTTAATTGTGATTTAGTGGGTGCACTGATTAATATTAAATTAACCGGTGGCCAAGTTTACATCTCCTATGATCTCTGATAGACTAAGCAACGCATGGCGTGACATATTATTATCATGTGCCTTGCTTCCTGAGTGGTTCCTCGTCGTTCCTTTCGACTAATGCCGCAATTTTGTTGTCTGCTGGGCGATAATAAAATGCTTAGGTCTCACCACGCAGAGCGTTTCTTGAGCTGTCCATTACGAACACAGACGCGAGCGAGCAACATGATGAACTTGACAACTTCCTTTTTATTTTTGTATTTTGTTTTTCAGTGCTTCGTATTCGAGGGAAAGTGCAAAAACGGCCAGTGCGTCACGGGAAGGTCTCGCATATTTGCGCGTTTCGTGGAGCCAACGGAGGAGTCGCCTGTACCAACTGAGGACACGCCTGACACAGTGGTGTAACCAGGGGAGGGACTTACGAGGCTTCAGCACCCTCCCTTGATCCCCGAAGTGCAGCCGACCCTATAAGTACAAATGCCTTCTGACCCCTCCCCCCCCCCCCCCCCCACCCCCTCCTATTTCTCAAACTCCGTGCCGTCCAAATCGTGGCCATCCCAGACACCCCAGCACACCCGCCCCCTAAAAATAAATTCCTGGCTACGCCACTGACCTAAATCAACCACGGCGAACAACCATAAGTGGAGCACCAGGAGTGCAGCTATGCATATGTGTTATGAAGTTACGCTGCTGGAATAGAGCATTTAAGCAGCTTATTAAAACACACACACACACAAAAAAAAAATTTGTGCGCTTGTTTTTAAGTATCGGGAAAAGCAAATACGTACCATACAGCTTCTTTCTACGAGTGCTGTTTTTGCTTTTCACACACGTAGACATGGTAACCCTTGGGTTTTTCTCTTTCACTCTAGAGAACGAATCCTAGCAATAGCTCCGAGTAGGTAACCTAGATCAAAGAGAGGATTCATCTCAAACCATGGGGAGCGATTGCAATTTAATGGCGGGCACCTCGTGCGGAGATTGGTCGCAAGTGCGCATGCGTTGCATTTTCGTGTGGCGAGGAGAAAAGCAGGCGGAAAGGCGGAGACGTTTGCAGACGATTTTTATTTTATTTATTTTATTTTTATTTTCAAAATACTGTCAATCACCATTAGGGGATTATAGCAGGTATGGTACAAATAAAAACAACAGAAAATTTTTCAGGCGCTCGAAAAACAGTAATTTTTAGAAATCGTCACTTTCTTTCGTATTGAAACAACAAAACAGAGCATACCAGAAAGAACGAACTCATGAATTTACTAAGAAGGTCTTGTTCAAGAGCTTGAATGAACGCACCCGCATTTGTGTAGTTAAAAAATAGAGGATCAAGTCTGTTCCAATCTCTTACAGCTGAATGAAAGAAAGAGTACCTAAAAGTATTATTATAGAAAGAGTATTCGGTTAATGTATTGCAGTGTTTATGTCTTGTTGTTCTTGCCTGGGAAAAATTCACGTACGTTTTCTTGTTTATTATAAAGGCGTCGTTTAAAAGGAAATACAAAAATTCGAGTCTTCCTACTTTTGCTCGATCAGCGATGGTCAGTAGGCAGCAATTCTGTAGGGGAATCAAAGCGACCATACTTGTGGTGAACAAATCTTATCGCTTTCCTCAGAACACTTTCGAGGATATTGACATTGGTTTGTGTATAAGGGAACCAGGCAATGAGTGCATATTCTAATACCGGGCGAACGAGTGTGGTGTATGCGAATAACTTGGTTTCACGACTAGAGTGTTTTAACGTTCTTTTTAGAAAAAAAAAATAATTGGCGAGCGCTTTACTAGATACGTATTTGACATGCGCATTCCAGTTTAAATTAGACGTTAACACGACACCTAGGTATTTGTATTCAGTGACTCTGCGCAAAAGTTTACCGTCTAAGCTGCAAGGAAATTCAAGAACTTTTTTTTATTGGTCAAGCACATACAAACCGTCTTGTCTGTCTTTAAAACCATCTGCCATTCACTGCACCAGTCTGCTACCTTCTTTAGATATCTATTTAATATTGCTTGGTCATCTTGGCGTGAGATATCACGATAAATAATGCAGTCATCTGCAAATAACCTTATGTTTGCGTCAGTGCCATCAACCATGTCATTTATGAACAGAAGAAATAAGAGTTGGGCTAGGAGAGAGCCCTGTGGAGCTCCAAACTCCACTGCAACTGGTTTTGAAACCTGTCCTTCGTAATAAACAAACTGAAAACGATTTCTTGAATACTCTTCTACCCATTTTATTATCGGTCCCTCCCCTATAATGTGTTTGAGTTTTTTCACAAGTTTGACGTGCGAAACACGGTCGAAAGCCTTTAATAAATCTAAGTAAATTACGTCAATTTGTCTTCTATTGTTTATACCCATCTAAAAAGTTATGGAGTGTCTCGATTAGCTGTGAGGTCGTTGACAAACCTCTCCTAAAACCGTGCTGCTGTGCATTTAGTATATTATGTTTCTCAGTGAATTCTGTCATAAATTTCAAAATTATGTGTTCCATTATCTTGCAGCAAGTACACATTATATAGGTTTATAGTTTGAAGTTAAGGAGCTATCACCAGACTTATGAACAGGAATAACTTTTGCGATTTTCTTCTCTGCGGGAACCATAGAAAGACTCAAAGACTTGGTAAACATGAGCACCAAATACTTGGTCATCCATTCAGCATATTTTTTTTTTTTAAACATGTTAGGAATTTTGTCAGCACCCGTACCCCTTTTTGAGTCTAAGTCGAGTAAAAGTGTAAAAACGCCTGCTTCTGTGATTTGTAAGCCACCAAGGTCTTTATCTGCGTAGGTTTTAGAATGTAGAATTAAGTTTTTTTTTATCATTGTCAGCTGTGGAAACGAACTTAAAAAAACTGATGAAATCTACTGTCATTTTTTGTGTCTCCGAGGCACTCATGCTGGAAGTTTTAGACTTTCTTGGAATTATATGGTTCCAGAATTTTTGGGGTGATGCTTTCCTAAAATTGTGAAGGGTAATATTGTAGTATTTGTGCTTTGCTTCTTTAATCTTCAGTTTGAGCAGTCTGGATATTTCCGATATAGTTGAATTGTGGTTGGTGAGGGGACGCTTTTTGGACGACTTTCTTAGTCTTTTTAGTTTACGTTTCAGGTGAATGATTTCACGTTAAATTCATGGGCTGTGCTTCCTTATCATTTTACGTTTACTAGGAACAAACTTGGTGATGCAGCGATTAATAATTGACTTGAGCTTTTGCCGTCGTTTGTATATACTAATATCAGTTTCATCATAGAGCTCTTTAAAATTGTTAAATTCATGAGCGAGATAAGTTTTAATGCTAGCATCATCGGCTTTGTAGAAATCGAGCACATATTTGGCGCAACCATGGGAGATGGCGGAACTACGAACACGTACCGTGCATAGAACAGTTTTATGGTCAGAGATCCCCTCAACCACTTCTACGTCAGTTTGAGCCCGAGGAAAGTGGTCACTGAAGAACACTACGTCAAGCAAGCTCCGTGACGATCCCTGCATCTGGTTGGTTCCCTGACGATTTGGGTTAGATTGAACGCAAATAGCATGTCTATAATAACATCAGCAGTATCCAGGCCAGGGTGCAGCGAGTCCCAGTTTATTTCGGGCATATTAATATCACCCGTCATGATGATTTTATCGCTTTTAATATTTGCTAGCATGTAGGTTATGAAGCTACCATATTGCTAGCATATAGGCTATGAAGATACTGTAGGTCAGAGTCTGGGGGACGATAGACAACGCCGACATCAATAGAATAATTTTCAAAGGAGACCTTACACAATAAAGATTCTACCTTTTTTACCTCAGGCATAAGCACTTAAAGGGACAATGAAGGCAATTTCGGACATCTTTTTGGCGATTGAACTGGGTTCCAGGCACGTCTCAGGCCACGTTGTCCAAATTTCAGCCGAAACCGGCGCTTGTGTGCCGCGCAAATCAATTAAACAGACGCGGTAATAATCGCACCGGGATCGACTGGGGTGACGCCCCGAGAGTTGCGGGAGAAGCATAGAGATCATATAGACCTTTCCAATGTTTACAAATCCACAGCCCAGCGTGCGATCTCCACAGCTCAGCACGCGCGTGTGCGTCGCTCCGGAAAACGAGCAAAGCACGCGCCATACGCACGAACACTGGAAATGGCACCGCCCATACGCTCTTTCTTGGAAAGGTCTATACTAACTCTATACTTCGTCTCACCTTAGTATGGACTATTGTTAGCCGCTCGGGCTAAAAGCGCGAGCTAGTTGCTTTGAATGAAGCCGCGGCGGCTGCACGAGCGCTCGTGCAGCAAGTGCTCTAGTCAAGGCAATCAAGGCTGGCCGCTCGCGCTAGCACAGCCTTCGCGGTTAGTCCATGCTATGGTGAGACGAAGTATAGAGGAAAAGGTCCGCCATTTTCCCATGCATTCTAGCTGCCGCAAGCGGCGGAGCATGCAGGCAGACCCTCGGGGTCCCACACATGGTTACCATGGCAACCGAAGCCCCGCTGTCCCCGATCGCACCTCCGGAAAGGGAGTCCCATACCATTTGTTCTGCGAAGTTTCGTCGACAGCATTCGATTTCACGAATATAATTATATCATCAGAGCAGTTTCATGAACTTCAACAATCCACGAAGTTACCGGTGGAAAGGTATTCGCGTTCCTTTCGAAGCTTTCTTTTTGCATAGCGCGCAGATGTACGGCCTCCCGTCAACACTAAACTAAATCATATAACCGGCTCCGCGGGTGGCCGCGCCCCAGGAATACGAAACCGCGCAACCACTAGATTTCCAAGCTTTCCGAGATTTCGACAGAAGGGAAGTTAATGCAGCGTAATGAGTATATTGCCTTTTATAAGCGTTAGAATAGCTCAGAATTTAATTTACAACGTTAAATTATCACTGTTTATTTTGCAGAGAGTTTTCAGTCTTCGCGATTACCATTGCGACTGTCGTCCTTCAGCTGGCAACATTGGTTTCTTTCTCTCGTGTTCTGTCGCTCTCTTTCGCGATCTTTCACTCGGGACCCAGGATGTCGGCGCACGGGATTTGCCACTCCTCCTCACACACCTTTACCCCCCTGGGGAGAAGCCAGGAGAAGCGGAGCTCACGTGACCGATGCGGGGCCAAGAAGCGCGACGTCACAAGAGACGCGTCAGCGATTGGTCGAAACGAGAAACGTCCCTCGGTCACGTTTTGGTTCGCGATTTTTAGGAATACTGTTCTAATTTCCGCTTGAATAACCATGAAAAGTATAAATCGGACCGGAAATGATTACTAAACCATAAATAAAGCAGCATAATTGTTTTTATCTTTGCTACGCTGGACGCGAAACGGGCAACGAGCAACTATGAGCAAAAAAAAAAAAAAAAAACGGTACTCGAAGGATTCTGCAAAATGGTAGCTGTATATATGGCTGTTATAACGGTCAACTGAAGACCAGTATTCGTTCGGGCGACGCTAGTTTTCACGTGTGGGTTGCTGTTCGTGTTCTTTGACGACGAAAAGAGGACGTCCGCTAAGGAACCGGATCCCGGAACGGCCGGATCGCTGCCGCTTTCCCCTCGGCATCTCCCCCGCGTCCGTCTTTCGGCATGCGGGCCGCTCGTTGCCGGCTGGGCGGTCTCCGTCGGGTCCGCCACACACGTACTCCCGTTCCGTTGGTGTTCGGTCACTGAACGGAAGCTCGCGAGAGCGGCATTGCCGTCCATGTTGACAGATTCGGCGAAACGACCGCGCCACCGCGCTGCTATAACCCACCGCGGTAACCAGAGTCTCGATCTCCTAAATACTACCGATACCGACTATTCACACTTGACGTCACTCCCTACGTCACCTCCGTTTTCGGAAGCCCAGAAACGAGAATGGAGATTGTTCAGTTTCAGTTTCTTTACTTCTTTCGTAGGCACAGAAATACGCGTCCCAAATGTCTACAAAAAAGTGGGCAGCATGCTATGTTCCCAAGAAGCATAAAAACACGATTTAAAAAAAAATTAAATAAAATCGTCTTCATTGTCCCTTTAAGAAATACCGCGTTTTAAGATAATTGCAATACCACACCTTTTTGTTAATCTATCTTTTCTTAGAATAATGTAGTTTGGTGGCACAATTTCGTTGTCAGATATTAACGAGTGTAGCCACGTTTCGGCAACTGTAACAATTTCTGGATTGTATTCCAAAAGTATAGACCCTAGCGCATCTACCTTCTTGCGTTTAAATTAAGGACTGTAACATTAGACGGTAAAACACGGTTATCAACTAGGCGTGGTCGGTGACATCGTTTTTAGCTATTGGAACTTTGTCCTTTTTATTTTCGTCCCATGCGTACAACTGCCCGTTTACCCTGACCTTATCGAAAGTCGAAAGTGAAGAACACTTTATCGTTTTTATCTCGATTGATTTTAGTGCTTTCCCGCAGTTTCTTTCGCATCTGTTGCACGGGGCGTGAAAAATCTTCGCTGATAGAAAACGCTGTCCCTTTCAATTTGAAGCAAGTTTTCAGCTCTCTTGTCTTATCTCTGCAGTCAAGTAGTTTCAGGATGACAGGCCTAGTTCTTTGGTCAGTTTTTTTTTTTCCCCAGACGGTGAATTCTTTCGATAATTCGATGCCTGATATCGGTGTGTTAAGAAGCTTTCCGAAGATTTCGTCTGAAACCACACTTTCAAGAATTTCACTGTTTTCAGTGTCTTTTTCTTCGATTCCGTAAATTATCAAGTTTGCTCTCCTGCTTCGGTTTTCTAAATCATATAGCTTTTTAGAAATGGTTTTGATGTTGGCTTCAAGTTCAGTTATTTTTTCTTGACACGCACTGACGGTAGTTTGGAGCGTACTGACGCTTGCTAGCTTTTGTTCGATGGCTGAGAGTCTGTCATTTGTTGTGACCTTTTCGTTCTTAATGTACTGTATATCTTTAGAAGTAGCTTTAAGTTGTTCCATTATAATCTTCATACCCGGACCAGGGTTAACCCCAACATCGTCGCTAAGCACAAGTAGCATTTTTAAATACACGATCACATTACACAACAATGAATACCATGACCGTGGGCACGGCAGCAAGACCAGGCATACGTTATTACTACGAAAAGATAAGTAGTAGCGCCTCCTTACCTCTACGATAACGACGAAAGGGTTTTTAAGCCTCATGTCCGAAAAGCTGCCGTGCCCAGTGTCGAGGTGCCTCCCGCTGCCCGGTTTTATAGCCTCAAATGAAGTTGTCGATGACGATGGCTTATCGAAGATGGGCCACGGGTATTCGTTTTGAAGTGGGTGGGTCCGATGCTTGTGACGCTCGCTTGTAGCCGGTGGGTCAAAAAGTCTGATATGACGGATGCAGATAGTGGGATGCTGGACACCGCAATCTTGCCGAAAGTTACATCATCCACGCTGACGGGCACCAGCAGAGCGTCGAGCAAAATCTGTACGATAAAGACGAAAGGGTTTTTAAGCCTCATGTCCGAGAAGCTGCCGTGCCCAGACGCTCTTGGTACCTCCTGGCAGCACGCATTGCAAACGCTGCCCCTAACCACGTGGCCCCAATCAAGCAGTTCAAAACTCTCTCACATCTAGGTGCACGAGCTTTGCGTGAGAGAGAATATTGAGTTAATGTTGCGCTAACTCTGTCGAGTTGATAACTCGGTATACAATTACGAAGCCAAAATAACCGGTGGGTTCACATTTCGACACCAATAAACCCCTGGTTAAACTTCATCAAGCAACATTTACGGCAGCCATATTTTGACGATAGCTAACAGCGCGAAACGTTAGATTAAAGCCGGGTCTGCAACACTGCCGTGTCCAACTTAAGGTCAAAGCGCATGTCCATAATATGTTGGCCACGGACAATTAGCGCAGATGGTGCTAGGTGTCAGACATGTTTGAAAACGGTCTGTAAACCAGCCTAATTTCAGCCTCGACCAATTACGGTAGGATAATACCTAATGAGCCGTCCGAAAGCCTAACGCTGCGGTGAGCATACGTTCATCGTTCGGCAGCACGTTTCGTGAAAAAGTTCCTTATTAATTTTTAATGATGCGTCTTAACAATAAAGCAGCTATTGTCAATATGGAGTCTCTAATAGTTCTTAAACTCCAATTGAGAACCAACGAACGATTACACGAAGTTCCAAGGAAATCCAACAAGGCTTTTTCAAACACATGTTACTGTCATGAGAATTCCACACGTCTGGTGAGCTGGGAATATTTTACTCTAGGGCGTTTTCAGATAAGATCGAACAAGCATGTCCGGTGACCATTTTTAATTTTGATGAAAGAAATATATTTTCTGGTTCCATTCCCAGAAAAATTAAACCAA
This sequence comes from Ixodes persulcatus, assembly GCA_013358835.2. Lineage (NCBI taxonomy): Eukaryota > Metazoa > Arthropoda > Arachnida > Ixodida > Ixodidae > Ixodes > Ixodes persulcatus. The sequence goes on from JABSTQ010009556.1 coordinate 215,479, forward strand.
CCCTTGTTACAAAAAAAAAAAAAAAATTGTCTTTGCAAAAAAAAAAAAAAAAAAAAAAATGGCAAGAACCCTCTTCAGTCACATGGCGTTGTGCCTATCGCGCGATGTTGACATTTCGGGCGGCTTCCCCCAAATAGCTGTTCTGAATACGGGTCTAAACACATTTACTGACAGATTAGGCATAAGAAGGATTGACAAAAAGTTTTAATCACCGAATAATAGGGTCGTTAATTAAAACAAAACAAAAAAAACAAAACAAATTGCAATCACGGCACATTGCGCAATGACGCTCTGGATTCAAGATTTTTTTTTTTTTTTTCCGTATCTATAAAAGCTAAGGTCTTCAATCTTTGCCAGTGTGTTGCCCTGTATATATTTCATCTTTGCGTAAAATATTGTTGTCCTGGTTATGGGGAGAAATTTACAGGAATTGCTCACCCAGGGGCATTTAACTAAATACGCCTTATTTTGAAAATCATTTAAGAAAAAAAGACGTCTTTTTAGTATTTTTTGAACTCTCTGAAATTAACTTTTATAATACTTACTAACAGAGTCTGCAAAAACGTAATGCAATATTTGTGTGGCTTTGAAGTTATAAAGCGAGAAATTTGGCCAAATTGACGCTAACGCGGTTGCCAATTGGGGCGTGCACATACCCGTTTTTTCACAATTTCGTTATTAAAAAGCGTAAAAATGCTGCGGGGTAATCAGGAAACGACAAATTGTCAGCACAGAGGTGGACGGTAGTTTTGAAGGGAAAATTCCTAACACATTTTCGCACAACCGGCCCGAAAATGCCCATGGGCCGGAGCGATCGAGGTGCACCACGCAATAAGATGCTTCGCGGTGCCTGTTTCAACAGCCGGCGTATAGCGTCTGCGTCTACTCGGCGAAAAGGAAGCAACCGGAGCGACTTTGCAATCAGATCAGCCTACAACCTCGTGAGTAACTTGATATAGGAGGTAGGGCGCCGCAGATCCTTAGCCTGCGCGGCCTGTGAGCGCCAATAGATTCGCTTCCTAACACCGAAACTATTGCTGAGGAAGTCGCACTTTTGAATCACGACGATCGGCAGTTGCGTCTGCTTTGCACAAGCACCAAGATGGCGGCGCCCAGAACAATATCGGGAACAAAGTGCTGATTCTCTAAGCGTAGCTCATTTAGTGGCTCTAGGACACACGTATACCCACGCGTGGCCCGCGTGGCACGCGTAGCCACGCGGGCAGTGTTGCCTGGTGTCCAGACGAAGATGATCAACATTCGTCAATTGATTATTGCAATTACGAGGAATCTTAAAATTGCGAAACTTAGTGTTTAACTATATACTAAGCAGCCCATGAGCCTTCCATTTCCAGAATAATGTAACCATTTACAGTCCGGCGATTCTATCCAAACTAACTATCCAAACTCTGAATAGGCGATCTCTATCCTTTCCGGCTTGTTATTTGGTTTCTCAAAATTCAGAATAGTTATTGCGAAATCGACAAATGAAGCAAATGCCAAAATAAATATCCAAATATACCCGCGCTTCTCAGTGCCGTGCCGTCACAGGCAGACTTGCAGTTCGAGCAGACAGTTTACAAAAAAAAAAAGAGCACGCCGCGCAATCGTTCCGTGCTTGCAGAGCGAGTGCTGGATCGGGCTTCTAAAGTGCGCGCACTCTAAACAACTTTGTTTTCGCGGGTTCAATATTCGAGAGTTCGGGAAAGTTTAGTTTTTTGGAATATTTTTCGTGCACGAAATTTCGCGAATGAGGGTTGTACGCTTTGTATTTGTTACCATAGGGAAGCATATGCGCGGGTTCTATTTTGCTCGATAATTTTCGAGTCGCGAAATTCGACAAAAATAGATCCTCGCGAAAATAAGGTCGTTTACAGCATTTTACGTACCAGCAGACTTCTCGTAATTGTTTGGGAGGGAATTCTACCGCCCACAGAGCGAAACCTTGCCTGCTGCTGGCGTCACTTTTTTATTATGACCAGTAAAAACTTTAAGTCCAAAAAAAAGAACAAAAAAACGTGAGCACTAAAATTAAAAGTGTAATTACCTCGTGAAAACAAATTTTTTCGTTCCAATATATAGATTACTGGTTCAGATGCTTTTGTATCTGTGTTTAGGCAATTCTAAAATAAATAAATAAATAAATAAAAAAAAACGCCGGGGCAACCTGAACATTAACAACCGCCAATGGCCAACTTCAAGTACGAGTAGCATACACGTGAATGTATCTTTGGCAGGCTGGCAATCATTAATGCTTACTTCACAAGCACCGAGTGCTGCAAGTGCTTGAGGTAGCGCGCTGTCGGTTGTTGCTGTTCGTCGCTCATATGGGACACTGGAGCTTCACAAAAGACTGGTGACTTGCTCTCAACTTCCTTTCATCTTGTTTTCTTTTCTTTCACCTATACACAGGATGTTAACGAACAAAAAGCCAGGGCTCAAGAAAATTGGAGACTTCGTGTTGTGTTGTCCTTACTTTCCCCCAGTCTCGGTGTTTTGTGTAAAATATTAAATGGTGTCCCCCCTACCCCCCCCCCCCTAAAAAAAATGTTTATCTTATTAAAGTTATAAATGATTTTCTGAAATTTTCAATAGGAAAAGAGCGGCCGACAGAGCTCTTGAATACATGGAGCTCTATGGCGCCAGATTTTGAAAATATGAGAAAAGGGGTCCCATTTTTTTATAATTTTTAATAAGATAATGGCTAGTGCTGAAAATTCGGCCTCTGGTTCGTACCCCTAGTGGTACGTTTGGGCGAAAAATAAGCGTTTGACGATGCAGAGTTAATGTTTGTAATACAAAAAAACAAAAAAAAAAAACTTTTTTTTTTGTGGGGGGGGGGGGGGTGGGGGGGGGAGTAGGCTGTATATACAATAATTTATATTCCCTAATCTATAATTACCTGAGCGTCGTAAATGAGCGTGCTATGATTGACGACTCTGGAGTGACCTAATATTATCCGACTTTATTCACCAGTGACGCTGCTGAAACCCCGAGAGCTTCGGAGCTTCGGTTTCGTTATACCCTTTTCAAAAATCGCCATCAAGCAACATTGGCGATCGCCATGTCTCGTGCACGAAGCGTGAGGTTGGATCCGAGTCCTCACCGAAAGCTGACGCGACACTCGTTCTCGGTCCGAGCAAGGCCGAGTTCACGCTGAACACTGACGCAATCCTCGCGTCCAATAGGAGCACGTGCCCAACGAACGGCGGATTTGGGTAATTAGCGCAGCAACTGCTAGGAAACGCACGCTTTCAAAAAAAAAAAGAAGTTTTGTTTGGGTTTTAATTTAATCACTTAGCACTTCCCGGGGCAAAGATGGAGTGTCAACGCCAGACCTCGAAACCGGATACGTTTTCAAGATCATATCAAAGAATCGCCACACGCCAAGTTTAGTTATATCCGGCTGCCGACATAACTTCCTGCAGACGCTTGGCCTCGCGGAGCCATGTCGGAGGGGCGTCTTGTTTATGGCCCCATTCTTGTTCGAGCGGTCTGTTTACACCGCTAAACCCGCCCAGCAGCCGATGTGAGCGCTTTCTCGGGGTTTTTGTTTATAGAAAGTGCACCCAAAATCCCAAGACTCCCGGGAACCTTGAGGCAACCGAAGTTGATTCCACGTAAAAGGTAAATGACGAGATTCAACCGTAGCACCCCTGGTGGCAAAGTTGAGAAATAATCCTGTGAGCGGACAACAATATTAATCATTCGGCTGGGGCTTGCTGTTTAATTGGAAGCGCATCAATTGAACGCGGTTCTCAGTCGAGTACCGATGCAGCCATAGAGTTATCATAATCGATGCTAGGGGTTCAGCTGGCGCTAGTGTTTATGCGACTTCCGGGATTCAAATTAAAGCACACAGCAACCAGTCTACTTTTGCGGTGCTCCTGTGCATTCCTATGGGAAAATGCCTCGTGAATGTTGTCTTCTCGCCCGAGAATAACAGGAATCACCTTTGTTACTTGGGTCGTGGCAAATACTAGGTAACTTTATTAGCATTGTAAAAAGTGAAAAAGACCCCTTTCGAAAGTCACGTGCCGATTATTAGAGTCAAAACCACTGCACGATGGCGGAACAACTACATGGAGGAATGTTCAAGTCATCTATAAGATAGTGAATGTCGGAGCGCTGCCGACACTACGAGCAGACGAGGCAATCAAACCGCGTCGAAAGGGAAATGTCACTGATGTCATCATCTTTTTCTTGGGGTGTGTTCTTTGCAGTGAGCCGTGACGTTGAGGTTTTAGTCCGCCATTGTGCAGGGATTCCACAGCTGCCAACAGAGGGCAGTATTTCGACAGCGGTCTATTGCTTTAATTACCGTGTTTATCTTCACCAGTGAACGATGTTAAACTTTGCTACAGTTAAGGCCCAAACCTTTGTTCCATAGCAGATGTGTCAAAAACGAGTCACGATTTTAAGCAAAATAACAATCGAAAGGAATGTAGATCGTGTTCAAGGTTCGCTAGCATTCCAGTGGCGCTTATGTATTGCTAATATTTGAGCTCTGTCATTAAACGAAAATTACCTCGTCGAACATATTTACGAGCTGCTAAAGAGAATAAGGTACTTGTGCTATGATAGGTGTGTTTTTTTTTAATTTCCTACGAGGGGCAGTTTTTATCGGTCACCAGCTCTCTGGCATCTTCCTATTTTCAAAGATTTCGTGGATTCGGGTGATGGTTTGAACGCAAAACAAACATATGCGGAGGGCAAGTTCGTCGGCTTCTTGCGCAGGGGGTAGCGGTGACGTCAGAACGCCGAGCCCTGATTGGCTGATCGCGACCCCCCTATCTGAGCGTCGTCTGCTCCTTTGCAACGTCGTCTGCTCGCAACGTCGTCTGCGTCTGTCTTACCTTTCCTGCGACTTTCGAAAGTGCAGAGGCCATATTCACGAAACGATCTTACGCCAAAAATGTGCGTAAGACAAAACGTAAGAACAAATTCGTATTCACGAAACGAAATTATCGTAAGTTTTGCACAGGTTACGACGGGATCCTACGACAGCTCCGAAGCTGTCTTACGCACTTCTTACGATCAAATCAGCATGGCCGACAGCGTCGCCCAGTTACTTGGTCGCGACGACCAACGGACGTTTATTTTTGTACGTACTCTTCTCACGCGTCCCGACTACAAGCAGCAAGAAAAAAAGTAAAAATTACTTAAAATAAACCACGACGAACAAGAACGCTGGATCCACAAACACCCGGGAAATGCTCCAACGGCCACGATTCCAAGGACCCCGACCAAGCGAGCTCGGCAGATAGGCCTAGCAGGCGCTCCGACTCACGCGCAGCGGTGCTCCGACGGTCCTTGGCCAAGATCGTCTGCCCACGACCGGCTGGCGTGCTGAATGGAATATGCCCGCGCGACCCTTGTGAACCCTTCCCGTATTATACTTTGATCGCTGACCTCAATTTTAGATTAAGAGGTCAATCTCTTTCTCTTGTCATCTCCTTGTTTTCCGAGGCAGCGGTGACTCTCGCCGGTGAAAAAGCGGTGAATCTCCGACAGACGCAGGAAAGGTAAAGCAGCCATCGCTTTGACAAGCAGACGTAAAGCAGACGACGTTAACTGCGCCAACCCGCCGGCGCCGTTTAAGAGTGAGGAGTCTCGCCGCACACGCAAGGAGGGAAAAAGTATTTGGGAGGGAACTTGCGGACACTCTCGCTTCTTAGCAGACAAACCTCGGCGCCTCGGGACACCTCGCCAGTGAGTCCTTTGACTTCCCTTCATGATGCGCGTCTGCTAGTTGTTAGACAAAAACAACGTACCGCTCGAGTTATTTCGTCTCCCCTCTCTGAAAGGCGAGGTCGAGCTCGCTCGTAAAGGCCTGCACTTCCGAAAGTCGCAGGAAAGGTAAGACAGACGCAGACAACGTTGCGAGCAGACGACGTTGCAAAGGAGCAGACGACGCTCAGATAGGGGGGTCGCGATCAGCCAATAATCAGGGCTCGGCGTTCTGACATCACCGCTACCTCCTTTCTCATGCGCAGAAGACGAAAATGAGCCCACTTGCGAGGCGTATTCGCATTGCATGAGCAGAGTAAATAAAGCAGTACACATTTATTGCAAATTGGACGATATTACTAGGCCTTCACTTTATTCTGTTCGTCTACATGCACAAGGAGCTAATGATTGAGTGGTAATACGTAGTTGTATTACGTTTGGAAGAAAAAAACTGCTTCCCCCCCTACCCCCGAAAAAGAAAAGGTGCAATAATTGCGTCGCGAGATTCATTTGAGCGATTCCGAAATACGTTTCTACAGCGTGTTCTCACAGAAAATCCTCCCCTCTTTCTCGAAAAAAAAAAATTAGTCTTTTTTTTTTTATTGGAAAAATGTCTACGCATCGTCGAAGGCACATTTTTTGCCCAAATGTAGCGCTAGCGGTCTGGGCGGGGTTCCAAAGTTCAAGAACTTACTGTTATCTTATTCAATAGTTACCAGTAATTTTCCGAATATTTCAATGGGGAAATGGGGCGCATTCTCGTTAAGTGGCTCAATTCAACTCCAACGTCTCAAAACAGTAGCACGTTTTGGAATCATCCCTCATTCAAAATTTGACTCGGGACATAAATATTACGCGGAAGTCTTCTTTTCGGGAATGTTAAGTTTTATCGTATTTTCAAGGAGTTCCGCGACCCTTTAAACCTTTTTCCGTCACAGGAGACAAATAATTTATGAGGTAACGATATGTAAAAAAATAAGCAAGCCGATGTTCATATCTCGTAGTGTTCATTCTGCGGCGCTGTTTTATATACATTTTACGTTCAGTCCTTTCCCTATAGCTCTCTATAGGTATGCGATTGGCCGACTGGAGCACCTACTTGATCTACGCATGGCTGTACGTTTCCCGATATCCGTTTTAATGCGAAAGCATTAACTGTTTCATGGAGCGAGCCGACGTCATCAGCTTTGAAACCGCGCCAAACGGCACCTTAAATCTTTTCTCCAAGTGAAGCCAGCTGCCAGTTATAAAACCACGCGAAAAGCTAGCCAACGGCACCTAAGCTCCCCGATCCCAAAGGAGCGGAGTATAGCTGATGGATTTTCGGCTTCAGTCCCATTGGCTGGAGCGCGTCGACGAGGCTCCCATTGGCCGCTGCGTGTCAGTTTCAACGACGGCCACCCCATGGCACTGCGTGTGCGTCAGCGCGCCGCTAACACGAAACGTCCAAAGTCGGAGCGGCGAGGAGAGGCGCCCTCTCCTCGCCGGCAGAGCGCGCGCTCTGCCGTCGACGCAAATACGCTGCAGACGAAATAAGGGAGCGGAAGAATGACGTACATGCTTTCGCATTCACAACTCATGAGAAGTGCTTAGGTGTATTTGTTTTGAGGGCGCTGTTATTTTGGTGTTTAATGCGGAGCGAGCGGAATTGTCAATCGTTAGAAATCGAAAATGCGACTTCTTGAAGTTTAGACAAGTTGTCGGGAGGCAATGTCGTTTTTCTATGTCGCGTATTGTTGTAACGTTTTTGTAGTACGAATACGCGTTTCCCGAGATTTCACATATAAGGCTTTCATATAATTGGCAACAAGGCTTTTACGCACACAGAAGACTGAAGTGCGCTTACTCTGAAGCGTCGCCTAGTGGCTCACGTCGACTTTGCACGGAGCATTATTTTTGCGACGTCTTGACCTCAAGTGCAATTAATTACTGGTCAAACGGGCACGGCGTTCAGAACGAACTCCTTTAAAGAATCGGCGAATCAGCTCGAGACCTCGTGATTATCGGCATGCACTGGTTCGCAGATCCTTGAAAGGAGTACGAACCGAATGCGTTCAACGCGCCCGTCTCACAGGGGTATAATCCGGTCTCCCTCGTTCAGACGCTACAACCACTACTCGAAACTTCGATGCGTTCCTACGCTTCATTCTCCTCGCAATTGAAAGATGCAATTCTCGTGCAATACTTAGGCAAAAAATTACGTAATGTAGTCGCGTATTTTGTATCGGGAAAATAGAATTGTGAATACTAACTGTCCTTCCTGAACCAACCCCCGGAAATGATATTCACGGCCCACCAGATCGATGTCCGATCTTTTTTTTTTTTTTTCGGTTATCATCATCATCGCCAGCAATCGAGCCTTTGGTTTCGACCCACCGACAGCTGATGAGCAATTCCAGAAGTGAATACACACTTTGCACAGCCTCATCGAGAAAAGCTGGCGATAGCGGGATACGATAGCAGCACTGGACCGCCTAAGGCTGCCTAATTACTAATGGTGAATAGGGTTAATAAAGATGAATAAATAAATCCTTTACCCCAATACACTCTAAGAAATCTGGAGCGTCTCTGTCGTAAAGCACTTGGAAAAGCCAGTCACTGTAATCTACGGAGGGAACTCGGCCAATCAGGGAGCTGAAGTATGTTTAGACACCAAAATACGATTTGCGCTTGCACGGTGAAACCTAAAGCCGAGTGCCACAGCGCGGGCAGCTTTCTAACGTTTATACATGTATGTATCAATGACGGGGCTGATATATATATATATCAGCCCCGTCATTGGCCGAGTTCCCTCCGTAGATTTCGTCGATCGGCTCTCCAAGTGATTTGCGGGAGAGCAGACGCTCCAGCTTACTTAGGGTGATACACTCTGAAAAAAGCCCGTGCGTCTGCTTTTCCGCACAACACTCGGAGCGCCAATGACCGCAACTTGCGGAGGCAGCTCAGCGAATGACGATGCCGAAACATATGTTTAGACCAAAAAACGCAGTCTGAGTTGTGACAATAAGCAATGCAAGCCTGACGTTTTGCATTGCCTAATGTCATAACTCAGACTGTGTGTTTTAGTCTAAACATATGTTCGGCATTGTAATTCGCTGAGCTGCCTCCGTAAGTTGCGGAGATTGGCTCTCCGAGTGCAGTGCAGGAAAGTAGACGCACAAACTTTTTTTAGAGTGTCATAGACGCTCCAGATTTATTAGGCTGGTTCACAGATTTGCGACTGCTTAGACCGTGTGCCTTAAAACCTCTTAAAATCTCTTGCGACGAGAGAACACACTGGCGCCATCTATAGGGTAGCTGTTGAATACCTGGCATTTTCGTATATGACTTTTATTTTTCGGTCATCATTCCCGTTTTGTTTTTTTTCGCTTGGAAAAAAACACAAAAAAACGTTTGATAATGGTATTGAATACCGTTTCTCATTAATATAACGTACAGTTGATCTCGCACGTACCGCAAAACCTTCTCTCTAGTGAAATGCAGTTCCAGGGCCACATCAAAGATGGCGCCAGCGTGCCAGAATGTTTTCTCGTCGTAAGAGACGACAATGACTCGGTCGTATGCAAGCGGAAGTGTGTGAACGGGCTCTTATTTTTTTTTAGAGCGCAGCTCTTAGACGCCCGTTTCCGGCTTGAGCGGCGTCGGCGTCGCCGTCGGCGTCGGCGTAACCGCGCGGTGCATCATGGGACGCGTGACGTCACTGATGACGTCATCGGCATCCGCATTGTCATCGTCACTGATGACGTCATCGGCATCCGCATCGTCATCGTCACTGATGATGTCATCAGTGACGTCACTGATGACGTCATCGGCATCGTCACGTGACTCCCCAGGTCACGTGACAGCCAAGGTCACGTGACCTCCCCCCCAGGCCACGTGACCCCCCCCCCCTTCCCGAGCTTGACCCACCCCCCCCCCCAGTACCCTTCCCTCCTCCTCCTCAAGAGCTGCGCTCTAATTCGGCGTTACAGGGAGTTGTAAACGGCTTTCACTTTTTTAATTTGAATACCTTCAGGGCTTATACGGCATTAAAGCAAAGGAGAGCATACAAATTGACAGTAAAAAAAATTAACGCAGTACCTGTACAAAGTAACCAATTTTGTTAGAAAGTGATTAGGCCGGCGTGTTGCCAAAGGTGGTTATGTGAAGGCCTCTTTTAATAGTTAGATTTATTGTGTGTATACCAGAAGTGCAGACAGGCGGTTCCAATCAGGCGACGTTCTTGGTACGAAGGAGTCGATGCATGTTGACGTTTGAGAATGAGGCATATCAACTTTCATATTATGATAGCCTCATGCAGAAATGTGTGAGAGGTTAAGGAATAAATAATTATTTTTAATGAAAGGTTCAAATGATAAATTTGGAAGAAAAGGCATAAACGAGAAATTTTACGACGCAAGGAAAGAAGAGGAAGGGATAAAGTGGTTTTCCGTACATGAGGCGGTGCGATGATAGTTACAACAGATAAAATGTTCGCCGCGATTTTGCAGAGCTTCGTGGTTAGTCACCAGCGTCGTGTGTCCGAGGTCACAGTTTGATGCTGCATATCCGAGCCTTAATTGATCGAACTAGCGTTTTATACAGAATTCGTCTAATGGCACAGGGGCTGATGTAAAATTTCGTTTCAGATATTCAAGCGTTAGATTAGCGTTAGAGATGGTTTAGAGTGTGGTCGTAGACGCTGTTTTAGCGTTACAATGACGGCGGTAGGCAAGTAGGGTTTGTTTACGGTGTTTCGTGGAACGAGAGCTTCTCCGATGTTCGCGCTGATCGATGCGTCGCTTGTGCGGAACGCCGCCCGCAACAACGTGTCTTGCGGCGTTTGCTCTCCCCATTGCGTAATTGATTTGATCAGCGCACCGAGCTGAGGCGTCCCGGGACGCCTCAGTGGCACCACAATGCCACTGCAGCTCAATAGGCACGGCACGTGGGCGCGCGTTTGACGCTCAACTCACGTTCGTTAACACGGAGGCGGCGCGATGGTGTACACTGCAGGGACGATACACAAGTCACGCACACTTCGTTATCGCTATACGCTACGGAACTCCGTCGGTTAGGAACAATATACTAGCACAGCCGCGAGAATGGCCCATCAAATGACCACATGCACGACGCATTCGGGATCGACATCTTGGCTACCTGCTCTACGATTGGCGAAAATAGCAGGCTCGTACGTGATAATTCGCTAAGCGGTTATGCATTCTAGTGCAGCCGAGATTGCTAAGAACACCCATCTCTTTTGAACGCAGTTTCTGCTTAAGAACGCAAGACTGAGTATTTAGACGTACTTAACGAGAGTTGTAACGGCTTTGATTTATGCGGTATACTGATTTATGCTGTGTATTTATGCGGATTTATGCGACTTTAATTTATGCGGTGTATCGTTAGGGTATAAAAAGATGAGAAATAAAGTAAACTTCGACATAAAATAAGCTCGACAAGAATGCTACAAGCGTAAATTTATTCGCATTAGGAGTGATCCAAAGAAAATTTGGGAGGCAGTAGCAAGCATTAACTCAAAAGTAGGAAAGACTCTACCAGAGGAAATAACAATTGGTGGCGTTCTGTTCTCTGGTGGATCGCTGGCGAATAAGTTCAACTCTCATTTTGTAGCCTCAGGGGCATCACCGTCTTCCGTGAACGACGAAAGAGGGGAAGCGTACATTTGGGCAGATATATCAAGTTCTGTCTTTTTGTCACCTACAAGCGAGGCCGAATTTTCGACTAGGCTTAACAGCTTGTTTAACAGTACTGCAGCTAGCGAGGATGAGCTAAAAGCCGTACCAATTAAAGCTGTGTCTCATTTAATATCCGCACCACTCGCCTATATATTTAACGCCGTTTTAAGCGAGGTCATTTTTCCAGACAGAATGAAAATAGCCAGGGTTTGCATTTTGCGCAAGGGTGGAGCGCTAAACAACCTAAGTAATTACCAACCCATATCGGTTTTACCGATACTTTCTAAACTTTTGGAGAGGCTTATATTCACGAGACTCACCCACTTTCTTAGTGCAAATAATTAAAGGGAAGATGGGGCACTTCTGCATTTGAGAAAAAACACTCGAACTTCGTTCATTTGGCCTTTAGAATAACATATATCACAATTATATTTAAATGCGACGCGCCGGAGAGCTATGAGAGCAATTTCAAAATAGCGCTGAAGCCCCGCCTCCCTAGCCTTGGGCAGCCAAAGATCCGTCCATGACGTCACCTACAGCGACTGTCTTTCGCGTTTTCTCGCGTTTACCAATACTTGCGCAGCGAATGGTTTGGGTATTCGGGTTCACGGGGTAAAAATACACTAGAATTCACTTCCAACTCATTTTTTTCAAGAACCTCCGTAGCTTCCCTTTAATTGGAAGTCAACGATATAGGTTTTGAAAAGAACAGATCAACAGAAATGGCTTTGTTGCACGTAAAAATTAAAATTATTAACAATATAAAAAATAAGCTTTTCACAGCCGAACTTTTTTTTTAGATTTGCCATTGCATTGACTAGATTCCATACAATTGCCATTGTATGGAATCAGAGGCACTGCATTGGCACCGATTCGTAGTTACTTATCGGCACGTTCTCAATACACGTTCATAAATGGCATGCGTTCTCAGCTTGAAACAATTACTTGTGGTGTACCACAAGGTTCTATTCTTGGTCCATTGTCATTTCTATTGTATATAAATGACATTGTAAATCTGCCACATACACAAGATATTATTGAGTACGCAGATGACACGAACGTATTGGTTTCTGATTCAAACCTAATGAAGCTAGAAACTATGTCAAATGGGTGGTTAAATAATTTATCACCATGGTGGCAGTCCAACAAACTTCAGTTGAACACTGGCAACACAAAATATAATATTTTTAAGCCGAAAAATAAACCTAATAACTATCAAATAAACGTAAAGTTTGGAAAAACACTTAAAGAGAACGTCAGGTGGCATAAATTTCTTGGTATTTGGTTCGATGAGAGTTTAACTTGGTCTCGGCATGTGGAACACCTTCGTTCAAAGATTTCCCAATTTATCGGCATTTTTCTTAGAGTTATGCTACTCCTGCGTTGTTGGTTAAAACATCAGTTATATTATGCATTGTTACACTCCGATCTTAACTATTGTTTATTAATTTGGAGAACAACAACAGCAACTAACCTTGACAAGTTACTAGTCCTACAGAAGAAAGCTATCCGGTGCATAGATAATCTAGATAGTTACGCCCATACCGCTGCTTCTTTTCTGGAGCACAATATTCTTTCTGTCCAACAACATTATTGCTTGAGAGTGTCTCTAGAAATTTACACATAATTTAAAAGCAGCGAGTCTCTATTTCTAGAAAAGTATTAGCAGAAAAACACAAGCTATAATTTACGTCTGTTCAAGAAAATATTCGCACAAATTATGGGTCTCAAATTTTTAGTTACATAGTTCCTAAATTTCTAAATACATTCCCAGAAAAGGTAGACATTATTACTAACTGCCAATCGTCTCATAATTTCAAAAATAAAATAAGGCTTTTTAAATTAGGTCCTCACAAATAATACGTCACCCATCCTGATCCTTCTCATCCTTCCTTCCCTTTTCTTTTCGATTTCCCTTTGTTTTTTATGATTTATAACACATATATCATCCCACTTTATGTTCAGATATCTATCGAAGATATATATATATATATATATATATATATATTAGTTTGACATTAGGCCAATGTTACAAATGTACCATTCGTCGCATGTCTCTAATTATGTCTATTGTTGTTCTGCTGCTGTAGCGCTGTAACGGGGACTAGAGCCCTGTCAGGCGACTTTGGTCGCCTTTTGCTCCAGCATCCCAGCTTTCTGGTCTAAATAAAAAAATAAATAAATAAATGTATGCGTCGAACTTAAAGAAAAGGAATAATATAAATTTCATTTTTTAACGGAACTTCTTAATTTAAGGTATTTGGCCATCCGTTCGTTTGTCTTTCCGTCCGACCATCCGTCCTTCCGTCCGTGCATTGAAAAGTCGCGTGACGTCAGGTCACTTTTCCCTTTAAATTTATCGAAAAAAAACAACAACAAATAAACGGTGCTCTTCACTTCCCCAATAGACCCTTTCCGAAATTCAGTCTGGCCACTTTGATCACTATCATCATCTGTGGAACGGCATCTGTGCCATACCAATGGCGGCCTTCTAGTGACCGATAAAGGAAGACGTTGAAGATGCTCCTAAGCGAATGTTGCGAGGCCTGTAAATTTGGGGGGTCAGTACGACGCGATGTAGGTCGCGTCGTACGGGTCAGTACGACGGGTCAATACTGACGGGTGAATACTGACGGGTCAGTACGACGCGACGACGGGACGAACACAAGAGCTACGTAAGCGTTTATTTCTAATAACTCAGATTCAGTCAATCTGTGGGCGGTACACAATCGGCTTTGAAGCACTTTGGTGTATAGAAGTTTCTCAAGGCATCTGAGTGGGTTGTAGCTTTGTTCAGAATGCGGGTTCTTGGTCACCATCGAACTGAAAGTGATTGAGAAAGAACTCACACTGAACAATTCCTCGCGTGCCGTTGACTTGCGAAAGTGACGGTGCCGATACAAGTTAATTTCCGCCATTGATATGGCAAAACCTAAACTGCTTTACAAACCACCAGATGGCACTGAATTTCGGAAAGGGTCTATTACTGTTCTCTAGCCAAATTGTGGAAATGCGCGTTATATACGCCGAAACGATGCTGCTAAACTCTGCGCAACCTTAATTAGAGTTTTCTTTTTTCTCTAGGAAATGTTTGTGCGAAATTTTCTACAGAAATCGTGGCTCTTTGTGAACTTGGTGCACTTGGTAAAACCTAAGCACGTTTTTGCAATTTTTTGTTAAAATAATGACAGCGTTACTTACAGCGATAACACAACCTATGTTGTCACGCGGACAGCGTTTCAAGAAATATCTATAATTTGCCAGGAAGTTCGTTTTATAATTCTCCATAGAGAAGTTTGGGTGACATTGAACACGCTATAGAGATACAATAAAATTGTTGAAAATAAAATTTACAACATGTCTTACGTTCAGGCGTCTGGAAAGTTTATTGATCTTTTTGTTTTTTTTTATATATATTGAGTAGGGCAAAAGAAGAAAACATTTGCCCTCTAACCTTTCTTATTTTCTAGAAAGAGCCTCGCGCACGCATTCATTGACCTCAGTTGTACTTTTCTTTTTCCCAACTGCGTTGATATTCAGGAAGTGCAAACAAAACTTGACGTGTGATTCCACACAGAGTAAAATGAAAATGAAAGGCAACACTAAATGCGTCGAAAATATATCACTTTTCCCCACTACCGCGGAGAAAAGTGATACTTTTCTCCGTGGTACCCATAGAATGTTCAGAGCGTTCCCAAGCAAAAAACAATGAACTAAAAAGCTTGCCCTTCATTTATTGGCATCTGGTGTATTGTTCACATTGGGTGCTTATTTATATCTTACCCCTGTCAAAAATGATATGTATTTAATCCCTCGATTAACATCACTCGATGCTGACTAATGAGACAATATGAATGTTCCCTTGTCCCCTTGGTCATCCGTCGTCGCCGGTTAGAATCATGTGCAACGTTAACCAGCTAGCCCGTTTATTAACCTTATCTTCTGCGAATACGAATATGTACACTTTTTACGGGTCTTATTATTTGTCTGTATAATTTTTTTCCTGTTAATAAAAGGAAAATGGGAGCGAACGTTCTTTATTTCATAGGCGACCGTGGTTTTGCATGACACTCACACACACTCTAAGAAATTGGAGTGCCGACTTTCCCACAAGGCACTTGGCAGAACTAATCGCAGCAATTTATGGAGGAATCTTGGCGAATGACGGGGTTAATAATATCTTTAAATCCTAAAAAAAAGACAATAAAAAGCACGCCGAAGACACTTAAGACTGCTCACGTGTAGGAATGCGAAAGCATTCCTACACGTTTATATTGCCATCTCGCGACACCGCGAGATGGCGCCACCAGCCCTTGCGCGACTCGACCTGAACCGATATATCGGTTCAGGTTCAGGTCGAGTCGCGCAAGGGCTGGTGGCGCCATCTCGCGGTGTCGTTTCGCAGTAGCAATATAAAAGAACTTTCATGTTTTGACTAGTCGCAAAAGGGTTAGTTTGGTCTCGTTGAACGCAAGCGGTCGGGGTTTCGAGGGTGAGTTTCCCAACTGAGTGTTTTGGTAACGTTGGCTTTGGGCGACAACGGCCTTGATAACAAGTGATTATCAAAATAACAAATCCGTCTATAGTTCTTCTCCACTTTAGATTTCCCGCAGAGAGTAGAGAAATTGAAAGGGCTAACCGCGGACTGGGAAATACGCTACGTGCTTGACACGGGCTGGAAAGTTCGACACTTGAACGAAAGCTAATTTACATTTTGAAATCCTATTGTATATGATTCTTTCGCCCTCTTTATTTTCCTCCCCTTCCCTCTCTACCCTAATGTCTTCTACTCTTTCATGTTTTTTTCTTCTTTTTCTGTCCATAACGATTCGCTTCCGTGGCGGACACGACAAAGCTTGACGCATTTCGCGAGCAGCTGCGAGTGCATCCCCCTCGCGTGTGTCGCCCGTTTCCAAAGATCCAGCCCCAAACACCCCCGTCAACCGACGGCACGATGTACCCAGCCCGTTTCGTGTCTGGCAAATTGCCTCGCATAGCCGCAGCAGCGGTGGCAGCCACAGAACGGGCAGAACGCCGACGGCAAGCGATAGCGCATAGAAGACAAGGCCGGCGCATGACGTCATGGTTAGTGGCTCCTCGACCCTCCCCAAAGCGTCAAACGCGCCAAAGCTTGACCGGGAGAGAGTACGGCGCAAAGCGGCAGACGAGTGTGTCTTGCTGTCGTCGCGCGTGCCAGATCGGATTTGTGAATTAACTTTATGAGCGTCGGCATAAAAAACAAAAACAAAAAAAACATTAAATTGTTTAGTTTTCGAATAAAATCGAAGCACGTGGAAAGCGTTGTAGTGCGCTGAAGTTACCCTTTGTCCAACAGGCGCGAGCCTGGAGGGGCAAAAGTGCGGATGCTAACCTTATCCGCGTTTTAGCGTCGCCGGCCATACGCCTGTTAGTGCGCGATTGGTAACTTTTTGAAGACGCGCTCGGCAAGTTGTGAAGTGAAACCATATGTTTATTTTCACTACGTTAATAATCCGGCTTATCGTGACGATTAGTCCTCTATATTTTGTCCCCCTGGCAGTATAACTCACTTGGACAGACTGAATTGGAGTACCGTTCATGTTTTTTTTTTTTTTTTTAATAAATGTGTTCGAATTAAAATTATACACGTTGCATATGTTCGCGCTTATATTGCGTAAATATTTATATTAATTTTGCAAAAATTTTAAACAAACCGTCGTATAATTCCTATCTCTCCAAAATCTGAACTTTTGTGCGTAAGGGGGGCAGCACTGTCTTTAACGCGAACGTCGTTGAATTTTGCTAGAAGTTTGAAGGTTTGCCGAATCAGCCCAACCTTGAGGTTCGACATTGAGCATTATATTCGACAAACGTTCGCAACATGCCTAACGCTAATCATGCACTTCCTTAACTCCGGATCTCTATGTCTCGCTGGAGGTAGGATCACCAGCTCTAAAAGGAGACACGTATCAGAGTGGCAAAGCGGTTTGAAATTTAAAAAAAAAGTTACTTTAATGAGTTTCAGATATCAGTAACTAAATGCTTCAGTCGTTACCAGTATCTGTTCAACTTAGTAACGCGTGCTGAGTAGCCTCTAACTTAGCTCAATTAGAATATATATATACCCCTCAGAGCTGTGTTCATAAATGCAAAAAAAAAATGCACATTGATTTTGTTTCAACATCAGCGCCATAGGTATGTTGTACCTGCCTCGAACTCTGCTGTAGACATAGTGTTTAAATAAAGACGGAACTAAAATATTTCTACAGCGTTTAAAATAAATCCAGCTCACGAGTATAATCCTCGCGTAAACGCCCGCACCGTTAGACTGCTACCGGTCGCTACGTCACCAAGAACCTCCCTAATACGCCTAGCTGATATGGAAGTCGCTACCACCCGAGTTCACGACGAGCATTCCCGACGACCATCACGATATTAGACCAGTTTGTCGGCAGGTGCCCAAGCGAGTACAATGTTAAAGCGTGTGAGCGAGTGTGTATACTTGAGGCGTGTTCAACGTCATTCTTTCTTCCTCAATCGCGATCCTTCGTCACCACGATTTACTCGTACGTTTATATTCACAACATCTCCACTCTACTATTACGTGGCTCCGTACGATCGAGTCCCACTAGAGCGACAAACAGAAATGGCCGACAGCGACAAGCCTCAAACACGTGCATTGTGCACGCGAAGGTATACGGAACGCAAGATCGTCTGCTTTTTGCGCAGGGGTTGCGATGATGTCAGAACGGCGAGCTTTTCTTGGCTGATTGAAGAAAACAAAGAAACAGTGGGTAGACCGTAAGGCATTTAGGATTGAGATCTACCCGCCATCCTTTCAATCCAAGCCAATCAGAGCTCGGCGTCGTTCTAACGTCACCGCAACTCCTGCGCAAGGAGCAGACGACTTGCTCGCCGTACACAATTGACCGGCCCGCTTGCAACCACTCGTGCTTGCTTAGCAGCGAGAGACTGAAAGCCCGCCAAAGGTTTAGGGGGTATTCACTGGACGCCAAATTTGTGGGTGCTGTTTAGAGCGCATGGCTCAGAACGAGCTCGCATTACTAAGCTGCCGAGACAGGCAATCTTGATGGTGCGGAATGCACGCTGCAAAAGAACTGTGGAAGCTCGCCGTCAGCACGCACTCAGCAGCCGAGCACACAGCTATGGCCGCCAGTGAATAGTCCCTATAGGAAGTATTCGCAACTTTCAGCGATGGTGGTACCGCGGTGTGAGAATCGCTCTCCCTAGCTCCTGGATGATCGTCCTCATAATAAATGACCTTGCCTACACCTTCCTTTCGTGAAAAAATAACGTAAGGCTCTAATACTGCTCGTATATAGCAAAACTAGAATTACTTACGCGTCGCAGACCAAGCCTCGTACCGCTGTTCTACGACGATCATCCAGATGACGGCCATTTTGATAGGCACCGGTGCGCCCCCTATAGGTCGTGAAAGTTGCGAATTCACTGGCGGCCATAGCTGTGTGCGCGACTGCTGAGCGCGTGCTGATGGCTAGCTTCCAGGGTTCTTTTGCAACGTGCATTCCACACCGTAAAAATTGCTGGTCTTGGCAGCCTATTAATGGGGGCTCGTTCTGAGCATGCGCTCTAGAGAGCACCCCCAAATATGGCGCCCAGTGAATACTCCTTATAGGAGGTATTCACTGGCCGCCATATTTGAGGTCACTGTTTAGAGCGCATGCTCAGAACGAGCTCGCATTAATAGGCTGCCAAGACCGGCAATCTTGGTGGTGCGGAATGCACGTGGCGAAAGAACTGTGGAAGCTCGCGTTCAGCACGCGCTCCGCAGCCGAGCACACAGCTATGGCCGCCAGTAAAGCGTCGCTGTGGTCGGCCCACCACAATAGGTGAGCGGCGTTTGGCAACTTCCGGTTCTTTAGGAAATTTTGTTTAGCTGTTGACAAACGACGACGGTGATCTGCACGCCTGTCCAAGCATGGTTCTGAAAACTACAGTCTGGAGGATTCAGAATTACGCTTGCACAGGCTTGCAGCTCATTGTCGTCGTCTGTCAACAGTGAAACAAAATTTCCTAAAGAACCGGAATTGCCAAACGCCGCTCACCTATTGGCCAAATGCGAACTATGACGTCAGCAAAGGAATTATCACCGACGCAAATAAGGGGAATGTAAGAACTTCAATTTTGACGGTGTTGGCAGTGTTGCTTTGAGAGCGCTATGATTTCAGGCTTCCACCATGCCCATTACAAATACCATCGAACTTGTTATTCACAACGTAATGACGTCACGAAAGGTAACCGAACGAGGGCGCCATCCGAAATTTAACCCCGTGCGCGACCGAAAGCGTCGCTGTGGTCGGCCTTCCACGATTGGCCGAACGCTGACTATGACGTCGGAAAGGGGATTTATCATCGACGGAAATAAGAGGAATGAAAGAACTTTAATTTTGACGGTATTGGCAGTGTTCCTTTAAGAGCGCAATGATTTCAAGCTTCCACCATGCTAATAACACCATCGAACTTGTTGTTTGCAAGGTAATGACGTCACAAGGGGGAACCACAGGAGGGCGCCACCAAAACATCTCGCCGCTAATAGCAACGTTACTAGATTACCTCAGTTGTGGCAGAGCCGTATATTAGGAGAGTTTGGACAATAGGCGGAGCAAAGGCCGCCGCCAGCGCCGAATATTCTCCCCACGCTTAGAGCGTTAACTAAATTTGTGACACAGCGTCGACCAATCAGGAGACCTCTACTCCATCTCACAAATGTCTGCAGTGAAGACAAAGGCACAGGCGCGTGAGCCTAGCTCAGCGAAACGCTTTTGTTTGTACGAGACCTCGTGCATAGGAGGCACTTTCCAAAGCTACGCGCTCGTGCCCATGCCTTTGTCTGCACTGCTAGAACAGCGTCCTGAGACTGGCTGAAAGAAAGCAGTGCAAAGGGTGGGGTGCGCGAGCGTCTTGAGACGCGGAGTTCCGCTCGGCATGGCTCAAATTATACTTCGTTTCACTTTATCTGCGAGCGAAGCCAAAGCTAGAAGCGCGAGACCAGCGCCTTTTGCATTTCTCCCCAGCTCGCGCGCTCGAGCAAAGCCTGAACGCACGGAGCTTCCGTGCTCGCGCTTCCAGTTTTGCCTTCGCTCGCACATAAGGTGAAACGAAGTATAGACCTTTCCAAAAACGAGCTTGTGGCCGGTGCCATTTTGAGCGTTCGTGCGTATGGCGCGTGCTTTGCTCGCTTTCCGAAGCGACGAACACGCACGTGCTGGGCTGTGAAGATCGCACGCTGGACTGTGATTTTGTAAACATTGGAAAGGTCTATAGTCGTGGCACAAATTTAGAGCACACGACCACCGCTAGGGGCTGTTTCGCGGCCTGTGGTTGGCCCCGAGATGCTCGCCTATTCAAACCAATGTATTGCCAAACTCTCTCAATAAACGGCTCTGAGTTGTGGACGAGCCGTATATATAGAGAGTTTGGTCAATGGGAGGCGCGGGCAGAGCCAGGGCGTGCGGCAGACTCGGAAAGAGGGCTTGGCCAGCTTGGCATGCTCTCTTGACCAACCAGAAGCCGAAAAGAATCCCCTAGCGGTGGTAGCGAGAAACAGTTCTGATCAAAGGTCTATGTTCGTAAATGGTTTTAATAAGCGCGTAAGAGTGATGTGTAGTAACTCTTTGTGGTTGAAAATAGGGTACACGTGTTGTTTTCATCATGATCATGCAGAAAGATGTAAGAAACGAATGCTCCGCTCAACTCTGTTTTGCTCGGACAGAGCGTGACCGCTCGGACGGCAGATTCCCGGCCCTCGGCGCTTGGCGTACGGATTATGTCGATCGTTCCGCTAATCGCACTCTTCCGCCATCATTTTGGATGAGCGTGATTGAAACATCACGTGTACCATATTTTCAGTCATCGAGAGTTACTCCGATGCAGTTATCAGGTTTGTTTCTCGCGACCACCGCCAGGGTATTATTCCCGGCTTCTGGTTGGTCGCATTCGAATTTCTGAAGACGCCCTGGAACACGCCCAGCCCGCTTTCGGCCAATGGCGCCTCCGTATTTGTCTCCTATACTTCCCAAAGAATGGCCAAACTCTCTACATATACGGCTCTGAGTTGTGGAACTCCCGCGGAGGGGGGTACCCTTCTCATTCACTTCAATCCGCCCGGAGTCGTTCGAAGCGCCATCTATATTTTCGTTTCATAACTGTGCATTCTAAAGAGCGCAGCTGAAGCTCCAAATGGCGATCACAACGCCGCCATTTCTCCCGCAGCGGTCACTCGAGGAACTGCACGTGACATCTTTTTTGGCTTCAATCGGCCATTTCGGAGCCGAAACAGATACAGTGGAAAGGGTTACAGGGGTGCCACCCCCGTATCCCCAGCGGACGCGCCGCGAAACATTACCGAAGTTAAAATGCGCCTAGATCGGGACGCGCGACTTGAAATCCCCGCTGAGACATGGTTGTATAAAAACAATAATAATTGTGCTGCAAAACCTTGAAAACTAAAAATTTTAGAAAACATCACGCGCCCCCCATTTTGTACTAAACTCCAATAAACGTTACTACAAAAAGAGTTTTTTCCCGTTTGTTTTTACGTTTCTAGTTACGTTGAAACGAACGTATCCCGATTCAGTTACCAAAGCAGCCGTCCGGCGGTGCGTCGAGCGACTCCGGGCGAGTCGTGGTCAGTGAGGGAGGGTACTGTTCGTGCATGCAGCGTCTATGAACAGTTCCGTAACTGAGTTAATCTAATAACGTTGGCTAATAGACCCTTTCTTCAAGGGCGCCGCCATCTTGAAATGTCGTCACTTCCCGTATGAGCGAAAACATTGTTTGGCCGTCGCCACGCCAATAGAATGCATTTAGGAGAAAAGCGTAACCGTCCCCCATTATCGTTTTCTCTCCCCTCTATTTTTTTTACTATTTTTTAGGTTGAAACGTTTTAATATTTTTTTCGTCGCCCATACCGGATATGCCTACTTGGCGGTCGGGGGCGAGAGTAAAGGGCTGTTTATACTCCGACGTTGAACGCAGTGAACGCAGCGTAGCGCAGAACGCGCGTCTTTTATTGGATGGCAACCAGGAACTCGATATCTGCGACCAATCAGTATCTGTGCGCGCTGCGCTACGTCGCGCCCGTCGACGTTACGTTGAAGGTACATTTATACTCCAACGTAACGTCGTCGGGCGCCGCGTAGCGCAACGCGCGCAGGTACTTATTGGTTGCAGATGTCGAGTTCCTGGTTGCCGGCCAATAAAAGGCGCGCGTTCTGCGGTACGCTGCGTTCAGTGCGCTCAACGTCGGAGTACAAACAGCCCTTAAAGGGACCATGAAATGATCTTTTTTACTTTTGCCAGGTAACTTTTACATTAAACCTTCAACGTTCACTGAATGCCGAACAAGCACCCGTTTTCGTCTCAGTTTATTAACTTCTACACAAAAAATTAATGAAATATCGACTTTTTCTTTCTCTCCAACTGACCGCAAAACAAGCTGCGGCGTAATTTTGACGGTCGTGACGTACCCTGTTTCCGGAACCGGAAGTTCTCTCGGCTGTAGAATGGGAGCGTCAGCGGCGGCGAGTTGGGGGTGCGCCGGTAGGTTTTACTGCGCTGATGGCGCTGATGTCACCGACGTATTTTCTGAATCGGCGCCCCTCATCGCCGCGATCACAAGAGTTGGTCGTGGCCGCGATAGCCATGGACACATCGCAGCTGAGCGAAATTCAATGAGATATGTTGCGCTACAGCGACAGCATGGGACTAGTCCCGTACGCCGGTATGCCTGCGGGGAAGTGCGGCGAGTCTTCCGGTGAAGACTCCAGAAGTCAACCCAACTGTCATTGTTGGTAAAAGGCGGCCGTGTCAGTCGTTTGCAAAGCGACGTAGATAGAGACAAATGGCCGCGGCGTTTTTCGCGGCCTAGGAGATGCAGGAGCAAGCCGACGTTAAAAAAAAAATACATTTGAACTACGACAGTGTCAGCAAGAGCCACGTAAATACCTGTTCACACTCGGAGCGGACGCGCGCGTTTGATGGAAGTGCTCTATTCGCGCTGTTGGTAAGCGCTTCGGGTCCGATCTTTTACGATTGCAACTCGATACTGACGTGACACTCGGCAAAGGAAGGTTGGACCGGCATTGCACGTAGCTCCCACGAACTGTTCTAGCTCGACAGTGACGTGCAGTCGTGTCAGAATAAAAATGGCATACTAATAACAAAGTATACATACGTGTTACGAAGGTAATCCATACGGCGTTTATTTGAGCTCTATATCACACAAAACAAGAAGATAGAATCGACGAGAGTCCCTTTTCGACGACAGTTTTCGTCAACACTGCCTCGGAAAACAAGGGGAAGAGATTGACCTCACCTCTTAATCTAAAATTGAGGTCAGCGATCAAACTATAATACGGGAAGGGTCCACAAGGGTCGCGCGGGCATATTCCATTCAGCACGCCAACCGGCCGTGGGCAGACGGTCTTGGCCAAGGACCGTTGAAGCAACGCAGCACCGAGTCGGAGTGGAGTGCCTGCTAGGCCTACCTGCCGAGCTCGGTGGATTCGTAGCCGTTGTAGATTCTCTCGGGTATTTCTGGATCCAGCGTTCTTGTTCGTCGTGGTCTGTTTCAAGTACTTTTTTCTTCCTCCTTGGAGTCGGGACGCGCGAGAAGAACACGTAGAAGAATAAACGTTCGTTCGTCGTCGCGACTACACCGTGGTCTCGGCCAACGACGCGTCGGCCCTTTTGCGCAGGCGCAGTAGCCTGTAGGGTCTTTTTCTTGCTTCGTTTACCACACGATAGATGGCGCTTGGCTCTCATCATTATCAAATTTGGCAATTTTCGTCACATCTCTAATTATGCTACAAAATGTGGATCTGAATATTATTTAACAAAACTTTTAGGAAACATTCGCCGGCTATTTATTGTTTACGATCGCGGTGCTGGTGAGGTAGGCTCTTACCCAATAGGCGACGTGGATTCGGCTGACGCGCTCCGTTTCCGCGGATGCATCGTAGTGAAAAGGCAGAGAGCTTTCGAAGGAAAGAAGGCGCAAAAGAGTCCAGTTTTCTTT
The DNA here is from genome assembly GCA_013358835.2 of Ixodes persulcatus. Classification (NCBI taxonomy): domain Eukaryota; kingdom Metazoa; phylum Arthropoda; class Arachnida; order Ixodida; family Ixodidae; genus Ixodes; species Ixodes persulcatus. The sequence goes on from JABSTQ010009556.1 coordinate 239,926, forward strand.
TAAAAGTTCTATAGCGAAGAATTTTTTTTGGCTCCTTATTTTTGTGTTTTTGTGTTGCTTTTCACACCTCTCACCACGATCGGTGGATGAAATTCGATTTCAGAATCGTTTCATGGTCCCTTTAAACGTACCTTAAGCGGAAAAGATCTATTGGCGACGTGCGCGATCGAAAGCGTCGCGGTGGTCGGGCTTCCACGATTGGCCAAATGCTGATTATGACGTCAGCAAAGGAGTTCTCATGGACGGAAATAAGAGGAACGTGAGGACTTCAATTTTGACGGTGTTGACAGTGTTGGTTCAAGAACGCTATGATTTCAAGCTTCTGCCATTCTAATTACAAACACCGTCGAACTTGTTGTTCGGAAGGTAATGACGTCACGAAAGGTAACCATAGGAGGGCACCACGGAAACATCGCGCCACTAATACCTTAGCGTGCATGCTTCACGTGCTCGAGGCTTGTCGGTGTTGGTTGTTTCTCTTCGTCGCTCCAGTGGGACTCGGGCATAAGAAATCTGGAGCGTGCACTTTATCTCGGAGCACCTGGCAGAGCCATTCGCCACAGTCTTCGGAGAGAGCTAGCCTGGCGAATGACGTGGCAGAATATATATTTTGACCTAAAAATGTTGTCTGCGCTGTGCCACTAAGCACGACGTCTCGCCATGCTTAATGTTTTAGATCAGACTGTTTTTTTTGTGTTTTTTTTTTACGTCGAAACATATTTAACAGCTTTGTCTATTTGCAGAGCTCCCCCGACAAATCGCAGCGTATCGCTCTTCCACGTGTTTTGCGGGCAAGTAGACACTCCAGGTTGTCTAGAGTGTATATGATTCCTCGGCGTGGACCACTGGCCTTTCTGCGAAGTCGGGAATATTACGGAGCCGAAATAAATATAAATACAAATATACTCCCGTATAATCTTGAATGGACCTTTTATAGAAATACGCGGTGCCCATGCGCGGAGTATTTCATGCGCCTGGGTTCGAGAGTATCTAGTTCCAAACAATCCGCCATCTTGCATTTCTCGCCTTTGAGCGGTTTCGTTGTGTCAACCTCGGGGCGGAAGATTACGCACGATGGGGACAAAGGTGAGCTTGGGGGAGCCGTATCTAGGTCACATCGCCTCAATGGGTGAACAGGATGTAGCTGACGTTTTGGGTGTTGAACGGGTGGGAGAGGCCTTGGGCGCGCGTTGTTTTCCAGTCACCTAGTCTCGAACCGATTCGCGTGTCTAGGTGGCAGCACATATTCGCCAAGAGGTCCATTATACATCACGCCCATTTGTTTTTCTTCTTTGTTGTCGTTTTTCGCCAGCCCGATTCGTCGGCTCGTTACCAAAATATTCATCGCATGTCAGGCCACGTCAAGCCATGCGAGACTGGCGATGCGCGTCTACACACGCGGCCGACACGCATTTGAGCGGTAGGCCTTCACGACGATAAAAATAAACCAAACAAAAAAGAAATGCAGTTGAATAGTTTAGAGAAAAAACAAAACAAAAACAACAGCAACGAAGCGTGAGCGAAAAAAAAAAAAGAATACAATGATTCTACGCTCGGATGGAGGCCTTGCGTGTCCTTCTGGGAGAGCGCCAGTAGATTTGCACACACGCTCGGCTCGAGGTGTGGGCCTTTCGTCGAACACAGTTAGTACTGAACAACTCGTGGAAAAACTGGCTGGTGCGCTGACGTATCGGGGAAGAGATCGAGCAGTCACTCCTCTCGCGGTACCCTTCAGCTGTGTGGACAAGAAACCGTATTTTCTTGTTTGTTTTTGAGATGACGATTCGAAGGCCGCTCCACGTGCGACCAAAGCACTGGTCGGAGCGAAGCGGTCGTGACCAGACCGTGCTGGGCGAGGTTCCATTTTTTTTTGTTATGCTGTGTTGGTAAACACCAGGCTGCGGGGACAATAAGTTCGATAAAGCGCACTATAGGGAGTATTCACTGGACGCCATATTTGTGGGTGCTGTTTAGAGCGCATGCTCAGAACGAGCTTACATCAATAGGCTGCTAAGACCGGCACTCTTGATGGTGCGAAATGCACGTTGCAAAAGAACTGTGGAAGCTCGCCGTCAGCACGCGCTCAGCATTCGCGCACACAGCTATGGCCTCCAGTGAATACTCCCTATTAGCGGCGAGATGTTTCGGTGGCGCCCTCGTTCGGTTACCTTTCGTGACGTCATTACCTTGTGAACAACAAGCTCGATGGTGTTTGTAATGAGCATTCTGGAAGCCTGAAATCATAGCGGTCTCAAAGTAACACTGCCAACACCGTCAAAATGGAAGTTCTTACATTACTCTTATTTCCGTCGATGAGACATCCTTTGCTGACGTCATAGTCAGCATTCGGCCAATTGTGGTGGGCCGATCACAGCGACACTTTCGATCGCTCACGTCGCCAATAGTTCGATCTCCTGCCCAATAAAATTTGAATGTCTTTCTTGGAGTCCTATTAACATTAAGAAACATTCTGTGAATGTAAAGCCCGGTTCACACAGTTGCGTTTGACTGCGTTTGACTGCGTTGCGGCAGCGAGACACCAGGACATCCCTGCTGCTTATATCGCGTGCCAAGAAGATTCCTTGAATTGGATTCCATGCTTCATACGAAGCACAGATGTGCCGGTGACTGGCTTTCTGCACTCGACGCAACGCAGTCAAACGCACTCAAACGCAAGTGTCTGAACCGGCCTTTAGATGAGATTAAAATTGGAACGTCTTCCCCAGGATGGTGCTTTTACGCTATGCGTCGCTTTTTTATTTCCAATGGTGGGGAATGTTTTGGCTCGTTTCCAAGAGGTTTTGCAGATTTTTTTAATCTTGTGGAAACAATATCCGCTTGGTTCTTAAACCTGTGACCCGCGTACGAGTTGGTGCTTAATGGCATGTCGCGGTCGAGCGACATTCCTGTACTTCAAATAGTAATTGGAGATACTTATGTTCATCATTTGTTTTACTCTTAAAAAAAAAACGAATTGACGGTATCGCGTTTTGTAGTTTTACTAATAGCCACTTTTAGCAAACCGTTACCGTACTGCCGCTACTGTACTATCGTTACCGTGGGCCCAACTGCGCACGCGCGACTCATTCCGGCGTCACGTGCCTGAAACGTGTTACGGCGGTCGCCTTACCGTGATACCGTGGCGGGGGGCCCTGTGTTTAAAGCACGACCCACTCTATACTTTAGGCCCGTTCACACTCTTGCGACCTCTTAAACCTGGCTTCCTTAAAGGGGCCATGAAACGAATTTTGGGCTGGGATAAATGATTTCAAATTGGGACTTTACTAATCGCATATCGTTTAGTTGGCCAAAAGAAAGAGGGTAGAAAGTCAACATCCAGCTTTTCGGTACGAACACTTGAAAATATAACGGACTATTTTGTACCTTCTTTCTTTCGAAAGCTCTCCGCCTTTTCACTATGATTCATCCGCGGTTCCCAAAGCGCGTCGGCGGTGCCAATCTGACGTCAGCCGAGCCCAGCTCACGCATTGGACACGAGAACTGCGTCACTCGGACGTATGCGCTCGTCAACAATAAATCCGTCGACGAATATTCAGATTCGCGTTCGTGGCCAATGAGTGCCCTGACGGAACCTATCGTCACTGGAGAATGACAAGTTCTATGGTGTGCATAAAAAGCACGGCGGAAGCTAGGAGTCATCGCACCGGTGCCGAAGAATGTCATGACGACGTGATTTCACAATTCGCATTTGAGTTGAGGATTAAAGCTAAGTTGGAAGAAGTAGGAAAATCGTTTCATGACCTCTTTAAAAAGCCTCTAACACGCCAAAAAAAATTTTTTTTTTCATGCTAGGCGTTGAAATGGCATATCAGGACACTACAAAAAAAATTTTTTACTATAGAGTTGCGTAGTTTTTTTTATAAAAAAATAGGAATACGAGGCCCAAAATATTACACGCGCTCGCTTACCGCGAGCGCGTGTAATATTTTTTTTTATATTCTTGTTATTCTCCGCACCCCCCCCCCCCCTCTCCCGAGCAATCCAAGCAGACAAGGTTTCTTTTATTTGCTTTTCATCGCTTAATGTTGCTGTAAAGGTAGAAGAAGCGGAGTCAGTGAATTGACGTGTTCAACTACAATGCCTAGAAGGTGCTGTGTGAGAGACTGTCCCGGTATTTCAGCAACTGAAGAAGATATCACACTGCATGCTTTTCTGAGAGACATACATCGGCAGTGGCTTACCAACTTGTTTTTGAGTGGGGGGGGCAAACCAGAACCCCCCCCCCCCTCCTCCCCCCATGGCCGGGGCGGTCTCTTGGTATGCCTGTGGCACCGCCGGCTAGTGTTTGCCGTGCCCAGTGGCGGCTTTTTCAGGGGGGCAAAACACATGCCTTGCCCCTCTTGCCCCCCCGGTTGGTACGCCCATGTACATCGGTCGCATGTGCACCGAGTAAACAAGTTCTACTCATGTTCTAGACAAAATACGTACTTTGTGCTCGACGTTTACTTGTACTTGGTACACTCACCAGTTCGTATTCTTTAGACGGCAGGCATCTTCAGCCTGGAGAGTATCCGATGATTCAACGACCTCGGTGTCTGAACCTTCAGCAATGCGATCGGGCGTGTCGTATGCTAGCAATCCTAATTTCTGCGAGTGTTCTAAATTTTTTTTTTCAAAACTTGATAGCTAGTGTTGCGCCCAGTATAGCCCTGTATCATCGGACTGACGGCATGCACTCGTACACTGGCTTGTACTCGCAACGCCTTCATCATTGACCTCCATCACGTCGATCCATTGACTCTTCGTCCTCAAATTTTCCAGCACGCAAAATAACCAGCGGTGCAGCGATAAAGAGCTAGGGGAACTGAAACTTCGTTTTCTACAATCGCTCGTACGAAGATCAGAATAAAAAAAAAAAAAAAAAAAAGGCTTAGGCACGGTCGCGGAGAGCACGAGGAGTGAAACTCGCGTGACTTCCGGTGAACCCACTTTTAGTGACGTAGGTCTATGCCTCCCTTCTGACCGCCCCGACACCTTGCGGTACACTGTTACGTCACAGTGCACTGGCGGGAACTTTGAATTGGGCCTCGTATTTCTATTTTTTATAAAAAAAAACTACGGAACTCTATAGTGAAACAATTTTTTTGTAATGTCCTGATATGCCATTTCAACGCCTAGCATTAAAAAAAAATTTTTTTTTGGCGTGTCAGAGGCCCTTTAAAAGCCAGAGCAAACCAGAGGACACACTGGCGCCATCTATTGGGTAGCAGTGTAAACTCGGCGGTCCGGCATATTTTCTTATTTCTCTCGCGCATTATCTTTCCTTTCTAGGCTCGAAAAACTTTTGTCAATGATATAAACGAGCCTTTCTATGGGTATTACGCACATTTGACCTCGGAAATCCCGCAAAACCTTCGCTCTTGTGAAATGCAGTTCCAGGGTCACCGCATAGATGGCGCCACAATGCCAGTGTGTTCCCTCGTTCTAAAAAAAAATTAAGAAGTTTTAAGAGATTTCGTCTCTCTCAGTCGTACTCGGTCGCAAGAGAGTGAACGGGCCTTTACGGCCACTCAATCTGGAAACACTTTACGATGTACCCCAGGAAGGGCTACAAGCGCGAGCTCCTTGCTCTAGGGCACATCTCGGCGGCACAAGCTCTCGTGCATTAAGGGCAGCTGCCAAAGCTATGATCTCGCGCGTCTAGCCTTCGCTGCGGTACAACATAAGGTGAAACGGAGTATAGCGCGGTCTGGGCACGGCCGCTTCGCTTTGACCAGTGCAGAGCCTTTTATACTGGGAGAGTTCGGCGGGTGGGAGTGGCTTACGGCCCGCTAGGTCTAGCGGACTCAGCGGGCGCCGCTTCCGCCATGATGTGCCTGCCTCCCGGCGAGTGGGTCCCGATTGACATGCGATGTATACGCGTGTAGGTTTTGCCGTTCGTGCTTTTGTTGGCGTAAGGAGAAAGTCTAAAAATAAGCAATTTGTGACGTTAATCATACGTTAATTATAACTTACCTCGCACAATCGAGAACTCGAAGTCGGCTTGCAGTCAGCCCTTTCTGGTTTGGTCTCCCAGATTTTGTGCCTTGCGCGGTTTTCTTTTCCTTGCGGGAACCGGTACATCCTGAACCCCTTTTTCGCGTTGTTCGAGCACCCAACGGCACTGCAGCCCCCATTTCGTTTTCTTCTAACGTCTGGCAGAGCGCAGAACGATCATTTTCATCGTCGTCTCTCGCTCCACGCTAGACGGCAAGGCACATCATGGCGGACAACGAAACTCGGAGTGCGATGCGCACAGTTGCCAGACTGTTTGATCAGTGCTGCCAGACTGGCGGCTGGATCAAAGAACCGCCGAACTCTCCCAGTATAAAAGGCTCTGGACCAGTGCTTTGGTCGCACGAGAAGCGGCCTTCAAATCGTCATCTTCAATTTCTCTGATCAAAAACAAACAAGAAAATTCGGTCTGTTAGCGCCCTCGTTTGGTTATCTTTCGTGACGTCATTACCTTGTGAACAACAAGTTCAATGGTGTTTGTAATGAGCATGGTGAAAACCTGAAATCATAGCGCTCTCAAAGCAACACTGCCAACACCGTCAAAATTGAAGTTCTTACATTCCTCTTATTTCCGTCGATGATAATTCCTTTGCTGACGTCATAGTCAGCATTCGGTCAATTGTGGTGGGCCGACCACAGCGACGCTTTCGATCGCTCACGTCACCAATAGGGGCGTGACTGTTCGATATTCACTGGGCGTCAGATTTGAGGGCGATGTTTAGAGCACATGCTCAGACGAGCTCACATTATTAGGCTGCTAAGACCGGCAATCTTTATGGTGCGGAATGTACGTTGCATAAGAACTGTGGAAACTAGCTGTCAGCACGCGCTCATGAGTTGCGTTATCACAAAACTTATTAAACGCCTGTATATATTTGCACGTAGCCGCGCCTAGAGAGATAGTCTGGACACCGTAGATGGGAAACGATTTTGTTTGGTTTTCAGTCTGGAAACCGTGGGTACGCCTCAGCAATGCCTGACTATCAGACGATCTACCCGCACCAGTAGCAAGATGGCGGCGCCGACAGGCCATATTTGCAAACGTCTATAAACAACACTTAATGACTTTATAGTTATTCTGCTTTTTACGCTTCACTTGCCTCTATTTTGACAACAGGGATCAAGATACTCCTGTTGGGTAGAGTTTGGTCTAACCGCGTTTAGTGGCCGCAAACAACAGGCAGCTGTAATTGTAATTAGGGGTGTAATTAGGGCAACACACCTGTGCAGAAAGCCAAGCTGATTTCATTTTATATTTTATTTTCGTGGCGAGCATGATTCCGGTGCTCCCCACTCGAGGGCAGGTTTTCATGACATGTCGGAGAAATAAAAAGGGCACTCGCACAGATTTGATTGGTGCCCAGGGTTTGCGAGCTCAAGTACGCCCATAGCTTTGACTGCACTGCCAGAAAAAGCTGTCCCTGAGTATCTGGAACCGGTTTATGGCGATCCTTAGTTTTATCATTATTCCACTTTTTGTGCCACCATTTTTATAAATTATTTACTGCTGTAAACTTTTGTCACCAGGGTATGCTCCAGTCCAGCTCCGGCATCCTTCGTGAGAACAGGAACTATATTAGCGTTGAATCAGTAACGCTATCAAACAAGGAAAGGGAATTCCCTGAACAAACAATGAAGGGCCCACACGAGCCTGGATGAACTAGCCGCAATGATTCACGGGGCTGTAGTAGATGCACGGGTCCGCGGCGGGTTATTTGGGTTTTTCTTTCTCTTCCTTTCTTGTCAGTAAACGTAGTTGTGAGTAGCGCTCTTTTCTGTCCTGTCCTTCTTCTCTCTACCTTGTGCGCTAAATACCTCAATATGAAAGCCGTTTAAGCTGAGAGAGTTTGGCCTTCTTAAGGAGATTTTGACAGCCTGGCAACCACAGCAGCGCAGTCTGACAACTGGGGTATGATTATTTCTGTCCGCCATTTTGGGGCTCTGACTCATAGGAACTCTATGCGATCTCTCAGAAATAAAGAAGACAAAGAAGTAATGCTATATTGTGTTATCACGAAATCCGCTAGCGTGCAACAAGCTCCGCCTATCGGTCAAACTTTCTCAGTATAAACGGCTCTGGTTCCGGTTGCTACGGTACCACTGTACGAGTTCCCAGTATGCTAGACCTCATTTCAGCTTAAGTCCAGACGCAGCTGATCTTACACGCGCGAGCAGGTGACCCTGAACAGTGCTTGCACTGCACGAGAGCGCGTGCTTGGCAGGGACGCTGAAATCCCGCTGCTCGCGCTTGTAGCTTCTGCTACTGCTCACACTTAAAGTGAAATGGAGCATAAAATAAATTTTTCAGGATTTGAACGGTACGTGGTCGCGCATGCGCAGTCGGGCCCACGGGAACGTTAGTACGGTAGCTGTAGTACGGTAACGGTTTGCTAAAAGTCCTTAATATCGTCTCACAGGGTATCGCAAAATTACAAAAGCGAACATTCCGGCGTTCTAGATTGACTGAAAGGAAGCCGATACAAGCCAATAACGAAGTCACCTCAACAGTGTTTCACGAAAACATAATTCTGATGCTACCGACAACTCAAGAAATGCCAGGCGTAACTCACGCTCTTGCTCCGAGATTCGTTCTTCGGTTTTCTTATCAGCTAAGGGTGCAATTTGATTGTCTAGGAGGTGAAAATAAGACGGCTGTTGCTCGACACGTCCTGCATTTCTTAAAGTTACTAAAACGACAGAAACCCAAGTGATCATTGTTCGCTATACGACAGGACAGGTACGTCTACACCCTTGGGTCGGGTGCCAGAAATATACCAATAACCTAATACTCCTTTCCCCATGTGATGACGTATAAATAAACCTGTTTTGCGAACTTACCCGTGTGTTGGTATCTTTCCTTAGTTACTGAGACCAATGCAGCCAAAAAGTGTTTCTGCTCTTCGAAATATTGGGAACGTTATACCGACTTTGTCTACTTTTAAAATTGTAAATGTTGCGAGGGCTCTAATTTTGACACCTCGCGAAAAAGTCGGCCAGTAATTCGGCGGCCATGGTTGGTCGGCGCCGCGCTTGACTTTGGCGCCGGCAGATTGCGGCGGCCGAATTCCTCGCCGATATTTTCGTCCAATATTTAGATTAGCGCCCCAGAAGTGTTTCTGAATTACGCTTTGTGAGGCTCACTTGTGGTTCTTCTTTCCGGGGCAATGTTCCCGTTAAGGCATAACATAGCACGAAAATAAAGGGAGTTTGCAAACCGCTTCGAAACTATTTTCTAAAACTTCGTTTGCCAAATTGGACGAATTGTCTTAAGGCAAATTCGAAAGTTCCGGGTACCAAATAAACGAAATGGCAATTGGCATGCCCTAGCAAAGGACAAAGAATTAATTTCAACCACGTGGGGATCATTTGAAGTGCAATCGAAATCTTATTTGCGCAGCGCGTTCTCAGTAATGAGCCTCCATCTTATTTCGGCACCTCGGTCGGGATTGGAACCCAATGGGCCGCTGCTTAGGCTCCGAGCCACCGAGGAGGCTACTTTGTCTATAGGGACGAATTATCCTTTTTCAACTTGCGTTATGCCACGAGCTGCGCTGTTACAAAATATCTTCCGACGAGCTGTTCTACATCATCGCAATCACATCGGATCTTGAAAAAAAAAAATAAAGCAATCATTCCGGATATGAATAACACCAATACCAGTTGACGACCCTTAATAACGAAATAGGATATTACCTTAATTCTACAGCAGTAAATCTCATGACTCGTATTTCTGTTGTTGTTTTTTCGTCAGCACGGCTTTTCTCGTGTGTCTCATTACCCAACTATTCATTCTAAGCCACACCACCACAACCCATGCGCGACCCGACGCACGTCTACGCGGCTGACACGCATCATTCTGAGCGACCAACTTTCACGATGACGACACGCATATAAACAGCCACTAAAATTTCGAAGCGAATATAGCGTCCATACAAACACCAAACAAAAGAACGAAGAACAAAAAAAAAAAAAAAAAAAACAAGATTCAAACGAACGCAACGACTGCAGCCAACGGCGTGTGTTCAGAGAAAGGCGGACTCCACGCTCGGCTGGAGTCCCTGCGAGCCGAGCCTCGTCGAGGCCGCCCCTGGTGGTGGCACCCCACACACACACACGCGGCGTTTGTATCGACTCCGCCACCACTATAGTGCGCCCAGATGCGAAAGTGTTTCCAACTCCTCGATTTGGGGTAACGTGGTTTTATAGAACGCGTTTGCAACGCAAGCAGCAATGAGGAAGAGGTCGAAAAACATCGACCGACTGCCAGCGTCTCCAACTATTTGCTCAGCCTCTCCATCTCGTCACGCAACAACGCAGGCACTCGCCCATGGATACCCAATCTTCGTGGGAGGCGGTCGCCATTAAACGGCAGGCGGCGCCCCTTTGGTTCGAGTTTGTTCCCTCTCTTAATTCTAGGCTCTTTTGCCACCGTCGCCGCCGACGCCGACCCTTCGGATCGATGAATGCATGGCGTGCAGCCGAGGGCAGTCGGAGGGACCTGGACAGCACGCCGACCCGTCGTAGTTGGCGTCGAGACTCCGGCCGTGACGTGTGCCTATAGCGAGCTTCCTGGCGACTGACTCTTTGTTCCCGTAAACCTGGCCCGGGGTCGTCTCCAGCCAGTACTTCTTATGACCCGGGGTGAGTCGGTCAGTTCGGGTTGGGGCTCACACGTTGTATCTTTTTCACAAACGCTGTGTTTTTTGTGTCGGTTCCTGCATTGTGAGGTATCGTTCCGGTTGTCGAGGTCTCCGGGTTTTGCTTTCACTCTCGAGACGAATATTGCGTGAGAGAACACTGCGCGGGGTCGCGATGCGAACGACGTCGTGCGATGTCGATACTGTTGGTATACGTCTATCGATTTTGTTAGGCCGTGACGGCGTGCTGAGAAATGTATCGGACCGCGATGACAGCTCTGGGAACCGGGACGAAAACCTTCCGGGTTTCAAAGGCGGCCGATTTTCAGGTTCTCGCAAAAAGTTGTTTGATTCGTCATGCGCCGCGCGTACACAGACTTCGTCTGCATTGCAAAGAAGAGTTTGTTCCGATGTTTATCTAAAGAATTCTGTAGTTTGCGTATAAAGATAACATGGTGGATTCGATTTTGAAGCGCGCTTAGTGGCATGCACCATGATGTATGGGTTTGTTACAGACGAAGTGGCACGGGTCTTTTCGTGATTCATTCTCTCTTGAGAAGTAGGGTTTAGTGCGGAGTTGGCACTTCGGCCAGGTCGTGTGGCAAGTCACTTTTCATGTAGCCCGTATTCTTTCGCGTTTCTGGAAACGAATTAGAAGACGGTCAATTATGCTTAGAGTTAATTGGAATTTTCTTTGTGATCAAGAGAAAAAGGAGACATACCGCTATCAAGTCGTCGCTGTTCGCTGTAATTGTGTTGTGTGCATAGGTTTAGACCGTGGGAAGTTGAATCAGACCCAGTGGGCGCCTGGTGTTTCCGCTGTAGTTGAGAAATTTATCCAATGCAGTACCACTGCTAGCCCAGGGGTTTTTAACGTGCATATTACGCAGTAGTCTTTGACGACCGCACGGTGAAACGATGCTAATCCAGATCGAAACGGGCAAGAGTGGGGATTAACGCTTCTCGTTGAGTGGATCCAGCTTTTGAAAAGTATAAAATAGGAAGACCTTTTCTCTGTATATCTTGGCGATCGGATCTTGCAACAGCTTTGTGTTAAAGTAGACGCTCCAAACGTCTTCGAGCGCGAAGCAAAGTGTGGAGGAGAAATAAGTTGTCTGGATCCTAACAACAGCTATGGTATGTTTTAACGACGGTCAACAGATCTCAACAATTGGACCGTGCCAGCTACAGCAAATATTTGAAGAGCTAAAAGATGACGTTTTGATCATTGATTTATTAATTATGCCCACTTTACACTCACAACCTGCCGTCCGTCGCAGTTTGTATCGTTATGCCAAAAGAATCATTTTATTATACCAAGTGCCCGTTAAAAAAAAGAAGAAGAATATTCGTTAGCGAATTAACCTGTGTATATGTATGTTAGGCATATATGTTATTTATCTCTATTTGCAACCATTTTTGCCATGCTTTGAGCTAACTATTTGATTTGAATGAAGATAACCATGGTGCCCGAGTAGACTAGGGTTCAGACAATGGGGGGACTCCGGTGTCGCGTCAAACAAATCAGCTGCAAAGAGAGATGCCACTATAAGGCTCTTCTTGATTTTCTAGAATATTAAAGGGAGGCCAATTATCACAAACATTTATTTGAAAGCAACGTGCCTAGTTACCCTAGCGATAATGTCACATGTCGATCACGCTGGCTACGTAATTGCCCAAACTTCCAGAAAGGTAAATCATGCGCCCCCGTAGCGTGGTACTCACCATGCGTCCTTTCGCATCAAGCTTCCCCACTTTGCACTAGTGTGTTCGGAGAAGCGGCTGACGCGGGGAAGCGTACCGGTTGGCTCAATGGGTTCGGGAAGTTCGAAGGTGCACACATAACTAGAAACAAAAACAAGTAGCAAACAAAACAGTAACGTATTTTATATAATATATTAATGAACGTACTATATAGCTTGAAATGTTCTTTATTCTTTACAAACAAAAACATAAACTCTTCCTCTCTCGCCTCCTTCTGAAAGAAGTTTAATTCACGATTTAGTGTTCCTATGGAAAGTACTCAATGCTCTTATTGACTCCCCTTTGTTTCTTGGTAATATTTTGTTTCATGTTCCCCGACAACAAAATAGGTACAACATACTTTTTTACCCACGCTCCTCACAATCTGAAACTCCCTACAATAGCATGCAACTTCTCTACGATAAGTCAGATAATGCTGATAGCGATTTTTATGCCCTTTGAAATGTTTAAAAATCTGTACGATCAAATATTGCTCATTAGGTTTTAACCATATTTGTATATTTTCTTTTTATTGTTGTAGACTATGTGTACGTGCAACCCTATTTGCCTTAAAGCTGTTTGGAAGCACCATAAATAAATCTGTATAAGTAAATGACACAAAACGTGATCTTTATTTTGTGTTCTGCAAAACGTTTTATTGCTTAGCTTGACTGATGAGTGAAGGTTTTGCAAGACACCAAAACGTCTTTGCAAACTCCATATGCAAGCGACTTTTTTGTTTTTTGTACAGATAGGATTAGGTTTAGGTTCAGTAAACGCGCTTTTCATTAAACAGAAAAAAAAAAAACTTTTTCGAGTAAAGAGGTACTCCGGATATCCAGGTTGAAAAAGAGCGAACTAGAACGTGGAAACCTTCCTGACTTTTCTTGTTTATGCAAAATTAGGCTAAAATGCTTGCTTTATTCCCTAATCCCGCGCCAGGTGAAAAGATGTAAAGATATTGCTGAAAATATTTTACTTTAAATGGTAAAGCTGCGTGTTTCTACATACTTCCTGCCAAAAAAAAAAAATATGCTTAAATAAAAAGTGACAGAGTGGTATATAATGCCACCCAATAAATTATTCTACCACCACATATACCCACATCGACTTAGCGCTCCCTACTATAAACTAACATCCGTCATTTTCCCCAGTAAGGCTTTCAAAAAAAAAAAAAAAGAAGATATATATATGACTCGAAGATTAAAAAAAATTAAAGCAAAACTACTAACAAATTTCTGTTTTACCGCCCCCATCGATCGCATTTTTTGTTTACTTTTCGCTTCGCCTACCCCATCGCAAAATGGAGCATCGTAATAAGCAAACCTCAAGAATAAAAGGAAAAAAAAAAAACGAAAACAAGAAGAGATTGCCGGCTCTGGGTTAGATCTCCACCCTCCACCAAGAGATCTCCACCAAGAGATCTCCACCCTTTTCAGCCGGACAGAAAAATCGACCGCGGTCTCTACAAAAGGGGCATCTCGGATCCTCTGAGTGAAATGAGAGAGCTCTCCGAAAGGCTCATGCCAGAGCACGGTCGAAAAAAACAAACAAACAAAAAAAAAAAAACTGCGAAGGATTGTTCTCTCTGAAGGGAAGGTTATTCTTCGGGGAAGAAAGGGAATTTTTCTAATGGGCGTGCGGGGTCTGATAATGAGGGATCTGATGGTCACCGGCAACGTTCCGGCTATTGAGCTTGTCCATTTTAATAACGGGGTAAGACTAGAATCGATCTTAAGAAGCCCCGGTTCTCTCACTTCCAATGGCATCCCATGTGAGATCCCAGCATCACACAACCGCGGAACAATTGGGAAACCATTCCCTAAGCGACAAACGCCACCTCGGAGGATTCGCAGCAGCATGCATGGTAAGGCATGAGACAAGGGCGGAGCACTTTCTCTGTTCTTCCATGTCTTTCTTTAGCTCGTACAGGTTTGTTGCAAACGAGGGTCGATGCCCAAGTTAAGCTGCAAACTCACCGTTGAGGCCGTTATGCTTTTTTTTTTTCGACCGTTTATCTTTTAGTTTTTTTTTATCTTTCATTTTTTGACGATACGCTCTTTGCCATGCGTGTATTCTCCCTTCGGTGACTAGTTGCATAGCAGATGTGTTCTTCGGCGAATATTTGAAGCCTTTATAATGTACCGGAAGGACCCAGGCTACTAGAGAGTTTTTAATATTGCGCATAGGAGCAAACGCAAACGCTGTGCTTTTGAGTTAGCGTTGCGCGCTCCAGCCTGCGGCAAGCGCGCCGTCGCCGTGCGCCATTCCAAGACCCCAGTTCGGGCTCCGCGCGCGCCGCGCGGTACGGAAGGACGCTACGCAAACACTAACGCACGGTGCCTGCGTTCGCGCGTATATACGCAACGCTAAAACTCCCTGGTTTCACCAGAAAGCAACGAGCAAAACACGATCGTGACTCCTCGGCACCCGATATTACTTTTAGACTAAAGGCTCTTTCGCGCAATCATTTTTTGCTTAGGTTCAAGTTATCCTGATTTTTAGCACGCATGCGCCATCTATGAGGGGACCCTGAAACTGAATTTCCCTAGAGCGAAGGTTTTGCGCTATTTGCGAGATCAAATGTGTGTACTATTTACGAGAAATGGTCGTTTGTAACATTATGAAAAGTGTCTCAAGCCAACGGTGGAAGAATGATGCGACAAAAAAAAAAAAGAATAAAGAAAACATACAGAAATGCCAAGTGTTCGGCGACTGCCTGATAGATAACGCCAGTGTTTTCTCTCGTCGCAAGTGATCCCAAGAGGCTTTAAGATACTCGGTCGTAAGTGGTCGTGAGTCTGTGGACAAGCCTTATAATACTATAGCATTTGAAACATTGGTTCAAAAGCCATAATCACTGACAGGTTAAAAAAAGTTCTTATCAGCAAATGAAGGAATCTCATTGGCTGAGCAGAGCGTTAATAAGATGCTCGGGTCACAGCTTGACCTGTGTTTCTTAAGCGATTGTGGCATCCAGCTGGTCGTTGCAATAAAAGTTCTTTACCAAGAAAGCAACTTTTTTTGTATAACGAACGTGTCACATGGCGTGGCCTTTCTACGTCAAGTTGCTTCTTAATAGCCCCCTTTTAGTAGAAACTGCTATTCCGCAAGCGCTTTTTCGGGAAGCTATCAATCGAAGTGTTCTCTAAAATAAAAAGAAAAAGAAAGGAACTACAGCAACAAAAGTGTGTGCTGTTCTCCCTGAGGGTTCTGAGTGCCTCCTCCAGCACTCAGCTTGGTGGCGGCTGTACTTCAGGGAGAGCAATCTACCATCTAAGCTTTCGCGCATTAGGCGCAACTAACTCGTAGAAATCCTGATGAAAGAAATCTTTGCACGACCTCGCTAATGACCCATAAAGAGGTACAAGACCGTGCGTGCATCGCCTCTCGAAAGCGTCAGATAACAATGTTCGTCGGAACCACTTTGCTTGGCTAGACCCTTTTTCTAAACATTAACTCAGTTTCATTTTTCGGATTTTTCTTCTTGTTTTTTCTACACCCTCAAAAGCTCCTTCTCCCCTGCTAAAGAACTTCATTTATTCAAGAACACCAATCACCGATCTTCATGGACAAGGTCAATGAACGCAGTCGCAGTGGCATAAGAAATATTATATTGTGCTGGTTCATTTTTTTTTTGTTTGGGGAGGAATATTTGTCTTTGAGAGGGGGGAGGGGGATTAATATTTTTTCTACGGATCCGGTGCTTTTGTGTAAATGTTTATTGTGAGACAAAAATAGCTGTTTATCTGGGCTATGCCGAAGAATCTCTAACCCTTTTCCAATTGCCATCAGATTGGCTAAAGGCGAAAGTAGCGTCCAACCTCAAATCAGGTAATCCGAATGAGCTTATTACAGGCCTATTTCGTTAACTAGTGCATCATGCAAAAATTTAGAGCACATTGTTTTCAGCAACATAATTTCACATTTGGATAGTAACAACTTGTTGTTCCCTTAATCAGCATGGATTACGTAAAAACCCTATAATGTGTTACTCAACTATTCGAACTCACCCACGATCTTAATAGTAATATGCACTCTAAAAAAAAACTGATGCAATATTCATAGACTTTTCAAAAGCTTTTGACCGTGTTCCTCATACCGGATTAATATCCAAACTTTCCAATTTGCATGTGAATAACTATCTTGTCTCCTGGATTAGGGCTTTCTTGTCCAAATGCACCCCATTTGTGACCGTCGATAACACTTGTTTCCTCTTCATTGAACGTCCTCTCTGGCGTCCCTCAGGTTTCAGTTCTTTGGCCTCTTTATTTGTTTTTTTTAGTTTATCAAAACGACATCGCTTCCTCTTTTTCTTCCTCCATAAGACTGTGCCCTGACGACTTTGTGCTCTATCGCAAAGTTTCTTCCATTGAGAATTGTAGAATCTTACATTAGGATCTAGGAAAACTAACAACGTGGTGTGACTCTTGGCCCATGACGATTAACCAGGATAAATCTAAAATAATATATTTTTTCATATAAATAAATAAAGTCTGTTTTTTTTATAAAATGGAAACTTGGGCGAGTTGGTGATTCATATCCTAAGGTTAACAGCGCAAGATCAATCACACACACCGACACACAAATGAACAAACACACGCGCTGACTTACAACTTGTTTTGTATTCTGTTACTTCCTTGTTCTCGTCATTGGGTTGACTCTTCTAGTCTCGATGGCCAGCACAATAGCATGAATACAGGAAACACTTCCAAATATGCTCCTGAATCATCGCCGCAATTTTCGGAATAAAAAATTTGAGCTCTTTTTGAGACAGTGTTAAGGTTCTCGCTGACAAGTGTGTTAGTAGTCGGTCCTTAACACTGTCTCAAAAAGAGCTCAAAGTTTTATCCTGGAAATTGCGGTGAAACGAGAAGCCTATTTAGGAGTGTTTCCTGTATTTGTGCTATTGTGCTGGTCATGGAGAGTGGGAGAGTCGACCCAATGACGAGAACAAAGAAGTAACAGAATACAAGACGAGTTGTAAGTCAGCGCGTCTGTTTGTCCTTTTGTGTGTCGGTGTGTGGAATTGATCTTGCGCTGTTAACCTTAGGACTGTTTTTCATATACTATTCTATCTCCCGAGGTCGAACGGGTGGCCACATTTAAATACTTGGGAGTGTACCTCGCCGAAGATATATCATGGAAGGGTCACGTTAACTACATCTGCTCTAAAGCTAACAAAACATTGAGATTTTTAAGGATGCATCTCTACCTCGCCGACTCATATGCCAAGCGTTTTAGCCTTTACCACGTTATTACGGACTAAGCTAGAATACGCATCTATCATACGGATCCGTTATCAAATATACTTCATTAACCAACTCGAAGCTGTCCAGAACCGTGTGTCCCGTTTTATTACCAGCAATTATTCCCGGAATAGCGTTTCTTCTTTTCAAAGAGTCGATATCTCTTCAAACTCTCGATACTCGCAAAAACATTGACCCACTCTTTCTAATGCACAAACTGTACTACAACTAATGGTCACCTAAAACATTTTTTTTTCACCGACCCATCATATTTCCTCTCCGCTATATCAGTGGTTCTCAAACCATTGATGTTTCGCGGACCCCTTGTAGACAGACGGATGTGATACAGGACCCCGTTCTGGGTCAGGGGAATAGAAAGGTATAGGCTAATCATGATAATTATTTAAGAAATGAATATAGCTAATTGCTAGTGTAAAGTAGACTTCTCTCATTGACATATATACGAGAGAACTCACCCGAAAATTGAAATGTTTCTTCTCAATGGGAAAAAAGACAACTTATAGTGCCGGGCTTGACTGATGAGACAGGGCTTCGTGGACCCCTAGGATGCCATCGCGGACCACAAAGGGTCCGCGGACCCTTTTTGAGAACCACTGCCCTAGATCATCCTTGTCACAGGTCAAGCCATTTTTTTCAGAACTAACGCCTACAAATACTCACCTCTCCCACTATGCATTTCCGATTAGAAGAGCCCTCTATTCGTGGTGATAACAAGTGACTACAACTATTTCACGCAGAAGGTTGTTCAGTTGGTTGAATAATGTACACATCGCGACACTGTTAGCGCGAACACGACATCGGCGCATTTTTGTATTTTATTTCTAAATAGTATTTGAAAGTTTATCGCTTACATTATAGAGCTAAATGAGCTGTTTCCGTAGCAGTAATAACTTGGATGACATCCCTTGGTTTCAAAGAGAAAAACTGGAAAAACCGGCGATCGCTTGTTCGCGCTAACAGTGTCGCGCTCTGTACGTATAAAAATGCTTTTTTTCTTCTTGTCCTCCCATTCGGTTTTTTCTCTTCTCAATTTTATTATTAAACATGTGACTTTGATGTACCACCCTTATGTAATGCCTCTTCTAAAGGCCTTGACACTGAAGTCATTTTTGAAAAAGTCCGTTTTTGATTTATACTGCTTAAAATCTGTGTTCCCACATATACCAAGTCCTATATTACAAAACCGCCTATTCATCTCAGGGCAATAGAAAAACGCGTGGACTCTTTTTTTTTTCGCGGACTACATTGTGTGGACCAATGAAAGCCCTACAATACGCGCAGATTCCGAATGATTTAATTATAACTCGTTTCGAAGAGAGTCTGATAGGTACGCATTCCGGTAAGACTCCTCTTTTTCTCCGCGGGCGAAGCCATCGCTTGCAACTCGCCGACAAGCGCCCTTCGTCGACCACTTCACTCGGGAGAAAATTCTTTCCCAAAAAGGGCGTGTCGCGATCTTTGAACACACTTTCAACGAGGAAATCAGCTACGCACGATTGTGATTTTGGGATTGTTGGGATGCTTAAAGCGTCTAGATTGATTATAATGCAATTAAATTCAAAGGTGCAGGGTGCAAAGGTGCATTATAATGCAAAGGCCATTTTCGTCTAGATTGAGTTGTCACCAGGAAAGAACGATCTCAAAATCGACTTCAGTGCCCCTTTAAGATAATAAAATCAAATAACTAAAAAACAAAAACGGGACACAGGCATGGGATTCCGGAACCCCCCCCCCCCGGAAACATGCGCATTTTTTAAATGTAAAAAAAAAAAAACTTCTTTTGCGAAGTAAAAACGAAGAAATAAAAAAAAAGCGTGATAAAGGGTGTGGTTCCGGATGGAAGAAGGAGCCATGCGCTCTTTTCAGCTCGGTTGTGTTCCCCATAAGCTCACAATAAAGAGCAAGAAAGAACAATATGCTCTGAAGGTTGAGACTGTCGTATTCAAGTACAGCTCCAATTTTGTTGAAACCGGCTGAGGGGCTTATTTTTAGGGGTTTATGGGTATATACCGAAAACACGAAACCCTCTGTTTTCCCACCTCTTCCCACTTTGGCAGAGCGAACGGTGGAGAGGAGGTCGCCTCCTCTCCAGCCTCTGCTCTGCTAAACTGGAAAGGGGCGGGATGAGCTTCCCCTGAACTCTGAACCTGCGCCACCAACTATTAGCGCCGATGTGTTTCGGTGGCGCCCCCTTATGGTTTCCGTTCGTGACGTCATGAGAAGAGTTGGCCTCGCCGTGAAGTTGTAATCTTGGCTACTTACCGCCGAATTCACAAACCTCACTTCGATTGAGGGGCCCCTCCACTTCCTCGAGGAAGGCGCGAGGGCCAGCGCCGGCCCTCGAGCTTTCTTCGAGGAAGTGGAGGGGCCCCCCAATAGACCCTTTACGAAAGTCAGCGCCTCTAGTGTCGGTTGCGCGAACTTCACAAAATCCGCCATTACTGCGTCGTCAAGCATCGAGGGGGTTCAACCTGAACCATTCCGCTGCGTTCGGCAGTGGTGATAGCGTTTGACATGCGTCCCTCAATGCACCCAAAGAGGGTCAAAAGATGAAAAACAACACAAGGTGAGCCTTTTTTTTTTTTGACGTTAAAAACACCAGTATTCGAAGAAATCGGGTCATGCAGATCTGCGCGGAGTGAGCGACGATCACATTTGGCCTGTCCGCTGCTGCCTCAACGCTTTTCGAAGCTTCGAGCGCGTGTTCACCGCTTCGCAGTGTAAAGCTAGCACACATAAAAATAATCTATAGAGGATAACCCATGTCCACGCGACATTGTTTAGAAATACGTTTGAACTGCACGACTAATCGTGCGATGGATCCCGTAGCTGCGAGCGACTCCTGACCAGTATTCAGAGTTGATTTCTGACAATGTTGCGTTGCGGTGTCCGATCACAAGTTGTGTGAAGTTTCCTAGTAGGTATGGGCACGTAGCTTTGGATAATACCTCGTCCGCACAAGCACTCACGCAAAAAAAAAAAAATAAAAAAAATAAACGAACGCAAGGAGTGCTCGCACGTCACGACATTACATGGAATTCGATAGAACATTGTTTTACGTTCACGACATCGGCATTGCATGGTTGCTCTTGCTAGCACGGAGAGGTGTACTTCGTCTCTTTAATGCCTGTATCGGGAGCTCGTGCTGCAACTTCTCAACATGTTTTCAAGCGCGCGCCCGGGGCGGTATCGGGCCTCCGAGAACGATTTGCTTTGCTCGTCCCCGCAACGTTCTGCTAGAGCTGCTCTTTAAAGGAGCTGTGCAACGATATTCAATTGGAATGTTTTTCACTTTACACGAGCTTACTGGCACTAGTGGGACTCAAGGATACTCGCATGCAATGCCACTGGCCAAGAAACTCCTTTGTTGCGGTGTAATTTCAAGGACAAAAGCGATCATTTTCATTCAATCTCTCCCTTGCAAAATTCGATGACGTAACGCGGGGATCGCAGTACACCCGTATGACGATATTTGAATGCGGTTCATAGATTGGACCCGAGCATTGCGTGGGCACTCGATTTAGGCTCGTGATAATTGATAGCTAGAGAAGCATTCGAGTAGTGGCCCGTGTCCAATCGCTGCAACGACGACAATAGCCGAGCCATAACAATGTCTGGAACTCAGCGCGTGTCCTGTGCTTTGCCAACCCCAGCGCGTGGCTATGATCAACATTGGCGGCATATAATCGGCTCCAGATCACGTGGCCGCTTGTTCTGGCTGCGAGTTGAGGGCGTGAACGCTGCTCGTTGTTTTTTTAATTTTTTTCTGGGACTTCTAATGCGTCGGGTGAAAAACGAAGGCGTGTTTCATAGGTCATTAACGTCAGGGATCCGTTCTAAGCGGTATTTGCGCAAAGTAAAAAAATTGTTGCATAGCCCCTTTAAGTGCTTTGACCACATTACCTCATAACTTCGTTTGGGAGCATAGAACTCACCTGGTCACAACCGCAAAAGGCACAGCATGCCATAGAATACATCACACAGCATATTTGCCTGCCACAACATAAACTAATGAACGATGTGTTGTTGAGAATAACACTGGAGAGTAAAACAGACGTGCACATGGGATGCAAAGGAGGGTTGACTTTATTAAGGTCGTTTCAAGAGCTTGTAACAAAACAAATAGGGACAGAGAGACACACCTCAGTCTTGACAGAAGGCTGTTTAAAAACAACCAGTAGAACAGCCCAACGGAAACAATTTTCCATTGCAAAGTTCCGTCTGCATCGTTTAAGTTATACAACCACATTTTTTTCTAACCGCAATATTTCTACTCCCAGGTCTCCTACTTTGGCTTTCCTCTGGCTCCTGAAGCAGCTTGCTTTGATGAGCACTCCGGTGGTGGATCTGAAATAAATTTGCGTTCTTGTTTACTTATGTTTACTGCATAGATTGTACAGTGAACAAACATACCAAGTGTTCACCCACATTGTTTTTCGAATAAGTAAGAGGCATAATCTCAGCAGTGTTCACTATGTGTGGGAAAAGACGCGTCATATATGCGATTATTCGTTTACTAAACGCCGGAAGCTTTTACTACGCCGAAAGTTAGGACTGGTTTGTCCTAACTTTTGAGCTAGCATGCTCGTGCTGATAGTGGACATAGTGCACGCTCGCGGGCACCACACACGTCAAACCGTCAACGTGAAACTTGCCAGCACAGAAAGCAATACGATCAAAACAAGCGCCTTTGCTAAAAAACGAAAAACACAAAAAAAGAAAAAAACTGAAGCACGGCGTACAGGGGCAAAGATCACCGGCACGACGCAAGAGCGATTCTGTTACTCTCACCCCCCGCCTCGTACTCTTTAGTCCGTACGCCACTGAGCTTCGCAACATTATCTCAAGCTGTGAGAAGGCAACAAGCCGGAAAATACTACATTTCATTTCATCATGCAAAAGAGGCCGAAGATTCGCGAGTATCTTAGGCCTCTTTTGGCGTTTCCTTGTGCACGGCGCTGCGGCAGACGGCACAAGTCCGCCTGCACGTAAAAGATTCGTTCACGGCGTGATGCGCGCGCTTGTAGCTTTAGGTTGGCTCACGCTTAGGTCTGAACGGGCGACAAGAAAGAACAGTGCTTACCTCAACACTTGAACCGACGCCGGATCAACGTAGGCCTCGGTGATGAACTTGTTGCTTCGGGCAACCTGGCGGTTCGAAGCGAGTGTCGAGACGCGGTACGCCTCTATCTTACATTTCTTAAAGCTACGCGGAACTGCAGTGAGGTCAGTGCTCCATGGGGAAGGCAAAGTCACTCGTCCCTGAGGACCGTAGCCAAAGGTACCGGGAGTACTGCCACAAGCACCTGCCATCGCTCGCTCCCAAAACGACGACGCAGTAATGGCGGCGGTTTCGGTATCTCATAGTTGCTTGACTGACTTTCGTAAAGGGTCTATTGGAGTGAGGTTTGTGAATTCGGCGGTTATTATGGGTTTTGGGTTCGATGATGTGCGTAAAGCTAAAAATGTAAGCTCGAAACAATCGCATTTTTAAACCAACGTCGTCACAGTTGACACTCTGACTTTGCGCTGATTTCCGTCGTCGAAAAAATAAAATTAATCGAAATAAAGACGACACAGTGAGAGCTTGGTCGTGCTTGTCTTTAATAGCTACAGTGACCGGCAGCGCAAAAGACAACTCCGGTCAATATTTTTGAATTTGGGATTACGACTGTTTTCAGCTAAAGCAGTAGTCCTGAATTACGACGTATAGTTTTTTTTCTTTCGATATTGTGTTTAGTTTTATAAATATCACGACTTAAATTTTGGTTTCACGCGGCTACAGCAAAACCAAAACTGTCTGCTAGAGGGACGGCGACACCTTGTGGGCGAGCAAGCTGACGGGTTAGGATTTACAGACAACCAAGCCACAAAAAAAGAAATATTCGAGTCGATGTTTAAGGTTACCTGAAAAACGGCTTTGGACATCTGAAGAAGTGTTTGATGTTTTGTACTTGCAGGTGACTGTGATTTTGGTAGAGCCTACCGTTAAAAAAAAAAACACTATTTTTTGTTTGTATTTAAAATTCCAGTTTTTTTCCTTCCTGTATTAACTCGAATGTGTAATGGATTACAATCATTCCCTTACGTAAAAAAAGTAGAACAATTACTTTGCGGTTACTTTCTAATATATGTAATATTCCCTTACAAAATACTGAAAGATGTGAGAGATTACAAGTAATTTCGCTACTTGTAACGGATTAGGTGCAAGTTCGTCTAGAGTGCCCTTGAAGGATTACAGTAGGGGCAAAGACGTCTGCGACTGAAGTATCAATAGTTATACATCCCAGGAAAGAAATCACAATAGCATAATACATTTTGAATTATGTAACACCAGTTATAAAACAATTAGCAGGTTGGTCTAGCAGAGAGTTACACATAACCTAGGCACACCACGATGTCAATGCTGAATAAAACATATCTTTAGGCACAATGTTAACTATTTCTAGCTATATATTTAGACACAATGTTAAAGGGGTCATGAAACGATTTTCCTACTTCTTCCTCCTTAGCTTTAATCCTCAACTCAAATGCAAATTGTGAAATCACGTCGTCGTGACATTTTTCGGCACCGGTGTGATGACTCCTAGCTTCCACCGTGCTTTTTATGCACACCATAGAACTTGTCATTCCTCAGTGACGATAAGTTCTGTCAGGGCACTCACTGGCCACGAACGCGAATCCGAATATTCGTCGACGGATTTATTGTTGACGAGCGCATACGTCCAAGCGACGCAGTTCTCGTGTCCAATGCGTGAGCTGGGCTCGGCTGACGTCAGGTTGGCGCCGCTGACGCGCTTTGGGAACCGCTGATGTATCATAGTGAAAAGGCGGAGAGTTTTCGAAGGAAAGAAGGTACAAAATAGTCCGCTATATATTCAAATGTTCGTACCGAAAAGCTGGCTTTTGACTTTCTACCCTCTTTCTTTTGGCCAACTAAACGATATGCGATTAGTAAAGTCCCAATTTAAAATCATTCATCCCAGCCCAAAATTCGTTTCATGGCCCCTTTAAAGGGGCCATGAATTTTGGGTTGGGAATTTGGGTTACGAATTTTGGGTTGGGATGAATGATTTTAAATTGAGACTTTACTAATCGCATATCGTTTAGTTGGCCAAAAGAAAGAAGCTAGAAAGTCAAAAGCCAGCTTTTCGGTACGAACATTTGAAAATATAGCGGACTATTTCGTACCTTCTTCCCTTCGAAAGCTCTCCGCCTTTTCACTATGATACATCCGCGGTTCCAAAAGCGCGTCACCGGCGCCAAACTGACGTCAGCAGAGCCCAGCTCACGCATTGGACACGAGAACTGCGTCACTCGGACGTATGCACTCGTCAACAATCAATCCGTCGACGAATATTTGGATTCGCGTTCGTGGCCAATGAGTGCCCTGACGGAACTTATTGTCACTGGGGAATGACAAGTTCTATGGTGTGCATAAAAAGCACGATGGAAGCTAGGAGTCATCGCACCGGTGCCGAAGGAATGTCACGACCACGTGATTTCACAATTCGCATTTGAGTTAAGGATTAAAGGGACAATGAAGGCAATTTCGGACATCTTTTTGGCGATTGAACTGGGTTCCAGGCACGTCTCGGGCCATGTTGCGCAAATTTCAGCCGAAACCGGCGCTTGTGTGCCGCGCAAATCAATTAAACAGTCGCGGTAATAATCGTACCGGGATCGACTGGGGCAACGCCCCGAGAGTTGCGGGAGAAGCCAGGAAAAGCGGAGCTCACGTGACCGATGCGGGGCCAAGAAGCGCGACGTCACAAGAGACGCGTCAGCGATTGGGCGAAACGAGAAACGTGCCCTCGGTCACGTTTTGGTTCGCGAGTTTTAGGTATACTGTTCTAATCTCCGCTTGAATAACCATGAAAAGTATAAATCGGACCGGAAATGATTACTAAACCGTAAATAAAGCAGCATAATTGTTTTTATCTTTGCTACGCTGGACGCGAAACGGGCAACGAGCAACTATGGGCAAACAAAATAAAATACAAATACAAAACAAACAAAGGGGGTGAAGGAGGCAGAGAGGAAAATGTGGGAGGGGAGAATGCAGGAGAAATCAGCTTTAACTGTGTACAGGTCACGAAAGCAGGACATAAGAAAGGAAAATCTTTTTTGACAATTCACTGGGAAGTGCTTTGCTGTTCGAGGCAAGAACGGGAGTTTTGAGGACGAGGACGTATAGGGCTAAATTTCAGGAGACAGATACATTATGTGCCGCCTGCCATAATGATAGCGAGACACTAGAGCACTTGGTTTTGAAGTGCACGGGGCTTCGTCCTGCCCTCCCTGAAGGGGTAACAGATCTGGCCGGGGCCCTGGGCTTTGCTGGCGACGATGGAAGGACGGTGGAGAAAAGAATTACAGTGACAAAGAGACGATTAGAAGATTGGTGGAAATTATCTAGGGAGAATTAAATGATGTACAACTAACTAGCACAGCTGGGAACAGGCGGGACAGAGGAAAATTGGGACTCCCTCCCGCGTGGCTCCGGCCCAAAGTCTCAACCCTGTCTCCCAGTGGGTCCGGTGCTGGGGTAGCGCCGACAAGGTTTGACCAGAGGAAAATTGGCGACTCCCTCGCCGGGGGGAAGAGGCAGGGGGGTGATGTTTTTAGTTTTTTTTGCCCGATCCCCCGAAGGTCATCATGGTGATATCCCACACTGCCTGGTGATAGTTAGGGGGAGAAAAATTGGTCTTAAAAGGGCGGGAGGAATCACGTTTTTGTCTTTTTAGACTTAGGCTAGGTGGCGCAAGCTACCGCCCGTTACAAAGGCTATAGCCATTACCATCTATCCATCCAATAAGAAAAGAACACGGCAAACACGGTCACACTAGGTCACACGGTACTCGAAGGATTCTGCAAAATGGTAGATTTAGATGGCTGTTCTAACGGTCGACTGAAGACCAGTATTCGTTCGGGCGACGCTAGTTTTTCACGTGTGGGTTTGCTGTTCGTGTTCTTTGACGACGAAAAGAGGACGTCCGCGGAGGAACCGGATCCCGCAACGACCGGATCGCTGCCGCTTTCCCCTCGGCATCTCCCCCGCGTCTGTCCTTCGGCATGCGGGCCGCTCGTTGCCGGCTGGGCGGTCTCTGTCGGGATGATGGCGGAGGCTGCCACACACGTACTCCCGTTCCGTTGGTGTTAGGTCACTGAACGGAAGCTCGAACTCGCTCGCGAGAGCGGCATTGCCGTCCATGTTGACAGATTCGGCGAAACGACCGCGCCACCGCGCTGCTATAACCCACCGCTGTAACCAGAGTTTCGATCTCCTAAATACTACCGATACCGACTATTCACACTTGACGTCACTCCCTACGTCACCTCCGTTTTCGGGGGCCCAGAAACGAGAATGGAGATTGTTCAGTTTCGGTTTCTTTACTTCTTTCGTAGGCACAGAAATACGCGTCACAAATGTCTACAAAATATTGGGCAGCATGCTGTGTTCCCAAGAAGCATAAAAACACCATTTAAAAAAATAAATAAAATCGTCTTCATTGTCCCTTTAAAGCTAAGGAGAAAGAAGTAGGAAAATCGTTTCATGACAACTTTAACAATTTCTAGCTATGGCCTTGTTTTGTCGGCTGGCCAGTCTGATCATGATGAATTTTCGGGGTGCGGGATACACTTTCTTTCTGGTTTTTGTGAGCAAGGTCAGACTCGTGCAAGTTTGTGCTAAACAATGACAAGGGTGGCGTGAAACTGCAGCTTTATTGCTCTCAGCCGACGCTCGTTGACACAATGGGCACGCTAATAAAACGAATACCTCCGACTTGCATAACAATACCAACAATTTATAAGACGTTTCGTCTTCTATGCGGGAGACATCATCAGTGCAGCCGAGGAACACCCGACCAACGTTACTGGAGTCGGGAGCAACGTTGCACCCGACTATACTCCGTTTCACCTTATGTTGTACCGCAGACAAGGCTAGAAGCGCGAACTCATAGCGTTGGGAGGTACTCTTAACGCACGAGAGCTTGTGCCGCCGAGATGTGCCCTAGAGCAAGGAGCTCGCGCTTGTAGCCTTTCCTGCGGTACATCATAAGGTGTAACCCCCAATAGACCTATTGCTATATTACCCAAGCATCAAGGAGAATGCAGGGATTGGTGTTCCACGCGCCGCACGTGCTGGCCTCAGCAGTAGTAAATTTTCCAAAGCAAAAACCTAAAACAAATTGTATCTTGCACGTGCGTTCGTCAACGCTTTATTTTGGTTATTTACTTCGAATATTTTATACGGGGAAGACGTGCGCGTGTGGCGCGTGGAACACCAATCCCTGCATTCTCCTTGATGCTTGGGTAATACAGCAAATGGTCTATTCACACTGGAAGCGGATCCGCGTTCGCAAAGCGGTTGCGAACGCGGTTGTATAAAGATCTAGTACAATTGCACGCGCATTTGATGTCATCAAATGCGCGTGCAAATGTACTAAATCCTTATACAACCGCGTTCGCAACCGCTTTGCGAACGCGGATCCGCTTCCAGTGTGAACCCGCGTTCGCAACCACTTCGCGAACGCGGATCCGCTTCCAGTGTGAATGGGGGGTAACAGAGTATAGCTACCAGCCACCAAACGCTTGCTTCTTCCTTCTCTTCATCCATAGCCCTGGTTCTGCCAACTTCTTCGTCCATAGCATACAGGAGACATCATCATCGTCGGCTCTTGTTTCAACTTCCTTTTCGTCCGTCGTAGATGTGAAGTTAAATGAAAAGTTATTTCAGGATGTCGGTGTACACGTCGGGGAGGGGGCAGTGGTTAGAATGGACCTTTTTCACATACCGACGGCACCAGGCGGTGGCTGCACGAACTAAAAATCGAGGAAGTGACCTACCTGCGCTACCAATCGATAATGGGAGCTACGCTACCAGTTTCTTCGCTCTCCGAGCAGCGGCGCGTCCCCAAGGCGACTCTAAAGAGGGGGATCTGTGGCGTCCACCCAAACGTCATGTTTTTCTTTCCGTCCACTTTCTTTTTTTGTGTAACACAATTATATATATGTTGCAATTACGTGTTCTACTTGCTGATCCACAGCCTCCTTCCGAATTTCCTCAATTTCTAGTGCCGACTTCCGCCGCTTGGCATCGAGTGCTCGCGCGTGCGCAGAACGCTTCTCGGAAAAGGTCCATTACAGGCGGATGGGTCACTGCGAATACACCATGATTCCAGAAATCTTCTGGGGCCCCACCGTTGTTCACGTGCCAGGGTCACAGCGTTCGCGAGGTCAAAAGTGTGACCAGTCGTCCAACAATGGTCCACCAGTTCAGTTTTTGATCTTGTGGCATGTGTTGCCTTCTCCACGTCTCTTCTGTGCTCTTTGAGGCGGGAACTCCGTTTGCGGCCAGTTTCTCCGATGTAACACTTGTCACAGTCCTGACAGTTCACTTTGTATACAATACCACTTTGCGATGCAGGGGGCGTTGGATTCTTTGGCTTCGAAATGAGGTCACGTAATTTTATATGGGGTTTGAAAGTCTGTTCGTATACCTAGTGGAAGGATGGACCGGCGAATAGATTCTGAGACGCCTTTTACATGAGGGATAGTCACCACGCCTGCTTTGTAATTATTAGTCGCCTTTGTTCTTCCCTGCTGCATCTGTTTACGCGTGTTTTCAATAAAATGTTGTGAATACCCGCGCCTCAAAATGGATCCGATAATAGTCTCAACTTCCGATGCTCGTAAATCTGAATTTGAAGGGAAATGTTCTGATCGGCTACTTAAAGTTCTTACAACGGCTCGCTTATGTTCCACAGGGTGGTGAGAATTGAAACTCAAAAAGTTACCGGTATCACAAGGTTTACGATACACGGTGGTTTCAATATGACCGGTGTCCCTTCGGCAAACAGTTACGTCCAGAAAAGGTAGCGTGTTATTTTGTTCTACTTCTCGCGTGAACTGTACGGAACGTTCAATGCTGTTTAGAGTTGCCTCATTTAAAATAACGAAAGTGTCATCTACGTAACGTCGATAGAATTTTACAGGGCATGCTTTTACTTCTAACGCGGTTTGCCCTACGTGTTCCATGACCAGATTAGCCAAGGTCACAGATACCGGACTACCCATTGGGCAACCTTCAATCTGACGATAGAATTGTTAACGGGAGGTGAAATGCGAATGATTTAGACAAAAGCGCACAAGAATAACAATATCCTCAACTGTAAGAGATGTCCGTGACGAAAGTGTGGAATCATTACGCAGGCGTGTTTCGGCAACTTCCACTGCGAGAGTGGTCGGACCATTAGTGAACAAATTTATGACATCAAACGAGACCATTACATCTCCCTTGTCCAGAACATGACCTCGAATCAGGTCAACAAATTCTCGAGAGTTTATAACTGTAAAGTTGTTATTCTCTGTTATAGGAGCAGGCAGCTCTGCTAGGTACTTAGATAGGTTGTACGTGGGGGAACCAACAAACGACACAATCGGTCGTAGAGGACAATCGGGTTCCGACCACTCTCGCAGTGGAAGTTGCCGAAGCACGCCACACTTCCGTCACGGACACCTCTTACAGTTTAGGATATTGTTATTCTTTTGCGCTTTTGTCTAAATCAGTCGCATGTCACCTACCGTGGACAATTCTTTCGTCAGATTGAGGGTTGCCCAATGGGTAGTCCGGTACCTGTGACCTTGGCTAATCTGGTCATGGAACACGTAGAGCAAACCGCGTTAGAAGTAAAAGCATGCCCTGTAAAATTCTATCGACGTTACGTAGATGACACTTTCGTTATTTTAAATGAGGATCACGTCAACAACTTCCATGCAACCCTAAACAGCATTGAACGTTCCGTACAGTTCACGCGAGAAGGAGAACAAAATACCACGCTACCTTTTCTGGACGTAACTGTTTGCCGAAGTGACACCGGTCATATTGAAACCACCGTGTATCGTAAATCGTGTGATACCGGTAACTTTTTGAGTTTCAATTCTCACCACCCTGTGGAACATAAGCGAGCTGTTGTAAGAACTTTAATTAGCCGATCAGAACATTTCCCTTCAAATTCAGATTTACGAGCATCGGAAGTTCAGACTGTTATCGGATCCATTTTGAGGCGCGGGTGCCCGCCCACAAGGTTTTATTCAAAACACACGTAAACAGATGCAGCAGGGAAGAACAAAGGCGACTAATAATTACAAAACAGGCGTGGTGACTATTCCTTATGTAAAAGGCGTCTTTGAATCTATTCGCCGGTCCCTCCTTCCACTAGGTATACGAAAAACTTTCAAACCCTATGTAAAAATGCGTGACTTCATTTCGAAGCCAAAGGATACAACACCTCCTGAATCGCAAAATGGTATTGTATAGAAAGTGAACTGTCAGGACTGTGACAAGTGTTACATTGGAGAAACCGGCCGCAAACGGAGTACCCGCCTCAAAGAGCACAGAAGAGACGTGGAGAAGGCAACACATGCCACAAGATCAAAAACTGAACTAGTGGACCATTGTTGGACGACTGGTCACACTTTTGACCACACGAACGCTGTGACCCTGGCACGTGAACAACGGTGGGGCCCCAGACGATTTCTGGAATCATGGTGTATTCGCAGTGACCCATCCGCCTGTAATTCTAACCGCGGCCCCCTCCCCGACGTGTACACCGAGATCCTGAAATAACTTTTCATTTAACTTCACATCCACGACGGAAGAAAAAGAAGTTGAAACGAGAGCCAACGATGATGATGTCTCCCGTTCTATGGACGAAGAAGTCAGCAGAAGCAGCGCTATGGATGAAGAGAAGGAAGAAGCTAGCGTTTGATGGCTGGTATAGCTATACTCTGTTTCATACTTAGCGCGCAACGCTGTCAAAGCTACTGGCGCGAGCGCATAACTTCATCTGTGGTTTTGTTTGCGCGAGAACGCGTGCAAATGATCAACGAGATCAAACCCCACGCTCGCGCCAGTAGCTTTGACAGCGTTGCACGCTAAGTATGAAACAGAGTATAGTCGGGTGCAGCGTTGCTCCCGACTCCAGTAACGTTGGTCGGGTGTTCCTCGGCTTCACCGATGATGTCTCCCGCATAGGAGACGAAACGTCTTATAAATTGTTGGTATTGTTATGCAAGTCGGAGGTATTTGTTTCCGATCATGAATCCCGGCTTTTGAAACATTTTTGCATGAATAAAAAAAAAATAGCAGGCCTTTGAGAATCTGCGAACTAAAATTTAATTAAAGCGTTATTAAATGAACGCAATCTAAATAATGCGTCCTTTCGCAAAAAAAAAAAAAAAAAAACGCGCACTCAACAATTTTGGTCGTTTTGCTGACACTGGGAATGTTTTCGGAGCGGCGCCATGCCCCCATCGGGTCGATGCCGAAACGGCGGGAGAAAGAACCGAGAATCCCACGAGTTCTAAATTGAATTCCGTCGAAAACCGGGGAAGTGATATCCACGGGCACATATTATTGCTTCGGCTTCTGTATTGTTTAAGTCGCGTCGGTGATAGGCAGCAGAGAGGCTTATACAAAGTTAGGAATAAGAAACTGCCCGTCTCTTTGTCTCCGCTTCAACCCAAGGGCGCCCTAATTGCATATAGCATTCACAGGTCCTCCGCGACGTCGCGCACGGTGTCGTCCGAAAGTCGCGACGTCACGCGACGTGTCGTCAGGTCACGTCACGTGACGTCGTAGCGTAACGCGACATTACGGTGTCCCGTGACGTCATGGTGCCACGTAACCATCGTCACACTTGACGTCGTAATCTCCCGGGACGACACAGTGTCGTACGACGTCGTAATGTCATGCGACGTCACTTTGTCACGCGGCGTTAAAAATCTGACGCGACGTCACTTTGTCACAAAAAAAAACAAAACCAAAAAAACATTTTAGTGGGTTTGCTTTTAGGACTCGTCAGCGTTCCGGCCCCGTACGGTCAGACACCAGCCGTCGTTGGCACCACGACGTCGCCAGCGTGACGTCACCATTGAGGCTACGCGTGAGCACGGGCACGGAGACACTAAAGCCGCGGGCATGCTGGTTAATACGTCGCACAAGAAACATTCTGCAGACGCTGTCTGAGGCCTTCCTTGTATGACGTCACATCGGTCGTCGTACGAAAACTGCCCGCAGGCATGTTTCAGGCATACACATGCATGAAGCAAACCCGCTTAAATCGAACATGCGTGAGGCCTGTCCGCAGATGATTCTGTCGTCGTGCATCGGGCGAACACCGTTTCTTTCGCCTGATGCACGAGTGGAGCGACTGCGGGACCCGGACTTACAAATGCTGCGCATTTCAAGGAGTGTCGGCCAGAACGGGAAATGGACGAAACAAAGATTGGTTCGGTGTTGCGATGGTACCCATTTTGAGCGAGACTGCGAGCATTGCGTGAGACGTTGAGCCATTGGCATACTGCTTCTTTTTGTGTCTCCAATCTTTGCTTCGCAACACGCGGCGTACCTCCCTTTTTGTTTTTTCGCTTGCCCGTTTCTTTTTTTTTTTTTCTGTCGTGCATGGAAAGCTTTGCAATCGATTTTGACGTTCGTGACAACAGTCGCCCGAAGACAACGCGCTGCGGTTGACACGGCGAAGAATTGAGCGGTCTTCTCCCGTGCATGGCCCCAAGATATGCCTATTTCGGGGAGTACTGTTGGAATCGATTCACGTAGTTTCGGCCTGAACTTCGTGATATTCTAGCTTTTTTTTGTTCAATGTCGCGTTCATATCATAGGTTTGTTGTACATAGAAGACTAAAAGCAAAACAAAAACAAAAACAAAAAAAAAAAAACGAAGTGAAGTGCCGTGGCTTAACGCTTAGTGAGTGCTCGCGCACTCTAAAAAAAAGCCCGTGCGTCGACTTCCCCGCACAACACTCGGAGAGCCGTTCACCGCAATTTACGGAGGTAGCTCAGCGAATGACGATGCCGAAACATATGTTTAAACAAAAAACGCAGACTGAGTTGTGACATTAAGCAATGAAAAACTTCACGCCTGCATTGCTTAATGTCACAACGCAGACTGCGTTTTTTTGGTCTAAACATATGTTTCGGCATCGTCATTCGCTGAGCTGCCTCCGCCAGTTGCGATGATTGGCTCTCCGAGAGTTGTGCGGGAAAGTAGACGCGCGGGCTTTTTTTAGAGTGTAATCACAGGACGTGTGAAGACCACATCTCTCATACGAAATCACAAGTTTATCATCATAGATACTTTATAAAACCTTAACGCTTCAAACAATCAAACAATTAATTAATTAATTAATTAACTAATCAATTACTTTTTCATCGGACACTGATGTGGGCAGCAGATGGTAAAAGCGAAAATGTTTTACTAGTGTCACTTTGTATGTTTCACTTGAATAGTGACACTATGTTTCAGTGTTTCACTAGAGTGCCACTATGTTTAAGTAAACTTAGCGACACAATGTTTCACTGTTAAACATAGTGTGACTATGTTTCACCTCTGCGACCTTGCAATAGGCAGTCGCCGATGAGCAAGCAACATACAGGGAATACAAACAAATAAGATATACCTCATATGAACGAACCCAAAAGAAACATACCATCAAGCAACCACTTCCAGTGCGGAGAGCGAAGTCAAAATAACCTCCTTTTTTAAGGTGCATAACAGCAATACATAAATAAAAATCGTTCCATCACCAAAATTAGTAACATTAAAAGTGATAACCCTTAGAACCCCACTAAACTTTAGCCCAAATGCAAGTAAATAGTACAATGTAGACAAAGATGTCTAACGGTACATGATGCAATCTCTCAATATCTCTCTTTAGTTTTTTTCAATTTTATTTGTGACATACAAAACATTATATAACCATTTGTAACCCATACTTTGAACAATTCAATGGTACTCTTCAACACTCTGCCTCACAAACGTCGTATATTCGATAATGTAGTGTCAGGTTGGAGATAACTTAAGATTGGAACAAAATCAATTTTACAAACTTTCGCCAAAGATAATTCAGAATGAATAATTAGCTTCAAACAATGCGAAACTCGCAATAATTTATCTCCTAGTAATAGCTGTAGCAAAGAAACAATCGGCGGCAATCGAGGAACATTTCAATACGAAACGCAATTGCTTCAGCTCGCGATACTGGTTAGTGTAATTGATAACTTTGCAGGTGCTTCCAGAAACGCACGTGGAAAGAAAATTTAATTGAAAAACAAAAATGTACTATTGACCTTCAATCCAATAGTTTGGTTCTATGCGACTTCACGCTTTGGAAACGGGAAATTGAAGTTCGTTCTAGCAGATATTTAATGACTGGAGTTCACAGCCTATTCCTTGGTGGCATTCTGGAGCCACGGAAGCAGTCACACAATTCGGTAGGGCAAAATATGCTCTTCAAGGGAAGCTCCGGTGGTACTTTGAAACCCCGCTGACTTGCACAAAATTGGTTCAACACGTTGATATACGGATATGAACTTGTAACCAAAATACAAGTCACGCTAATTTTATATTTTAAGTTAGTGAATTTTCAAATTTGCTCTGAGAGGCATAAAGGCTCTTCTGGCAACGCTAAAAGCGTGACGTCAAAAATCGTACTTTTTGTTTTTAGTTTCCAGGTTAAATGGTGCAAGCTATCGCCCGGTTTAAAGAGTACAGCCTTTAGCACCTGTCCATCCATCCGTTAAATGCTGTAGTGGAGGGGGAGGGGGGGAGTCAGTAAAGCTTGTTTCCGACAAGTTACAATAAGTTTAATAGTGTAAAATAAATAAAAAGAAATCACGTCAGCAAAAAAAGAAAAAAAAATGGCACAAATTATTGTTTTTTAGATTGCCCGTTTGACTTACATTTATAGAACACGCGACGTCACCCCAATGAAGAGCGCTCCGAAAATTTGAATGTCCGTTTGGACATAACCTTCATTTGCCATTGTCTCAGTAGCTATTTCGAATTTAAAGATAAAAATTAGCATGCCGGGAAAAGTAGAGCCTTTGTGTATTCCAGAAGAAAAAAATACAATAGATTGAGAAAGTAAAAAGAAACAAAAATCTACGTTAAATTTACTCAATTTTTTACCCGACTCCCACAAATATACCAAAAAGAAAAAAAAAAGAAAAACAAAAGAAGAAAGCGTCACTTGAGAGTCAGAGTGCGCGTAGCAGTTGGTAAGGAATTCGTTTTACGCAGGTTTAAACATTGCAAAGTTAGTCTGCCGGGTCTGCCCAAAGAACAATAATGACTGAATCGAAAGTTCCGGCACTCTACTAAAAACAACGGAACCGTTCATGCGTTGCACCCTGCCCCCCTTTTCCTTCGTTTCAGCCGACGCGCAGCACGGAGTCGGCTTGACGTCGGGGGCGTACGTCGTGAGACAGCCGTGACACACGCCGGAAAACGATGTGACAGGAAGGCTGCGAGTGCTCCCGGGGGGCGGGAAACAATCAAGCCCCCTCGTCACTGCGTTCGCCGAGCGTGACAAGCAAGATGGAGTCCGCGCTGATCAACTTGCGGGCTTTCTTCGCCCGTCCGGCTCAGAAAGGCAAGTTACCCGCCTCATATTTTCCTTTTTCACAATACTCTGTGCGGAGTGCAAGTTCGTCTGCTTCATTTGCAGGGGCTGTGGTGACGTAGGAACGACGCCGAGCTCTGATTGGCTCTGATTGAAAGGATAGGGGATACACCTCAAGGCAGCTTGCTTTGAGGTCTACCCACTATCCTTCCAATAAGAGCCAATCAGAGCTCGGCGTCGTTCCTACGTCACCCCAACCCCGGCAAAAGAAGCAGACGAACTGGCGCTCCGAATGCACTCTGAAAAGTCCGTCGTCATGGCACTCGTTTTTTCTGCGGCTAAAACCAATCGAGCACAAAAAAAAAAAGATGCGCCTCGATCCTGCGCTTTTTTTTTTTTTTTTTTGCGCGTGATTGATTTAGTTGGCGGCGATAGCATTCCCACAAAGAAGACGAACGCCGTGACGAAGCACTTCTTGACGCTGCTTGATTCGCTTCGCCGCCGATTCGCGGCGTGAACCGTGGTCAGACGTCGAGCGAAGCGGAGTACGCGGAGTGCCAGTTCGTCTGCTACTCGCGCAGGGAGTGCGGTGATGTGAGAACGTCGAGCTCCAATTGGCTCCCATCTAAAGTATAGGGGTTAGACCTGAGGGCAGCTAGCATTGAGCTCTACCCACTATTATTCTTCCAATCAGAGCCAATCAAAGCTCGGCCTTCTGACTTCACTGCAACCCCCTGCGCAAGACGCAGACGTACTTGCGCTCCGCATAGTCATTGAATGCTCGTTAAGAACTGCAGGACGTGGCGGGTCCCAGGCATCTCATTATCGCTTCGCAGCGAATCAGATTGCAGTATTATGACGCGTTTACGCTTGCGGATTCGCGGGCGGATCCGCGCGGGCGGAAAGTGGATTTTAGAGTCGCGGGTAGCGAAATCGACTCGTCGCTGACGGAAAAAAAGTCTGGGTGATTCCGGAACCCATATCCAGATTTTCCGCCAGTGACGAGTCGATTTTGCTACCCGCGGCTCCAAAATGCACTTTCCGCCTGCGCGGATCCGCCCGCGAATCCGCAAGCGTAAACGCGCCTTTATAGAAGCGCCGAAACACGTAGCAAAAGCGTGAACATAAGAAGACAGGCCCTGTGTTTTTTAGACAACACTCTTAAAGAAGGTGCGTAAGTCTGCTTTCTTGCAAAACACGAGACAACCAATCACGGCTAATAATATTTAACCAAAAAAAAACTTTCAGCCTTTCCACTCTGGTGAAGAAGGAAGAGCAGCGGAGCTGTACTATGTGCCGCCATCTATAAGCGGCAGCGGCAACCAGACAACCGGCAAGCCGGTTGTCTGGTTGCCGCCGTCGTTCATAGCTGGCGGTAGTTGTCCAGAGGGTTGTGTCGAGATTTATTTGTTTACGGACACGAAACTGGGGAAACTATCACTTAACAGCTCCGCTGTAAAAAAAAGGGTCCCAGCGAATGACGTAGCTCGTAGTACGATTATACCTAGAAATGCGATGTGCGCAGGGACAGTTTTTGAACGAGGTTTCACTCGCTCGTTGGTTCCTGCGCACACCCGCATTTCTCAGGCCTAAACGTATCGTTAACTTCGTAACTCGCTCGTACCCTTTTACTGCTCGCCGTGTTCGGTTCTCTCCCTGTTATGCGCGAAAGTGAACTCACACACTTTTCTTTTTTTTTTTTTAGCTGTATGGTTAACGAGAGATGAATGTCGGCTGCCAGGCTATCGCCATGTACTAGTCACTGCGCTTGATATGGAGCACACATGTCCCGGGGGCTCGTGGCGTAAGCTTTCGCAACGCAACGTAATGTGAGAAAGCGGGGCTGTGTGAACCAGCCTTGATACTTTGCTCGGAATACAGGTCACATGAAACAGTCCTCGAGTAAGTGGTTATATTAAAGTTCTACAACTAAAGAGCTACACTCTAAGAAATCTGAAGCGCCTACTTTCCCACAAAGCACTCGGAGGAGTCAATCGCTGTTATCTATGTGGAACGCAAGTTCGTCTGCTTCTTTTGCAGGGTTCGTGGTGTGGCCAGAACGCCGAGCTCTGATTGGCTCTAATTTAAAAACAGTGGATAGACCTCGAAGCAAGCTGCCTTGAGGTATACCCACTATCCTTCAATCAGAGCCAATCGGAGCTCAGTGTCTTTCTGACGTCACCACAAGCCCTGCAAAAGAAGCAGACGAACTCACGTTCCGCATAGTAGGGAGCTCCGCAAATACAGATAATAAAATTATGCTTAGACCTAAAAAAGAAATAAAAATATACTACAAACATTTTTTACTGTGACACTGTTTTACGTAATAATTAGAAATATGTTTGGGGTGGTTGTTAATGTTCGACGCGGACTTGATTCTCGCAACGAACGGAAGACGAGGCCCTTTAAGGCATACAACGAAAGAGATTTTATTTAGACGAGCCAACTACAAACGACTTGCGCTCTGAGAACTGTGCGACACAAATGCACGTTTGGGGTGCCGGACATTTCATCGAACGCCTAGTGAACAGAACAGCGCACAAAGACAAGGACAGGGAGAAGGAACATACACAACACACAAGCGCTGTTCCTCATATCTGTCCTTGTCTTTTTGTGTGCTTTTCTGTTCACAATGTCATCATACAAAGTCACCCAGCCTGCAACGCTTCATCGAACGCCGTTTCATCAAACGCCGTTGCATCACAAAAGCGGAACTTTCATCGAACGCCGATTCATCGAACGCCCTTTCATCGAATCGCTTGACGCCGTTTCATCAAATTTTACTTAATCGAATTTTGGAGCATTATAGTTCATTTTAGATTGTTTACTCTCTCTTCTGAGTGGTTTTCACGCTTCTGTAGAATCACCAGAAATAACATTACTACCCTGGTCACTATTTCACCAAACATTTGGTTACAAAATCATAAATCATAACAAAACTTGCCTGGGTAGTAATTACTGTTTTCTGTTTTCAGGTAAGCGGCTGTACTCCGCCAGCGTTATTTTGTTTCCTTTTGCTCACGCATAAAAAGTGGATCCGGAAATGATTGCAACTATTCTTTTCTGCGCATTTTTTTATTTATTTACTTGAATTTTCATTCTATCCGAGGAGAAGCTATAGCTTTCTTTCTAAGGACAAAAGTTGAAAAGCCGGTAAGTCCGCGGTTCTGCCGATGACGAAGAATTAACAAAGAAGAAAGACGCGCCTTTTTTTCTGTTTCCTGCGAGATGAATACAGTGTCATTGCTTCAGGGACGGCTTTGTTCTTGCAACATAATACGTCTCTCCAAGAACGTGGATACACCCTTGAAGGGAGGTGCCTTCGTCACTGCACCCGATGATCACAGGTTTCATAGAACTTCAAGGTGGTGTTCTCGTTTATGATTGGCTATATTAGCAGAACAAGTCATCAGCTAATATGAAAAAAGGTGTAGCGGAGAAAAGAAGGTTCCTCATTGGGGAGTTGTAGTAGACCGTTTCCGCAGCCCGCTAAGCACCCGCATAGCGCTCCGTAATCCGCCACAAGACCTTG
The DNA here is from genome assembly GCA_013358835.2 of Ixodes persulcatus. Taxonomy (NCBI): domain Eukaryota; kingdom Metazoa; phylum Arthropoda; class Arachnida; order Ixodida; family Ixodidae; genus Ixodes; species Ixodes persulcatus. The sequence continues at coordinate 279,552 of JABSTQ010009556.1, forward strand.
AACTATGCAGACAAGGCTGGCGGCGCGCATGCGCAGATGCGGCGTTTTCTTTACAGATACCGTAGCGGATGAAAAAAAAAAAACGATTTACTACAACTCCCTATTATTAGTTCCCCTCTCAGTAGGTGAAAGGTCTGCTCTTCTTCCGGTTTTCAAAGACAACTATTTCCTAGAGCAAAAATTCCTACTGCTTAACTAGGCGGTGTTTGATAAAACGGCTTAGCTGAAACGACTTTCGATGAAATGGCTTTCGATTAAATGGCGTTCGATAAGACAGCTTCGATGAAACGGAATTCGATATAAGGCGATCGATTAAATGTCCGGACCCATGGGCGTTTGGAAAGGGGGAATCACAATATCGACACGCTGTTCCAATGGCGGCCACGAAAATAAACTCGACGGTTCACTGCGAAGACTTAGGTTTGGTTTACATACTTGCGACTGCTTGCGACCGAGTGCATTAAAACCTCTTGGGATCTCTTACGAGGAGAGCTCTCGAGGAGAGGACACAATGGCGCCCTCTATTGGGTAGCCTTTAAGTCTGGAACATTTGGCATTTCGGTATATTTTCTATTTTATTCGCGCAAAATTCTTTTCTCTTTGGTGTGAAAAGCTTTGGACAACGTTATAAACAACCTTTTTTGATAGACAGTTACACATTTGATTCCACAAATACATGCAAAAAGCTTCGCTCTAGTGGAATGTAGTTGTAGGGTCACACCATAGATGGCATTAGCGTGCCAGTGTGTTCTGCCGGTGTAAGAGATCACAAGGACTTGGCCGTAATGAACGAAAGTGTGTGAAAGAGCCTTCATCAGTTGTCTGTCTTGCTGGACACTCTAGGTGCTCGAGTGGCTAAGACGTGGTATGGTTGTGACGAGGAGGGGTGACAAACTTGAGAAAGGCGGACCTGAGGTGAATAAAGAACACTCCTTCCTCCTCCTCTTTTCTCGTTTTTGGTGGTCATTTTTGTGGCATCTAAATCTCGCAGATTGTCAATATTAGCGTTATCGGGATGTAGGCGCTCTTTGAACAAGTCTTACGTCCCTTTTCGATTGTTATTGTTGCTTAGATTCACTGCTTGTCTTTACTGACTTGCCGTGGAACATAGTACGGGACCCGGAATACCGAGAAGGTAAACATAGCTCAATTAGAGCGTAAAAATACTGTAACTATATTCCGTTCACCCGGTGAGACTAGGAGCTCCGCTTTCAGCGCGAGCTCGCTGGCTTCCGCAGTGCTTTGGTTGCGCGTGCCCGCGCGTTCACACTGGTGTTAGCAAGGCCAGAAAGCTGGCGCTGACGGCGGAGCTTCTAGGCTCAGCTTAAAGGGGAACTCCGCCGACTTTTCGAGCTACCTAATCCAAAGGCATAACCTGAATGCGGATGGCTTCCTGATTCCGAAACGCTATCTCGTTCTCCCAGATTCACTCCAGTTAATTAAAAAAGTGATATTTTGTTTGCTGCCGAAACCGAAACATCATTCTCCCTAGTTTGTCCCCAGTTTTCCCCGCCACCCAAGCGGGACGTCACGAATGTGCAGCGAGGCACGCGGCCGGCAATCGGGTACGCTCGCGCCCGCCTTTCTCGCGTCTAACAGCAAGAAAACCTGGGCTTTCGTGCTGTTTGAAGTTGACAATTATATATATTTGCACAAAGTAAGGCCTTGGCCTACATGCATAACTATAAACAAGTAAAAAAAAAGGGAGCAATTAGAATTTTCAGAAAACCGTTTTTGCAACTCGCTACGCTTAATCCACGGCTCGCTAGTTTCAAACTTTCGTGATATCGCTATTAATTCAGTTTTCTATTTATTAGAAGATGGCTGGCGAAGAAAGGTCGAAGAGTCACGCAGTACATTTTTTTGACGAATTGCCAAAGTACCGCGGAAAATGCTCGGAATGTGAGTGCAGATGCCCCACACACCCGTATGAGCTGAAGGAACGTGCCATTTGTTTTAGATTTTCTTTTGAAAAGTTACTGTTGCAGGCGTCAGCACGTGTAACTACTCTTGTGGCATGAATATGCTCCTTGGTGCTTAAGTAATTTAGTAAAAGATCTGTAGACCATTTCTGAAAAGCGCTTCTGGTCGATGCCATTTTCAGCGTTCGTGCGTGTGGCGCGTACATTGCTCGCCTTCCAAAGCGATGAACGTGTGCGTGCTGGGCTGGGACCTAAGACATGTAGACTGTGATTCTCGTAAACAATGAAATGTATAGAATGGAATGAACTGCATTCGTTTAGATCAGATGGCAGGTTACTGGTCATGAAGATCGTGTTAAAATGACGATTAAAAGAACTTCGCAACCACCATACCAAACATCAAGGTGCAGTGGAATGCGTATAAAATACACAAATGCACTGTTCATCTCCTAATAAAGAATATTTGCTTGAAGATACAATAGTGCGTGAGGTACAGAAAGACATCTTAAATCTTTTAATTCAAAATAAGTTAACAAAAGTTGCTAAAAAATGTGTACCCGTATTTTTTCTTTTTACTTTTGGAGTAGAATGCAACGCGTTCAAACACCCATCCACGAGAGCACATGGGAAGGGAATAAATCTATATAAGATTTCTTTTTTTTTTTTAAATTAAGTTGGTCTAGCACAGTTTCAATCATCTGTATATTTGCATGCCTCCCCTCAACGACATTAATAATTTCATGGTTTAAAAAAACTTTTCAGCCCAATATAAAATTTCTTCGCAATAGAATAAATTAAAGACGTTTTCATCACTTCTTCTGCAGAGAAAATTGCACGCCAATCATTTGACAAGCCAGGCAAGGCTCTATCGTATATTAATGGAGCTCACTCAACACCTGCTCCATAAACCTCTGAATAGCAGACAGGAATAGCAATATGTTGAAAGTCATGTCTAAATTCAGACTTGTTTCACTTCTCGTCTTCAACATATCGGCCGCGTGAGTGGAACTCCGAGAGTAGCCCGAACTAAATTCGACGTCCGAAACAAATATAGTGTTTATAAAAAAACCAAAAAAAAAGAAACATTGAACCAATTGTGAATAACAAATGTGACTGTGCAAAATGTCGACAACAGTGCTAGATTGTGTACTATATTTCTCGATATTATTAGCGCTCTTCTTTGGACGGATGTCGTAATGGTCACAGCCGGCTTGAGTTTGCGCTTGCCGCTCTTGAAGCTGTTCCAGCTGGTGAAGGATACTCAACTCGCAGCACGCGGCTATAAAGTATTCCGAGCAAAAGTGAAAATGTTTTACGTGACGCTAGTTCTTTCGGCACACAGCTTGCGCAAAAGCACCTTGACGTGGCTGGCCTCATTTGCTGCCGGGGACCGTTTTTTTTTCTCCCACAAAAACAAGGGTAAAAAAAAAGAAGCTTTTTCCGGCGCTGTTTCTACAATCAATTGCGGAGCACAGATTGCTACCCATTGCAAAGGAACTTTCAACCTTGAAGCTGCGAAAAAAATTATCTCGATCGCTAGCGTCCGGAAAGCCACTTCGCGGCTGCCCGAGTCGCTCGTCCGCCAGCACATTCGTGACGCACGCGGGTAGGGAAGGATGGATGGATGGATGTTAATGGCTATACCCTTGATAACGGGCGGTAGCTTGCGCCACCTAGCCTAAGTCTAAAAAGACAAAAACGTGATTCTTCCCACCCTTTTAAGACCAATTTTTCTCCCCCTAACTATCACCAGGCAGTGTGGGATATCACCAGGATGACCTTCGGGGGATCGGGCAAAAAAACTAAAAACATCACCCCCCTGCCTCTTCCTCCCGGCGAGGGAGTCGCCAATTTTCCTCTGGTCAACCTTGTCGGCGTTACCCCAGCACCGGACCCACTGGGAGAAAGGGTTGAGACTTTGGGCCGGAGCCACGCGGGAGGGAGTCCCAATTTTCCTCTGTCCCGCCTGTCCCCAGCTGTGCTAGTTAGTTGCCCAACATTTAATTTTCCCTAGATAATTCCCACCAATCTTCTAATCGTCTCTTTGTCACTGTAATCCTTTTCTCCTCCGTCCTTCCATCGTCGCCTGTGAAACCCAGAGCCCCGGCCAAATCAGTCACCCCCTCAGGGAGAGCAGGGCGAAGCCCTGTGCACTTCAAAACCAAGTGCTCTAGTGTCTCGCTATCATTATGGCAGGCGGCACATAATGTGCCTGTCTCCTGAAATTTAGCCCTATACGTCCTCGTCCTCAAAACTCCTGTTCTTGCCTCGAACAGCAAAGCACTTCCCAGTGAATTGTCAAACAGTTTTTCCTTTCTTATGTCCTGCTTTCGTGACCTGTACACTGTTAAAGCTGATTTCTCCTGCATTCTCCCCTCCCACATTTTCCTCTCTGCCTCTTTCACCCCCTTTTTCACTGAAGTAGTCTGTTCAGCCCCATCACCAGTGTGTAGGTATTTAAATGTAAGCTTTCGGGTTCGGTTTGTCCATTTTGTGTTTAGACTTTTCATGTATAAATACTTGAATACCTTCCGTGCCCACCGCGTATCATCCATTTCGGTCAACCTTTGTTCAAATTTCAACTTACTAATTGCCTCCCTGCTCTCAAAAGACGACCATCCCATGTCCCCTTGTACTCCCTCATTTGGTGTTTTTCCATGTGCTCCCAGCGCCAATCTGCCTACGCTTCTTTGTCGAATTTCTAATCCTGACTGAACCTCAGATTTCATGCACAGTACTGCATTGCCAAAAGACAGTCCTGGTACCATCACTCCTTTCCATATACCTCTGACCACTTCATATCTGTTATAGTTCCATAGTGCTTTGAGCTTCATAATAGATGAATTTCGTTTTCCTTTTCTAATTATATTCTCCTCGTGTTCCTCTAGATATTTCCTTCCCTCATTGAGCCAGACGCCCAGATATTTGTATTTTCCTACATGGTCTATTACAATGTCTTGAATCCTCAGGGGTTCCCTCTTTTCATCGTTAAAAACCATTACTCCAGACTTGCAACTACTAAAACTCATGCCCAAGGTGTCCCCTTCCTCTCCACATATTCCAGCTAGTTCCTGTAATGTATCCTGGTTATCTGCCATGAGTACTATGTCATCTGCATACATCAATCCTGGTATTACCTATACTACATTTCTCCCTCCTTCCATATAACTCACATCAAAACCTAAGTTGCACTGCTCTAATTTCTTTTCCATTTTACTGAGTAGGGATTTTTCATTGTTGCCAGTAGAGAGTCGCCTCCTGGAACCCTCGCGGCCGGCGTAACTTGAAAATTCAATAACTTCACGGAAAAGTTTTATTTTTTAAAAATATTTTTGTTAACACGTGAGGAAGGGTTATTGATGCGGTCTGCCAATTTCCAGCCAAATCGAAGTCTACCAAAAAACCGGCGCAGTTCTCCTTTAAGGGTGAATGGAGTATGAAGCAATTTCACTTTTTACGGTTAGTAAAGTTACATACTATTCGCTACGACCCAAGTAACAAAGGTAATTCCTGTTACTCTCCGGCGAAGAGACAAAAAGTACGCGCGAGTTACCACAGGAATGGACAGGAGCGCCTAAAAATGGACTGGTTGCTGTCTGCTTAAATTTGAAACCGGAAGTACCATAAACACTGCGCCAGTTAAACCTCTAGCGTGCATTAAGTAGGGAGTTTTCGTACATCGTTTCCGCCGTCTGGCAACGCACTCCGCAAACCCGCTACGAGATCCGGGTTCCCTCAGTCAAGGCTAAAGCGGCGCGCAGGCGCAATAGCAGCATCTTTGTTGCCGAATAGCTTAGACTCCCAATACAGGTTACAGCCTGCTACAAAAGAGATAATTGGTTCCCACTAACCTACACCAAAGTGTTAACAACCCGCCTGAACTTAGTCTGCCACAACGAGCGACTTTCTCTCATGCGTTAGATGAGAAATCTATAGCCAGTGCAGTACAACCGCTCCCCTGGGGTCTTTAACGTGCACCACGCAGTAGTGATACACGATTCCACGCCGGTACGATGCCCATCCAGATCGAAGCAGGCAGGGGTGGGGATTGAACCCAGGATCTCTGAGTTCTGCAGCGGGAACTTTCGCTCCACGTGCTCCGAGCCGGCGTGCGCTAGCCCACTCGGCCACCGATCCACCTTCGCGTTGCAGGGTTCGCCTAGCTGTGTGTCCTCATCTAAAGAGTTTCTCACACCAGGGGCCAGGCTAGTGGGAAGTAGGAGAGCTCGGGTCCGTTGCCCGACGGCTTCCCCTTCTGCGTCTTGCTGTTTCCGACGTTTTCCCGCGTTTCGAACAAATTGAACGTCGTCTCTCGTCTCGTCGTCCTCGCACTCCCACGCGCGTGGCACGTGCACACTCCAAGTCGCATAAAGCCGCGCACATCACAACCCTATAGGGTTGTAGCTCTCAAGGTCTGAGCAGGGGGTTTACTAAGGTTTAGAGAATGCCATTTCATCGAAGCACGTTTTAGAGAATGGGCACGTTTTATCGAAGCACTGGTTTAGAGAAAGCAGAGCCTCAGTTTAGAGAAATGCCGTTTATCGAAAAGGGGACGCTTTTTTAAAAGAGACTTTCCTACTTCTCGCGTGTATCACTGGTCCGCGTGTTAAGCCATGCCCCCCGCTGCTCTCCCGCCCCTTCGCGGTGGCAGTCTGCGGCGGCTCATTACAAAAATGTCAACTCACCTGATTTACCCGTACACGCCACTTCGCGATGGCCGAATTCGCTAAAAGGAGGCTCATCGCCATTTTCTCTAAACTGGGTTCTCTATAAAGGCATTCGATAACCGGGGCCGGTAAAACGGCGTTCGCTAAAACGAGCTTCTCTAAGCAGCATGCCTCCGCTGAGCAGGTACCCTCGGGAGCGGAATCGAATACTTTAGGTCGCGTTTTGACTGCGCGTTCTTACGCTCCCTCACGTTGCCGGAAGGCGCTATGAAAGACAGTACGAACAAAACAGCAGAAAGGTATGATGAAATTAATCCCTGGAGAAGGGGAACAAGAGGGACAAAGGACAAACACAAATCTCCAAACACACGTAGGTGACTGGTGCGCGTTTTGGCGTTTCGGTAGGACAATAATAATTGGGGTTGTGTGGATATTTATACAGCGAGTCGTTGGTCAGCCATTTTTAAAGTTGCGACGAGTCACCCGCTGTCGGTAGGACACCAAGACCACGAGTTGTACATTCTTGTTGATTTCTTTTTTGCGCATTAAAATACTGTGACAGACGCTAGCATTCGAATGTGGCTCGTGCATATTGAACGCTCTAACACGCCTTTGTGTTTCCGTCTTGCAGACGCCGAAGACAACATTAAAGGGGGACTCCGGCGATTTCTTCATGGTCCCCGATTTGCTTGAAATTTTGCTAAACACGCCAAACAACAATGCTAAAATAGTATCCCAAATATTAGTTCAAAATAAATTGTTTTCACGAAGTTATTGAATTTACAGTTTTTGTCCTCACCGTGTTTTTCAAACTGAAAGTCTCTACTGGCAACCACGGAAAAGTGACGTCAGTGGAAGGCAGGGGTGCACTTTTTGGACTGTAGAATTTGTTTCCAACAGATTCGAAGCAGTTTCATGGTGTCAAATGAATGCTTTGGAAGCTCGCTCCAGTCCCCGCGCTCCAGCACGGAACTAATGATTGGCATATTCTATTTTTTAGACTGCTTGCTCGACTGGCAAGCCTGCCCGCCACTCACGTCACGGCACTGAAAAGTGCGGGTATATTTGAGTGTTGGTTTTTGCATCATTTTCATTTGCCGATTTCACAATAACTATTATGAATTTCGCGATACTAAATAGCATACCAAAAAGGGTTAAGGCCGGGGAGTCAGAAAATATAGTTAGTTGAGGTAGCTCAAAAAATCGCCGGAGTACCCCTTTAAGGCCGGTTCCCACATGCAGCGAAGCGCTGCTGCAGCACTGCTCACGTGCCGTCAGCTACTTATCGTCTGCCATGAGCAACAGTTTTGTCGGGGCGATACAAAGCTGGAGAACGCTCCCGTCAGCACGCGCTTAGCGCGAGGTGAGCGCTATGCTTGTAGTGCTCCGCTACATGTGTGAACAGGCCCTTAAATGGTCGCGTAACGCCAACGCGCTCGCGCCCGTTGTCCTAGTGCAACGAGCGTATACTGTAAATTGACCTTTACTTTAATAAACTACGGATGATTTTTCAAGAATGCTACATCTCGTTGCAGAGTTCCGAGCCCTGCTCGTCCTAATGCGGTGGAGTCACCGCCTGCCCAGAAAACGTCAAGATCAACGGTGGTAACATGTTTCCTTCTTCTCCGATTATGCGTTCGAGCGTTTTTGTGTCTTTTATTCTTGAGCTTTTCGAGGAGTAATAAAATCTAGGCTCTTCTGAATAGACACCTTCCAAAAATCAAAGCGATCCTAACGACAAGATGCCACGCGAAGCATCTTGGGTACCATTTAGTCACTAAGTTTCTGTTTCGATTAGCCAACCTCACTTCACGACATCACGTCACGACCAAAACGGTGCTTCCATTTTCAAACAAACGAATTTCCTTAAACTTATAATAATGTGGGTGTTGCGTACTGTTACGGATAGAATGCTGGGGCACGCATTTTTGGGATCCCGACGGGCCGGAGTTTGTGCCCGGGCAATCGCAGGCCGACAATGGAACATGGAAGAAGTATGCTGGGCCGGTCATTTATTGCATCGACTCCTCAATTTTGAGTCTTCTTAAATTATCCGCGAACCCGGAGGGTTATGTTGAACTATAGCGTCCTATATGCTGACAAAGCCTGGCAGATCGCCACGAGAAGCGGCCGCCGAAATGGAAAAGGTGGAGCGGCAGACAACGGATGAGAGGAGAGCCACGTGACTGGCGCCTTGCTGCGGCGAGACGCCGAAACACACTTCTCCCGAGCGAACAGGTGTGTTTCGGGCCCTCACCGCTGCAAAAGCTGTGCGCTGACGTCCAGGTTCCCCGAGAAATGGCTCTTGGAGGCTCTGTGCTATTAGATCCTCGCGCTCCAAATCTGCGACCGGGCAGTCTATGGCTCCGTCGTCGAACTGCTGCAGGCTTTGTGAGTATAGAGGAGGCTACGATAGGCACACTGGAGTGGTATCCATGGCGCCAGAAGGATACGGGACTCGACAGGCCGTACGCTTAGTCTACGCTATGTGTAGGCAGGCACTTTACGACCGCTGGAAGTCCCCGTTACAAGCGAGGGCTCTAACGAAGAAGAATGGTTGCAATGCAAACGAGCGCTGATTTCATTTTCATGCGGTGCTGAGATGCACTACGTCGGCTGTGTTCCCGTGCTCATCCAAAAGCATCCGATTTACTCTGGTGGGTCGTGTCGCGTGACAACATAGATTGAAAAACGCTAAACGCGGGTCGCTTGTAAAAAAAAAAAAAAAAAAAAATTTTTGTAATATAACGGGAAATATCGGAAAATTTTCGGTCGAAATAAGAAAACGTTTCTGTTATATTAAATGCAAACAGGCTTATCGGCTAAAAAACAGTGTTTATGTTATTCGTCAAAGACTCACCTTTTTGGTAAATAGACATACTAAAGATACTTGTATTATCGGTAAAAAACAAAGTTTGATTACACCAACATAAAACATAGTTTTAGAGCGCAGCTCTTAGGCGCCCGTTTCCGGCTTGGGCGGCGTCGCCGTCGCCGCCGCCGCCGCCGTCGCCGTCGGCGTCGGCGTAACCGCGCGGTGCATTATGAGTAAATTTCCCCGCTAGATTTAGCGGGAAAAATTCCCCACTAAATTTAGCGGAAAAATTTCCCCGCCAAATTTAGCGGGAAATTTTTATCACCAAATTTAGCGGGAAAAATTTCGCCGCTAAATTTAGCGGAAAACTTTTCCCGCTAAATTTAGCGTGAAAACGTTTTCGCCAAATTTAGCGGAAAATTTTCCCCTAAATGGGAGGCGAGCAGGAGAGAAGTAGGAGCATAGCCTCCTTTCCGTACCTTCCCCCCCTCCTCCTCAAGAGCTGTGCTCTGATTCGGCGTTCCAGGGGATTGTAAACGTCTTTCTTTTTTTTTTCCTTAAATAAACACTTTACGAAACGTAACTTTATCTGTAAGAATACAGAGCTTATGTTATTGCAACACCCCAAACTTTCTTGGTAAATAAACAGGGCAAGCAAAGTCAGATTACTGTAAAAAAAAGAGAACTTTCCTCATTCCTGCAAGGCGGATGATCATCAAATCAATGAACGAAGTTGTTAAAAGCAATTATTTTTTGAAAGAATGGTTCTTCGCAATACCAGGTACAGTACATAGAAACTTTCCTTGCAGCCTGGTCAAAAACCAGTCGAACATACATATTTGCTCAGTACAAATAATTTAAATTCTGTGGAAACAAATTACAGATTACACGTAATGTAAGCACGAGTAAACATAACGTGAAATTTCAGGCTTAACTTTTCTGTGATTTCTTTCACACAGTTTCAGCTGAGACGCTGATTCTAGCAAGCCAGCCCAGGCATTCTAGATTCAATCCCCACCGCTGCCCGTTTTGATCCGAATGGTCATCAATATGGCGTGCGGTAGTGTATCACTACTGCGTGATGAACGTTAAGGACTCCAGGTTAGCAGTCGTACTGCGCTGACTAAATTTCTAATTTACAGCGTCGCCGATCCCAGACGAGCCTTACGCTGCCTAAACAGTAATGCTTTTTTTTTTTCTTCTTCAAGAAGTACGTACTGTATCGGCTTGCGATGCAGCGGACACATATTGCCTATCTCATATTATCGTCCTATATCTTTTCCATATAATAACCTATCACTCTATAGATCGCCTTGATATCTCACAGAACAAAAGATGGCTGCATACATAATCAAGTTTTACTTCTAGTGCCACACAAACGTAGTCACACGTAAACATATTCAGCACAGTAAAGCTATACTCGAGTATTTTTAACTTCGTCAATGCGGCTGAGTCTGAGCTTATGTCACCAATCTCGGCAATCGAAATAAAGAGAAAAGCGCGTGTATAGTAGCGTCCGCCCTCAAAAGTCCACAAGCAAATGGGACTCATTCTGTGCAATTCTAAATGGCAGCGTGTCCCTTCAAGCGGTTTCTGTTGCCACTTTCGAAACGGTCAAAAATGTTCCGTTCCCGCACGGCAAAAAAAAACAAACAAACAAAAAAACGTTAAGCTGCAGTTAGATGGCGCCGGCCGGCGCCGATCCCGTCGCCTATTGAGAATTGAGGAGACGGTCCCTTTTGCCAAGGGACGTGACCTTCGAATCGCCGCCGTCCAAGTTTGCGAGCATTTTTGTGTTTGTGTTTTGGCTAAAAACAACGCGCGCATCGAGAGCATAGACGGCGCCCGACGTTTTGTTTGGTTTCTTTCTTTGCTTTGCGACCCTTTCTTTGCCCGGAGATTTGGAGCTGCAGTCTGCAATGGACACTAGTCGAGAGCCTAGATTAAAGAGTGGGTTCATCTCAAACGAGGGGGAGCGTTTTCAATTTAATGCCGGACACCTCCTGCATCGATCGGTCGCAAGTGCGCATCCGCTGCGTTCTCGCGTGCTGAGGAGAAAAGGCGGAGACTTTTGCAGACGATCAACGTTTTTGTCACCTCCTCGCGGCTCGTATTGCAGATGCGTCCCATAAACCACGTGACCCTGATCGAGTAGTTTGAAACTCTCTGTACTACAGGCTCACGTCAGAACCTCCGGCGAGTTTCAGGTTTTCAAACTTTTTGTCGGTTAGTTGACCGTGCGTCTTTGTTTGGAAGCTAGCCACAGGAGCTCTTCTTTCCGAGGTGAGTGAGTGCTGGCGTTAGTATCTGTGCTACTTAAAGGGCCCCTGCAAGGACCTTTTTAGTGTTTTTTTTGTTTTTAAATTTGCACCGAACCTGAGCGCACTGAACGTAGTAACTTAATGAACCTTTTCTTTCATGGAATTTCGCTTTATTTTAAAAGTTATAGGCAAATTAAACTTACAAAAACAAACAAAAAATAGCCTCCTTCATGACGTCCTTGGTTGCTTGAGTGGCCGTGAACTAGAGGTCCAGATCACATGAGCGAATGACGTTTTAGCGAACAGCGACATTTGAGCGAATCGACGTTTTAGCGAATAACGGGGGCGCCCGTTAACCCATCCGCCGCGCTGCGCTTATGCCGCTTCGCAGCGACAGTCTGCGGCGGCTCATTACAAAAATGTGAACCCATTTGGCCCACCCGAAAACGCCGCTTCGCGGCGTCCGACTATTCGCTAAAGTGTCATTCGGTGAAACGTGGGCGTTCGCTATAACGTCATTCGAGGGTTTACTACGGTTGATCGGATGCCACTTCATTGAAGCACGTTTTAGAGAATGGGCACGTTTTATCGAAGCACGGTTTAGAGCAAGCAGAGCATCCGTTTAGAGAAACGTCGTTTATCGAAAAGGGGGCGCCTTTTAAAAAAGGCTTTCCTACTTCTCGCGTGTATCACTGGTGCGCGTGTTAAGCCATGCCCCCCGCTGCGCTCCCACCACTTCGCGGCGGCAGTCTGCGGCGGCTCATTACAAAAATGTTAACTCACCTGATTTACCCGTACACGCCGCTTCGCGGTGGCCGAATTCTCTAAAAGGAGGCTCATCGCCATGTTCTCTAAACTGGGTTCTCTATAAAGGCATTCGATAAACCGGGGTCGGTAAAACGGCGTTCGCTAAAACAAGCTTCTCTAAACCGCATGCCTCCACTGGATAGGCTGTATGAAGCGGGCGGCCAGGGCGGTTCGCATTGCATTTGCTGCGCGATTAAACACTAATTCGGCATGACACGTCATTGGCCACAAACGACAGCAGACACGGGGTAAAGATCAGTAGAGAACGGGAGCCGTTTCGCGCTGCCATACCGCCAAAAGGCCGAACCGCAAGCCAAAGCTGCTCGCCGAAGGCTTTTGGAACGCTCGGAACCGGTCGGATCCTCCAGTCCATACGACCGCAGCGCCGCCGCATACATCCGGGACCTTTCTACGATCGCCGCTCGTTGGTGCCTGATCCCACTACACCTTTTTAATATGCGCCGCCTTCTCCACCGCTTGGTGGCGGGTATGTCGACGGGTCATTTCTTGTTTCCGTACTTTCTAAATTGCATTTGTTTATTTTCTGATCTAAAATAGTGAACAAAAACTACTTTTATAAACAATTGAACGGTTCGCGCCACTCATATTTTGTATTCCGACTAAAAAGAAGCTTTTAGGGACTCTGACCAGTAGTAAGCCCAGGACCAAAGACGTCACATATCGCGCGCTTTCGGCACAGCGGGTCGCCCCCGTAGGTGGAGGAGGTTTCCGCGTCGTGCGGCTAAAATATGACGCACTGATATTTATAGCATCTTCGATCAACTCGCACCGGAATCGCCCTGAAACCTGGACGGTGCACAGCGCTCCTCGGTCGTGCAGCACGAAGTCGGTGCGACGGGCTTTAGGTGCGACATCGAAGACAAACTGCGCCGCGGCGGTGCACCGCGGCGGTGCACCGCGGCGAGCTCCACCATGCGTCACCTCGCATTTTGTTTGTTTTTTCTTGCGTAGGTCCGCGCGCGGTGCCCGTCTGCTGTCAATTTCTCTTGTTTTTTTACTCGCGGATTTGGCGGTCCCACACGAATGAACATCGTGGACGTGATTGTCGGTGGGGTCACGAAGCGAGTGACAATTTCACAGGTATATGCTGCCCATCATTGTTGGTTCGAGAAAGAGAACCACCACATAATGGCCGTACCTCGGTGTCATCGAAACACCTCGCAACGCTTTCCACGAAGTTCATACCTTTCGGGCGCTTCTTGCCACCGCAGCAATCGCCGGTAACCGCGGTGATGATAAGAAGCTCGTCGTCTCGCTCTCAGAAAAGCTGAGGAATTCATCGAGCGCAGATGCGAGGCGTGTTCGTTTTCGGAAGGTCGCCACCTCGACAGACTGCGCGTCTGCTATTCCCGCCATCTCCTCGATTCCCGCTCCTGGCCGCAATGCCTGATGGGACTGCACCCCGGCGCACCGTCGATTTTCTCGGTGCGCGTTGGGGCAACGAAAAGCTGCACCGGGAGGGTGCGCCCCGTTGATCGAGGACGTCCGGTGCGCACCGGTGCACTTGATCGAAGACGACGGGGCGCACCTCCGTGCACCGGTGCGCACCGGTGCGGATGATCGAGGATGCTATTAGTTACTCTCTCCGCGCCCGCTGGCTTGCCCGAACGCCAAGAGACGTGGAAACCGCAAAAAAGGTAGACGCTGAAATATGATTGCAGGGCCCCCTTAAAGGCTGAACTGCAAGGAGCGAAAAGAGACGGAGATTTCCCACGGTCGCTCGTCGCGTCACTCGGTTTTTGTATTTCTAGAAAACATCGCTCGTCGCCTTGGTTGCTTGCTCCCGTCGCTTTCATGCGGTCTGCCTCTTCGCACGACTGACAAAGCGACAGCGGGTCCTCGTCGCCGTCGCTTTTCTCGTCGCTCGCCAAATCGCTTACAAGTGTGTGAACGGCACTTTAAGCGGCATTCACACACTTGCAACCGAGTAGGACGGAGCAGACAAGACCGGTTTATAAGCCTCTCGCGACGGCTTAGGACCTGCTCCGCAGCAGCGTGTCTGGTCCGCCGTCGCAAGACGCTTAAAAACCGGTCTTGTCTCATTCAGTCGTACTCGGTTGCAAGTGTGTAAACGGGCCTTTATGCTTAACTGAAGAAGTTCGCCCGACGGCACGCTCGCCTTGCGCACGACGTGGCATCCACTGTGCTGCTGCCACGCGCAGAGCAAAAAGCCGCCGGGCAAAATTCGTGGATTTTTCGCGTCACTTTTCGCGACAGAGCAAAAATACGAAATAAATGAACACGTGAAAGGACCAAGTCGCTATCCTTCTGTCAAAGGTGCGATCGAAACAGAAACCATGCCACTTCTTTCCAAGGCCAACCAAGCCCCCTAATGCTGCCCTAATGCAACGCACGCAGTGTTGCGTGGAAGGATTTTTGGAAGTAGTCTATTGCCGGTTGAGGAGGAGTGTACGCAGCGTCCGCGATGCCAGGCCGGATTAAGCCAGGGGGGAAGCAGGACTGCTTTCTTTGCTTGACGCGAGCTGCGGCGTGTGATTCCAATGCGAAGCGCAAGCTCGTCCGCTTTGTTTGCTGGGGTTGCGGTGACGCCAGAACGCCGATCTCTGTTTCTCTCTGACTGAAGGCTAGTGCGTAGACCTCAAAGCAAGCTGCCTCGATGTCTACCCACTATCCTTCAATCAGGGCCGATCAGAGCTTAATGTTTTGACGTCACCACAACCCCAGCACAAGAAGCGGACGAACTTGCGCTCCGCATACCACCAAGCAAACAAGGCCGGCACCTTTAAGCCCCCCCCCCCCCTCCCCGAACGTCATCCCGAGTGGGTCCATGCAGCTCCGCTTAGCCTGCGCCAGTGTCGCCACTACCGCGTCTCGCAGCGTCTCACAGCGAGCACGACGCTAGCACGCGGCAACCCCAAGACGGATCCGTCTGCCGCGTTGCGACGACTCTCGTCGAGCTGCGGCATGTTTGCCGCTAGGCGCGCGTCGGCGATCCATTAGCAATGACGTAGTGCGCGGGCCTCGTCTTTTAGATGGCATTGGTCAGGACGTGCTCGTTTTGCCAGGTGATGCCGACACACTGCGTTGCTTTTGGATGTAACGGTACAGAGCCTTTTTGAAGGCTCTGTTCAAGCAATATTGGCGGTCGCCATTTTTGGGGCGCACTATACTTAGGCTTGTGACCGCATCCAAGTTCTCGCCGAACACCAACGCAGCACTCCTTTTTCAAGCGAGCTGAGCCGAGCTGACGCAGAATGCCGACGCAGCCCTCGCGTGTCCAATAGATGTTCGAAGTATCGCGCCCAAAACATTGGCGGATTCCGATATTAGGCGCAGCAGCTACTAAATAGCGTGTATTTTTGGAAAGGTCTATTTGCACCAAACAACGGAAACGAAGATTGTTTTTTTTACAGTGAAGCTTGTTGTGACTAGGGTTCCCTGGAATTTTCGTATGCGTGACCAAAAACTATACGCTCGCACCGCCGCACGCGCCGCACGAATTCCCCGTATAAAAGATTCGAAGTAAATAAACAAAATTAAGTGTCGACGAACGCGCGTGCAAGGTGCCATTTGTTTTAGGCTTTTGCTTTAGAACAGTTACTGCTGCAAACGCCGGCACGTGCGGCGCGTGGAACACCATTCCCTGCATTCTCCTTGATGCTTGGGTAATTTAGCAGTAGGTCTATTCAGTAGATTGGTTATCACTCGGCACCATTTTCAAGATCAGTAAACTCTCAGGTAGATAATAAAGGTTTCTCAAAGATTTGCCGCTGTGCGACCCGCGTCGGTCATGTCTACGCTCACACCGCCCCCTCTTTGTCGTTCCAGGCGCTTGCGTGCCTAGTTTCCTTTCCTTCCGCTCTCCCGGGATAGTGGTCCCTTCGTGCGTGTCTACCAGAACAGTGTATACAAAGAGTTTGGTCAGTGGGAGGCGCGGGCAGAGCCAGGACGTGCATCAGACGCAGAAAGTGGGCTTCACATGCTCGCTTGGCCAACCAGAAGCCGAAAAGAATCCCCTAGCGGTGGCAGCGAGAAACTGTTTTAACCATAGGTATATGTTGGTATAGGGTTTTAATAAGCGCGTAAGAGTGAAGTGTAGTAACCCTTCATGGTTTAAAATAGGGCGCACCTGATGTTTCAATCATGATCATGCAGAAAGATGTAAGAAAGGAATGTGCCGCTCAACTCTATTTTGCTCGGATGACCGTGATTGAAACATCACCAGGGTATTATTTCCGGCTTCTGGTTGGCCACATTCGAATTTGTGAAGACGCCCTGGAACATGCCCAGCCCGCTTTCGGCCAATGGCGCCTCCTGATTTGTCTCCTATACTTCTCAAATAATGGCCAAACTGTCTATATATACGGCTCTGGTGTCTACTTCGCTTGAACTGCACCTCAGAAGAGCACGCTACAAAGTTGCGTGGGCGTTACATTGCCGCATTTTGTCTCGCGATAGGCCCGCGAACTGCGAAGTTTTCTCAGTCGAGTCGTTGGGTGAATATGGTAGCGGAATGTCGTCGCCCTCGGACAACCTCAATGGTCACCGAAAAGAAGCTAAGTCACAAAAGCGAGACAGAAAGTCGACGTGTCGGAGAAAAGTCCCCATGGCAACGCGCAGAAAGCAGGCTTAAAGAGGCACGCGGTCTCCTACCGAAAAAGACATTTGAACCAGTCATCGCCAAGTTATAACGTTTGCCGATGAGTGGCACCACTTTCGCGGTAAAGAACTTTTTTGTTCGCATCTAAAATGCTTAACGTTTTTTTTTTTTTTTAAATTTTAATTCACGAACCAGTTAACTGTCCAGATAAAAATCGTTGGGTAAGTGGCTGAAACTGCCATCCAATTAAAACTGTTCAACCGTATCCATCCATCTATCCAGGGTAAATTGAGACTGGTGTATATCTAAGAGAACTGGTGAAATAAAAAAAATAACAATAAAAAGAAGCCTATTTTGCAAAAATTATTACTTCGTTCAAAAGGCGTCATGTATAGTAGACTAGTTCAATTTGTCTAATCACAGTCAATTAAGTAAAACAAGTTGGGAGAGAGGAAGAGACGAGACTCGTTCCTTTTTGTTTAAAGATTTGTCCGTGGAGAGAAAATACATCCCGTTTCATATGCAATAAAAAGTTTTTATTTTCAGGCAAAACGACTGCGAGTTCACTCCACCTTAAGATGATTAAAGTGATCAAGTCGGCGTGGAGAACACTCTCAATTAACGTACGTATAAATGAAAAAAGATTCCAATTAGCGCTGGTAAATTGATCGAATGACGTACCGATTAATCTATTAATGCTTTAATCGAGAATAATTTTAACCGGTTAATCGGTAAAATTTCGACTAACCAAAATAAAGTAAAATTTACAGTTCTTTTACAACGTAGGCGACGTCGAATACACCAGCACGAGGGGCGAACTTTAGGCCACGTTTTAGCCTAAAATGAACTGACAGGGCAAGACTTGTAGCTCCTGACAAGGCCAGAACGTTACACGTGCCTAGGCCGCCAGCGCCGTTCGAGTGCCCGTTTAGCGCAGCATAGGTTATTGTGAACATTCAAAGGAGACCACTCTGGCCGGAGAATATCAAGGAACCTCTTTGCCTCATGCAGATGAAGTAAGAATCTGTGAGTGAGTGTCTTTGAACCGGTCTTAACTAGAACCCGAGGTTGATTCATAATCAAAATTGCATGTTGCGCGGTTTATAAACTATTCAGCAAAGTGAAAACTAAAAAAAAAAAAAAATAAATAATATAGAATGAAAAACCATTATGCATGTAAATTAACGAGACCGATCAATCGAATAATTAATCGATTAAAGGGTGGCGATTAATCGGGTTAAAAATATTATTTGACGCCCAGCCCTAATTTGAACAGTCATGAACACAGAACAATCAATACGTTCCTTAAAGACGTCTGTCCTGCCTTCGTGCCTCGGTTTTTTTCTATATTTTTAAATATTCTAGTTTGCCACTATGGTTCTGATGCCATTCTTCTTTAGCAACCGAATGCTGGAGGGAGTTTTACGCTACAAGTCGCGTACTTATCGTTTACAGCGATAATGAACTGTTCTGGGGTCTTCCTCCCACTTGAAATGACGAAGTAGGGCGCCCGTCGTTGCGTTGATCGCCCAATGCTTAAAAGCCATCGTGAAGTCACGAAACATCATGACATCGTGACATCATGACATCATGACATCAAGACTGGGACGCCACACAACGTCATGGTGTCATGTGACGGTTTAATATCACGTGACACCGTGACGTCACAGACTTTCATGATGTTATGACATAATCTCACCGGTGCCACGTCACATCAGGGTGTTCGTAGCACACCGATGATTCCTTTTTTTTTTAAAGTTCTCTGCCACGTTTATGGTTTTGCCATCTACTTGAATCCTATAATGCCCCCCGTGACAGCTGCCCTATTCGTCCTTGGTGTCGACGTTAACCTTTGACACTGTGGAATTAAATTCTGAGGGATGCTTAGTCTACTTGTGTCTGTAGGGAACAGGATGACAGAATCGCTCATTCTTCACGCTTGCATGAGATGAATTCAACGATAGACTAACACTCTTCTGCTTCGCAGGTGTCGTCAATGGCCGCCCGCAGAAGAAACGTCGCCCTCATCACCTTCGGGGCAGTCGGAGTTGCCTCCTTGTTCTTCTACTGGCGACAAGACGACTTTGTCAGGCTGAAACCCGTCCTCATGGACAAAGATCTAAACATGAGACGCCCCGGCTACGCCGTCTACACCGCTGGTTGTAAGATCCCCGACTTCAATCCGTACCACTGGACCGTTGCCAGCATCTACCGCAAGCAGCACATGTATGCTTGTCCCGGAAGGCCAAGTTTCATCAAGCTCGTGGGAAACGTGCCTTCTATCAACAAGGTCGATCTCTGGGACTACTATCAGAAGGAGCCCAAGAGTGTCGTCTGCTTCTACCAGGACATCACGAGGAACGAGAACAAGACAGTGCCAGACTCCGAGGTTCTCTATTCGACGAGGACGAGGCTGGTGTTTGGCGTGCCTCTCTTGAAAGAGCGGGTGTTTGTGGAGTGCAGTTCTGCCGGAGCGAAGTTTCACGAGGAATTCCTCATAGTGCCCGTCCTAAAAGAAAGTGTCGAGACGCGTTGCGAAGAAGCGACTGCACGTGCAAACTCCAGTGCTGAACGGCTCAACGTAGTGATTATAGGCTTGGATTCCGTTTCGCGACTAAACTCTCTTCGCCATTTGAAAAAGACTCGCAGCTTTCTGTTTGATAACTTTGACGTCATAGAGCTGTATGGGTACAACAAGGTCGGGGATAACTCCTTTCCAAATCAGCTACCACTATTAACGGGACTTTCGGACAAAGAAGTTCTAACCCTGAGCCCGGATAGGTACTACGACAATCAAGATTTTATCTGGGACACCTACGCGGACTTGGGATATCGAACCTTGTTCATGGAAGAGAGTCCTAGGTTCGGACTCTTCAACTATTTTTCTAACGGCTTTCGGGAGGTCCCCACGGACTACTACACCCGTCCAGCGATTTTAGCGATAGACACGTCCAAACAAAAACGGTTCATAGGTGGCGGAAAAGGCTGCGTCGGTTCCAGGGTTCAAACCGAGATGTACCTCGAGTACACTACATCTCTGTTATCCTTCCTGGGTAACCGTTCTTATTTTACTTACACCTGGATATCCGACGTCACGCACGATAACCTCAACTCCGCCGGCTACGCCGACACTCCTTTCTTGCGAGCCTTCGAGAGGCTGCAAAATAACGGCGTCATGGACAGGTCTCTCGTGGTGTTCCTAAGCGACCACGGGATGCGCTACGGGCCTATCCGCCGGACGCTCGTCGGCAAATACGAGGACCGGCTGCCTTTCGCCTTCCTCATGTTTCCTCCCGAATTCCGCCGAAAGTACCCGGAGGCAGTCCGCAACCTAAAGATTAACCAGTACCGCCTTACGACGCACTACGATCTCCACGCCACACTCCTGGAGCTCGCCAACTTTCCGAACCGCAACTCGTCTTTCAAGACGTCGCATGGACTCAGCCTTCTGCACGAGATTCCAGAGAGCCGGACGTGCAAGGAGGCATCAATAGATGCGCACTGGTGCTGCTGCCACGAGACGGGAGACTTTCCGGCAGCTCATAGGCTATCACGGAAGATGGCACGTTTCGTGCTGGGTACCGTCAACGGCTGGCTGCAAGAAGGAGCGCCCGGAAAGTGCAAGACGCTTCGTCTGCAGAACCTCATCGACGTTTACGAGGTGTCCGTGGATCCCAACGGCGATTCTCGCTACTTCTGGGTGACACTAAGTGCGACTCCCGGAGGCGCGTTTTTAGAAGCGACCGTTGCGGTGAACAGTACAGAGGGGATGTCCGCAGAACGCGTTAGCCGTCTCGATTGGTACGGAGCGCAGTCGTCGTGTGTAAAAAGCCATTTTCTCGAGCTTTACTGCGTCTGCAGGAAGTGATGGTACACGTCCGTAAACACTGACGCTGTGGTTAGTGCGACTGCCCTTACTTCAGACGCTCGCAGCTGTACATATGCCATGTAGGTTCTCTCAGTGAGATATCCTATCATCCATACGTCGTATGTGCGACCATGTGCCTCTATTCTATACTGAAAGCCACACTATGTTTAGTCAAAATAAATATAAATCGCAATCTCGTTTTTATACCGCGAATGCATTAAGAGATGAGTGCAGCGCCGCGGTGTGGTTGTAGCTTACACTACTTGCAGTGTCTTATAACTCAAGCGAAATGCAGCTCTTACGAGCTCATGAACTGCTCACAACCAGTATGATTGCGACATAATCCGCCAAAAAGAAGGGCGAGCGATACTGACGTGATAAAAGTTGCCCAACGTTTCTACTTCTTGTGTTTTCTTTTTGTTTGTTTCTCAGTGAAACATGGTGTGAATGAGATCAGTTTTTTATTGAGAGTGCTGCCGTTATTCATTACTGGACTGAGAATTCCGTCTCGAAGATTCACCGAGACGGAGCGTTTAGATTTGTCAATTTTTGAAACAGTCAACTGATCCGTATCATGGAAAAGATTACGATCTCGTTTGGTTTCCATTTAGTTCACTGTACACAGTAAAAGTTAGAACCACAATTATACTGTATAGTTCGCAAGTCAACCGGAGCCCAACAAAAAAACTAAACTCAGATGCGAGAGCGCAGCTGCACCAAATGTTTTGTGTGTACTAACCGTTCCCATAAAAAAGCATTCACCCATAACATCCACACGATTGCACGAAACGATTGAAATTGACTGCTACAGTAACGTTCGATAAACAATGCTTTTATACACTTACAAATCGAAATGTATAAACGGAACAAATAATATCTATTTGCTCTTTAGAAACGAATTGATAATAACATGTACTGTCGCAGCTGAGGTCAAAGGTTCATTCTTGACTGCTGCAAACTTCCACAGAAAAAAAAAAAAAAAAATCGGCCACTGGCACTAGAAGAAAAAACTAAAAGGTTGTGCGATATGACGTGGCACGTGAACCCTTTTCAACTGCTGGCTATATTAGTCACCGAAAGTTTAAGAAACAGAGGGCGTGACAAATAGACCCCTTACAAAATCGAAGCAATCCTATCGGGGTAGTGCCGCGCAAAGCATTTTGGGAACCCAATGGTCACTGTTTCGGTTTCGATTTCTCAACCTCAATTCACGACATCCCGTCCCGACCAAAGTATACAGTGCACGCATTTTTGAATAAGTGGTTTTACTTAATTTTATAATAATCTAGGTGGTGCCCACCAATACGAATAGGGGGCACGTTATATTGGGGCCACCCGACGTACCAGAATTTGTGCGCAGGTAAACACAGGAAGAAGAAGTGTACGAAACCGATCAACCTGTTCGATCGTCTTAATGTTCTATAGGCTTCTTAAACGATCCGTGACCCGGGAGGGTCCTGTTGCACTCTGGAGTGGTAGCCCGACCTCCTGAGAGGTATGGGACGCAGCCGATCTTACTCCTACTCTTCGCTAAGCCTATGCAGGTTTTTACGGCGGCTGGAGGTTCGTGTTTTAACGGGGGCTCTCACGAAGAGGAGCGGGTGTAGTACGCGAGCGAGTACTGGCTTTATTTTCATGCAGTGCTGAGATGCAATACTTCGTCAATGGGGCAATCGAAATCGGAACTATGCAACTCCCCTCCATGGTCAACAAGCTCCCATAATGCAACGCGCGCAGTGTTGCATGCCGGGCGTTTTGGAAGTGGTCTATTATGTCCAAACTTCTTGCTTTGCGATTCGTTCTGCGGCGTTCTTGTCAGCCAATGCCGCAATTTGATTGACTGCAGAGCGTTAACGCCCGACGTCTCTGAAGTTGTCCGTGACTCTATGTATAGCATGTAAAGTAACGCTGGTAATGCAATTTAGAGAGCCCTCAAAAATCGGCTTCTCAGCATGGCGCGCCTCAATTTACTACGGAGGTGCAAGCATATGGTGGGAATATTACAGTGCAAAAATCAAGAAACAAACTTAATGAACTATAATCCTGAAACTAGAGAGAAAGAAGACGACGAAAGAGAGGAAGAACTAGATTATCTTGAGACTCCTGTTCTTCCTCTCCTTCTTCTTGTTCTTCTTCTTCTTCTTTATTTGTACTGTCAATCTCTAGCGAGATCGTAACAGGAGTGGTACATTGAAACACTTTTATGCAAGATGCACTTGCTGCAAAAAAAAAACAAAAAAAAAAACAACTTAATATGTGGTAGCATTTACAACGTCAGGTGGTAGGCTGTTCCAATCGATGATTGTACGTGGAAAGAACTTAAATGTATTATTTTTATATTGATATGGTTTTGCTGTTTTGCTATGTGTGTATCTGGTATACTTTGTCTCATCCTACGATGGACTAAGGGCCAAAGCCACTGGCCGCCAGGTCCAATCACGTTCCGCGCTAAACTATGACACGCTTAACATTCATTAGGGGTAGACGAATAATGCTCGAATCCAAAGCGCTGCATCATTTCTATAGCTCGACGCTGCAAAGAGCCTTTATGTCGTGGCTTCTTTGCGATGTAAATTGTTGAGTCACCAGTGGTCTTCGATTCGAGCCACTGTCCACCCGTCCCCTCATCAGTAATCCGAGACGCACGCACCGATACGTGCATTGAAGCGAAATACCGCACGATTTCTAGGTGGCTCGTGATTGGATCTGGCGGTCCGTAGCTTTTGCCTTTAGTCCATCGTAGGGTGAGACGAAGTATAGACCTGGGGGGAAAAGTTATATATTTATCTTTCTCTATTCCAAGCTCCTCATTGGCGATAAGGTAAAGACATTTAAGGCGGTTTATTTTCCTTATTTTCTGTAGAGTTTCCAGGCTGCGTCATTATAGAGTTTGATTGCAGATACAGTGCTAATCACACTTGTCTATAACGCGCGAGCGTGCGGCTTTCTCTGGGGAGCGCTAGACTGGTGGCATTCGCGGAAACTAAGCTAGTCACGTGGCGCAACATGGAACGGCCCGCTCGAGGGGTGTCCTGCCCACATCTATCAGCCGTCGGCGAACGCGGAAGGCTGCTCGCACGCTTTTTAGAAACATCATTGCTCGGACAATAACAACTAAAGCATGAGGGCGTATCAACGATGTCGTCATCAGCAAACAAAAACATATCAAAAAGCACTTCACTTTTATCGCTTATCAAGCTGATAGAGTGGGCAGGACACCCCTCGAGCGGGCCGTTCCATGTTGTGCCACGTGACTAGCTTAGTTTCCGCGAATGCCACCAGTCTAGCGCTCCCCGGAGAAAGCCGCACGCTCGCGCGTTATAGACAAGTGTGATTAGCACTGTACATATGAAGACTAGATGTTATATGTTATACACAAAGCGCACTGCAAGTCTTTGAATTCTCTCAAGTTCTGAATTACAAGATAAGGTATGTGGTTCCCAAAAGACGCTTCAATTTTCAAGCACTGGCCAAACAAGTTTTTTTTTTTTTTTTTTTATAGAGTGGTAATTGTTTTATCACAGGAGGCTTGTCGCATATACCTATGGAAGAAACCCAACTTAGGCACTGCTTTGTTAGCGGTTTGATTGATAATAACATTCCATTTAAACTCAGATGTTATTGTCAACCCCATATATTTATAGGAACCTCCTCTCCCCAGGTTACGGTCCCCAATCGAATAAGTAAAAGTGATAGGCTCCTTCCTTCAAGTAATTGACATGCATATAGTTGTTGATAAATTTAGTGACATTTGCCATCATCGTCGTCTTTCTCCCTAGTCTCAGGGTTATAGTTCATCCTGTTTGATCATCTCCAGCTCGTTTGCGCCCGAACATTCTGTTGAATAAATATACTTCGTTCAAAAGAAAAACAACGAAGACCTGTTCAGACGATTCACGCGTATAGGGAAGTGCTACCGAAAGATGGCATACGCCGCGTCGAGGGAGCCCTGGAAAATTCAGGTTCCTTTTTGCGAGATCGTGTGCCATCAACCCGAATCGGCCGGCGCTTCCTCGACGCGGGGTACGCCATCTTTTTTGCCAGCTCTTCTCTCAACGCCTGCATCGAATGCAAAATGGCGGCGTAGATTTCCTAGAGTAGGTTTTAGTTTTTCTTTCTTTTCAACTAGGTAAGTTCATTCCTTGATTGTTTCACTGTAAACTTCCACCACCTGCTTGGACCTCTGTAATAAATTGCAGCGCAATACGTTTAGAACCCGATTTTTGGGGGTCGTCTAAATTGCCTCTAAAGCGTAAGTTTACATGCTGTAGTTATAGTCCCTGACAGAATAATAAACGCAGGGAGTGACTTAATCTCTTCCCTCCTTCTTCTTGATTGGTTCTCCGGCGTCCTTATCGGCTAATGCTGGAACCCCCTTTGAGCTGAGGAGCGATAATACGGACTCTTCATACCATGCGTTTCTAAAGATCGTAGCGACTGTCATAAAGCTGACTTGAACAGTACATAGTCACACTTGCGGGCACATGGTCATGTCGTCTTAAAAAGTGGGCCTAAATAATTTACAGTGATCATGAGTGTTCCCTTCCTGGCTGCCATGATAGTGGCAGACAACTTAAGAGTCGCGGGGCGTGGAGCGTCCCGAGCATTTTAACGTGAGAGCGTTAGGAACTCGTGTCGCACAAACGTCGGCGTCGGTGGCGTTGTGACGGGAAAATCCTGATTGGTCGATAGGTTGGCGACGTCACAACCAGATTACCTCGCGCAGAAATTTCAAAGAACTCACAACGCCCACGTGTAACGTGCCGTCACGCGTCACACGTTTTGCAAATGACGTCAAAGTGTGCGCCTTCCAACCTTTTCTGCTCCTGCAAGCTCGGTAGAGGAATCCATGCTCTCAGTTTATTGTAAAAAGTAGAACGGGAGTGTTACACCATAATATGTGTGTAACACAAAGAG